>BCKZ01000036.1:0-115507 GCA_001600815.1 Alloascoidea hylecoeti | reverse complement strand
TTACTTACCAAAATGGGCTATAATATAAATCTAAACAAAGATCATGCAACAATCACCAAGAATGGAGAAACGGTTTTGAAGGCAAATAAGAACAACACACTCTGGGAAATCAAACCAAAAGATTTTATCAAGGATACAGTATTGAACATTAGTGATGATATGGATCTCTTACAATTACATATCAATAATGGACATGCTAGTGCTGAGGCGTTAAAAGCTCAATTCCCAAACTTAAAATTGCCTGAATTAAAAGAATGTTTGGATTGCACTGCAGTTRTTTATCAAAAACATGGAAGAAATCTTAATAACATCCCGACTACTCCCGGTTRTTCAGTCTCTGTTGATATTTTTGGTCCTAACAATTCCCAATATGGTTTAATTCTAACTGATCGAGCAACTGGATTTATGACTTGTGATGTGTTAAATTCTAGAGCCGAGGTATCTGACAAAACTATAATATTATTAAAACGCCTCAATAACTTGCTAAAATTAAATGGTCACACTATCATTCATCTAAGATCAGACAACGAATTCAACATCAGAAAAATACTTGATTATTGTGAAACCACTGGTACAATTCTTGAAACCTCAGCTGCACACTCAAGTTACATGAACGGTTCGGCTGAAAAATCAAATGCAATCATTGAACACAAAATTTAACTTATGATGTCAACCAGCCAATTACCAAACAATTACTGGACTTATGCTTTCTTTTACAGTGTTTTTCTTAACAACTCCATTACCAGACCTATGAATAACACTACACCATTTGAAAAAATTAGAAACATTAGTATCACTCATGACACATTTCCCGCCTTTGGTTGTTTGGTTATYACTTATAATTATCAAAGATTCCCAAACAAAATCTTTACTAAAGATCTGAATGGTATCTTCCTTGGTTTTGAGAAAAGTTCAAAAATTGCTAAAATCCTGTTACCAACTGGAACTATCACAAAATCTGGTTCATTTAAAACTATCGATAACATTTATCCATATAATCAACTCAACTCAAACAATTCAAATGAACAAAACATTCAGGATTCAAATACTACAAGTGATTTTTCTATTGGTAATACCACATATCAGCCCTCATTCAACAAGAAAAATTCCTTTAATGTTTTAAGTGACAGTGATGTTGATATGGAAGATCCTGAAAATTCAACAACTTCTAAAGTTTACATTGATGAATCAATTTCACCACTACATAACATGAACGATACAATAACAACAAATTCCTCCAAAAACTCTTCAAATGATACAATAATGAAAGAAGCTGTATCTTCAACACCATTGAAGCATATTACACAAAAAATCAATAAGAAATTTATGAAAGAAGTTGCAGAAAAGAAGAAAAATGATTATATTGTTGAATCACCACCATCTGYTATAACTGTTGAAGTATTAAGTGATAATGAAAACATCAGCAAACCAATCTTACATCAACCCAAATTAAAGAAAGGTTACACCATTAAGACAATTCAAAACCCAACAAATAGTGAAGACTCATTGGAAGATAGTTTGGCAGATTAAGAACAACAGATAGTACCTAGGAACAATAATTGGACAAGTCAACACAAATGATCAGAATCAGGATCCCCTCAATCTATTGGAGAAATCTCTATCGCATTATTTTCAAACAAATTCAGATGAATCCATGCTTTTAATGGCAAATAATAGTGAATTAATTCCTGAAACTTACTTTGATGTGTTAAAATCAGATCATAAAGATGATTAGTTGGAAGCAATGAACAGTGAATTTGAAAGCCTCCAAACAAACAATGTTATGAATATTATTCCCAACGATTCCACAAATATTTCAAAAGATTTAATACAAACAAAATGGGTATTTAATATTAAAAATGAAGGTGGATGCAAGAGATACAAAGCACGCATTGTTGCCAAAGGCTACTCACAAGTACATGGTAGAAACTTCTTAAAAACATACGCACCGGTCTCTTCATATGATTCTCTACGTACCTTGTTAGCTTTAAGTGTTAATCATCCTGATCATACAATTTGCCAATTTGACATCAGATGGAGACCTATGGAACAACATGCGTCTTTATAATCGAGTTAGGTAACTCGTTAGGCTATGACGTTGTTTAATGTACCGTTTCCAGTAAGCGCAAAATAATTGCTTGGAAATTTGGGGGTTTGGCATGGAAGAGAGCTGGGGTATAATTTAATAGAAGAAACACTGACACGTCCCATTTTTAATATTTTGTTTTTGGTGTTTAAAGGAAGTATAAGGTACCTTATGCACATAATAGCTTGCGAATATATGTTTATTTTTATTATTTCTGGTTCTTTATGAGTTTGCAAAACATTGGTGCTGAGTGAGCATAATGGCACTATTTATAAGATATATGTAACTTACAAGTTAAATCCTCTCAACGTGGGGCGATTTTGGAGTATCAGAAAAGTTTAGTTTGTGTTTTCATACATAGAGCCAGCCTCCACGTACTGGCTTGCTTTTACTTTATGTACTGCTCAAAAGTGGATTACACTTAATATCCAACATAAATTAAGAAACAAATTCCTTAGTAGCTAGTAGGAGGTACAATCATTTCTCTTACTTCCGGCCATTTAGAAGAACAAATATGCGACAGCATGAGGGTCTAATATTTGCAACCTGATGAAAGTAATATTCGATACCCCCTGATAAAGAATTATGAACTATTTCATATACTAAATATTAGTCACGCATTAGACAAATATTCGCATATATCATAGCTAACTAAATGGCAACTTGCTATTTAAGTCACTAATGTACGATCATGCTTCATAAACCTTTTCAACCCCTTAGTTTCAGGCTTAATGTGTGATTCTATCTGGCATACTTTCCCCGTAAATAATATTCTTTTTATTTTGTATTGTGTACAGTCTTTCAACATATTAATAAATATTATTTTCTAAATTAATCAGCGATCTGATTGTGCGCTTATTGGCGTCATTTCCGAAAATCAATTAGCCTCTTTTGTAAATCAGTTAACAGAATACCCTATAATTAATTAGGGATCTTGTATATAATTATTTTGCATTACCTAGGAAAATTGGTAGTGCTATGTGGAACAATTAATTGGTGACAAGTAAACCTTAAATTCGAAGATTATTTAGCTAATCTGCCGGAACTTAATTAAGTATTTAGCGATCCGTCTAATTAGTCATTTCTCCTAAAATTGACTGGTCTTATGTGGGAAAAGTAATTTGCGAGTTCGTTGAAGATCATTTAGCCATATCCTTAAAATTTAATTAGGTTTCACTTGAGAAATAATTAGCCGTGTATAAGAGAAGACGGAAGAACGATGCCTTGATAGTAGTTAAAATAAAAGAACCGCAGGTTCCATATAGCTGTGACAGCTAATTTTATTGTTAAGACTATTTGATTATATGATTACTATAAAACCTATAAGAACTAAAACTAAAGGGAAATACGAAGGGTATTTATATCCATAGATGGGACAGACAAATATCACTATAGAACTTTCTAGCTAGTAATTCAACATTACTTCGTTAAAGAAGGTTTTAGTAATCCAATATTATAATACTCAACTATAATATAATAACATGTTCATTATACACCGAAGGGGAAGATATAGGATTTTTCTACCCACACTCAAGATGGGAAATCTCACGGTTAAGATCTGGGTGCATTTGTTGAAATAGACTTCTCACATACGGCGATTTATTATTTAATATTTATACGAAAAATTTATAGAACACTAATTAATTCTCAACTAAGTCGCTAACTACATTTCCCATATGACACCAGCTAAGTTTCGGGGAAGTCACTAATTAGTAGCTCGATCCAATCGCTAAATACTTTCATAAAATGGCGCTAATTAATTTTGGCCATATCAGCTAAATAAATTTTGAATATGATATATTTGTTTTTAAAGTAACAATCGATTAGTTCGTGCTTTTAGAATCCTACATTTTTAAAGCGGAAACATTTCCCTATATGGGTAGCCGAATATTTAGTGTTTCAAGTACTAAATAGCCAATTTTTAGTTTGAAAAGAGTGGGCGAATCGTTTCTTCATTATGTACTAGTATGAAGCCTCCATTAATCCGGCCGAGGTTAAGTGAAATGAGTTACTCACTCATCATATCATAACCTGATCACTTATTTCCTTGCAAATTTGAAAAAGTCGCCGGAAACGTACTTAACTGTCGTAACGGCAATCATTGCAATCACCTTTTGTATTACAGAGGATCCAGTAAAAGAAATTATCGAAGAAATATCAATTTCAAGGCCAAAAATGTACATCAGTGCAGCTGCGAGAGGAGTTGCTGTAATAGAGCGCTTGAAGGAGGGATTACCATATTCTTTACCTTACGATCTATATGTGTATATTTTTTAAAGTTTCTTGATTTTCTGTTCACGAAGTACCTCCACACATACCTTGGGCATCACTCAATACGCGTACTCATAGATTTTCAAAACTGTATATCAACGATGAACGTAAATGAGTTATTCAAAGTAAGTTGTTACTAACATAGTTCTGGGTTATAATTAACTTGCTAACTTTTTTTTAGAATCGGGAAGAATCTCATAAACGGAAAGCTACCACTAACTATGATACAGGTAAGTACAACTGACTAATATTTGTGGAAAATTAATAACCCTAACACAATACCATAAACAGTGAAATCTTATAAACAAGCAAAACTAAACACACCTGAAGTTGAATCTTCTACAGAAATAAATGGGGATAATGAAGATAATAAGTTGGAAGGGAGCACTCTCACTGAACAGCAACAAGCTATTATGGAATATATCGATAAACAGGAACAAAAACTAGGGACTTTGGTATGAAATAGTTTTATTGATTACTAATTAACAATAAAATACTAACTTAACAATGGTGATAGAGTCTTACTATTAATTCATCATGGTTGAAGAGCCAGATTGTTTCTTTAGACGAGACAATTGGAAAAAATATCAGGTTACGGTCTAAATATTCTGATAATCCACTAAAGTAAGTTAAATAATAACGAACGATGGAATATCAGTATCTAACTTTTTTTTTTTTTTTTTTGCTTGCCCGAAGATTTTTAGATTCCGAGGAATCATTGGATAGAATAATAAAATCATTCTCAGCCTTAGCAGAACACACTCAGTTATATCCAATATTTATTTCCTCAGGCGCCATTGAAACCCTAATCTCGTTAATGAAACATAAAAATAGTGATATAGCTCACATAACATTACGAGTTATTACTGAATTATTAGATGAGGATATCCAAGTTGAAGATGAAAATCGAGATTTGTTAATCAAAGCATTAGATAAGAATGATTTTATAAATGTTTTAATTTTACATTTAACAAGATTAAATGAAGAGAAAACTAAATTTGATACTAAATCTGAAGAATTTGAACTTATACTTACAACCTGTGAATTATTAGCAACAATTGATATAATGAGTTCTAAATTAATTTTGAATCCGGTTTTTACGAATTTTCTTTTATTAAATATTCAAGAGTTTTACTCATTGGAAGATATATCACAATTAACACATTTGATGACTTTTTGTGCAGAACTTTTATTTGTAATCTTACAAGAAAATACTGATTCATTGAATATAATTGTGACAAAAACAAACGCTATTGATATAATTTTAGGGATTATAGCACGCTACAGAGAATGTGAACCTTCCTCAAAAAGAAATGATAAAGATTTTGTTGAGAACTGTATCGATTCATTATGTGTTTTATTAGGATGTGATGAAGGCAAGGTACAGATAGTGAAAAATGAAGGTATTGAATTATTATCGATATTGTTGCATACTGGTACACATTGGGGTAAAAAGCAAGCGATTAAAATTCTTTATCATACTTTATCAGGTGTTCACCCAACATTAGTTAAAATTTCAGAATCTTTTGTTGAGTTTGGTGGATTGAAACCTTTCTTTTCCTTACTATCAAAAGAATTTAAAAAATATGATTCATCAACAGACCATGCTTTATTGGTGGAACAAATGGTTTCAATCATGTTTAATTTTCTTCGAGTTTTGCCTTTAGAGTCGGAAAATAGAATTAGAATCCTTGGAAAGTTTTTGGAAAAGAAAAATGATAAAGCAATGATATTGGTTAAACTGCAGCAAAAAATTTCCTCTAAAATATCAAAAGTTGAAGAAGGTATAGCAAAGAAGAAGAATGATCTTGAAGTATCAGATGAGGTAGTCGATATACCGGAATTTGAAATGGAGTGGTTTATTGAATTAGTTGAAGCAGGATTGAGCACATTGCAACAATTGGATGTAATCCTTTGCTGGCTAGGCATTGAAGAGAGACAATTACATCAACTTATTTTTAAAGATGAAACAAGTAAACAAAGTATCACAAAAGTTCTAGTACAATATAAAGATTCTCTCAAGTCTCGACTTGATACTGAAGATGATGATGATGCAGTTGAGGAAGCATATGAGCTAATTGATATGATTGAGACATTATTGGAAAATATTTAGTTTCGAATTCACAAACTCTGCTAATGTAATATTAATAGATCTATATATATTTAGATCCTGTATGTTATCTGGTTTAAATTTATGTTTATATATGCCTGAATTCATTTTATGAAATTCAATTGGTGTTAAATCATTTTATCCCTATTTGTTCCCCTATTGAATCCGGTGCATACCATAAGTATACCATTATTTTTGTACCTATCGGGTACATGGTTAACTTTACTGTATAATATGGGAAAGGCTTCATTCGTAAGTGGAAAATATTTGAAAAATAGGTGTACGAATATGTTAGATTGCTTTCCATAAGGTGGACTGAAGGGGAATTGGAACAGATACTGCAACTAGACGTGGGTCCGCTCTCCTTCTCAATTTTACCTTCAATTGTTCTTTCGGATAACTAAAATCTCCCAATCATTTACACAATTTTTACATATTGTTCATCATTCTCTCGAATAATGAGAGCAACTCCTTCCGGAAGTTTTTGGGTGCCGATATATATTTTCACATGTTTACATATACAGTATAATGAAACACCATAATAAGTAGAAATATTGTTTATTCGATTCATAAAAAAAATCATTCTACAAAGGAATATGAAAAATATCATTTATAATTATAACTGGTTATGGTGTTGGCCATGGCGTTAACGATTCTACCATCCATATCATCATGAATTTAAGGTGCATAATTGATTAAAATATCAAAATTTCCTTTTCTCTAATATTCTATTTTATAAAATGCTAATTCAATATCCCGAACCATTCCCAACGCAACTATTTCATATACCAGCTACAGTAAAGTCCAATAAATTACTTGTTTTCATCCCCGGGAATCCTGGAATATGTGAATATTATACGGCTTATCTTGATCAGATTCATAAACAAGTCCCTGAATATACAATCATTTGCCCTTCTCATGCTGGATTCAATCCCGAAGTGAAAATCAATCCAAAAATATATTCATTGGATGATCAAATTGATCATAAGGTGGATCTAATAACAAGTTTCATTGATGATAAGGAGTTGTTCCAAAGAGAATCTAATAGTGTAATCGAGATGATCTTGATGGGGCACTCTGTTGGTGCGTGGGTTGTTCAACGCTTATCAAATCGCCTCATCAGTCTAAAACGGCCGGATCTTCAACTTAATTTTGTGGGACTGGTAACCCCAACCATTTACGATATTGTGAAATCACAAAAAGGTGTTTATTTTTCAAGAATCTCAAGTTGGATAAGCTTACCAGTGATAACACCATTTTTTGCAACTGTACTAAATGATTATGCTCCACTGAGTGTCAAAAAGCGGCTTTTACAATTCTTTATCGGCTCAGCACCGGAACATGGGGTTAAAGCAACAACAACTCTTATCTCTAATCCACAAATAATTAAGCAATGCTTAACAATGGCAGAGGAAGAGATGAAGACGATCACAATAGCAAATGAATCAGACCTACAATTTTGGGCGAATGCAAACAACGGAATATTTAAAGTTTGGTGTTTTTTCGTGAAAAATGACCATTGGGTTAGTAATGAGACAAGACAAAGTATTATTGATACTCATAAAGACGTTGCAAATGTCAAATTTATAGTTGCAGACGACCATGAAGGGTATTCTAATATCGATCATGCTTTTTGTATGAACCACAGTGACCGTTTTGCTAATATAACTGTTGACGTAATCAAAAATTATTAAAACTAGATGCACTATGCTATAACTAATTATATATACTTACCTCTGCTTTTCTAATCTTCATAGAAAATGTGTTTATAAAAGGGGCATCTGTTTGCTTTTTGTGGTCAACATCGTGTAAAGTCTTTTCAATATACTTTAACTCTCCATTTTTTTTAACCATAATTATTGTTTGTGTCCTCGTCCCATAATACTTTCCAATGATATTTGAAATACGAGGGTTCCTATCAATACTGTTATTATTGTTAACTGACAAATGAGAAGAAAAAGAGGAAGAGCCTTTTTCATCATCAGATTCTCTATGTTCTACATTACTATTCGGTAATGAATTTTCCAAATTTAGATCTGCAATACCATCCAAACTGATTCCGTTTTCGTTTTTACTTACTGAATTTAGAAGAGGTGATCTTTGTAGAGGAGATTGAACATAGGGGGAGTTTATGCCCACTATATCAGTAGGTGATTGTACAGAGGGTATAAAAATGGAATGTTGTAGATTTCCAAAAAACTCATTGGAGTTCACAGGATACCTAGTTGGCAGTGAATCTTTAGATAAAACCTGAAATAGTTCATCTATAAGTTCTAATTCATTCCAGCTCTCATTTAAGGAAGTTTCAACCGTTTCTCTTAAAAGCTTCTCACCCATATGAACTTTAGGCCAAGGTTCGGATACCAGTGAATTAGATAGTCCAAAATACTCATTCGGTGTGTTTAGTTTCACATCGGAAGGACCTCTATTTGAAATCACACGCAAATTTAGTTTCTCAGTCCTAGTATGAATATCAGTTGAAATAGAATCGAAAATTTGGGAGATGTCGGAGTATACGAATGAGAACCCTCCAACGTTTTCAAGACCTTCCCTACCAAATTTTTTCAGTAAAAAATGTTCCCAGTTTGAAGCATTAATATCAGAATTCAAAAACTCTTTCACAAGTAGCCCCCTTGAAACCTTACTTATCGCATTTGTAAGAGAAGATTCTTTATAATTTACTAATACACCTATTCTTCCAGTGTCTGTTACGCCTATCCAAGTTCCTCTTTCTTCCCTAGCAAGATCATACGGCGCAAGGATGATGGATGATGTATTATTTGACTTTGAATAAGCAGCAGTACTTGTCGGTCGTGAAAAGAACTCGTCTCTATTTGAAAGAAGTATCAAAGGACTAGAACAAAAGTTAGATGCTACTAAAGTAACAGATAAAGATATAAACAGCATACTAGTCGGGGTGGGCGTTGGTGGTAAGTAGAATACACATAATATTAATAGATATAACAGGAAGTTGTGAATGTATAACGATCCTAATACAAGGAGAGAAATGTGGACTATAAATAAGAAATATTCAAAGGTACTATAATATTATTATGAGCTTATAAGTTCTATTGCTAGATATTAGCCACTTAGGGTTACACCAGCCCCTAGCGCACGCATCGCATAAATGCGGAGTCATTTAACCAACAAATTGAACAAATATTGCATTATTCATACTTTTGAGTCTTTTGAGTCTTGACGGTACACTATTATTATAAGTTAATTATAAGTCATAATATTTGCGATTGCAACCTTGGTTTATGAAACTTCTTGACAGTCCTTATTAACTTATTAGTAATATATATCGGGTACATGAACTAACCCAACTTCCGAGACAACGATTTTTTTATCTTGTACATCTGAAGTTCATCATGAGACAGCTGAAGTACTCCTTTTTTCTTCTGTTTCCCATCCTTAATTGCTCCTATTTTAATAGAAAAAAAACACATACTAACTTAGCATGGTCAATCAGGGCCAGCCCAAGGACTTTTTTACAGCTTTTTAGAAAGTTTCAACTGATGATTTTAGATGTTAACGTATACTCACTGTCCAGTCAGTTGGATCTTCTGATCATTTTGACTACACATGTTACCAAGCTGTTGGTATTTTAAACATCTGTAATAGATGGCAAAGTTTAAGTGAACACATTAGATGCATTTAAGCTTATATATCTGGCGGTTGCCCCACCTTTGGAATCTCAGAATTGTGACCGAAAGAAACGGTAATTATAATTACCACTAACGGTTTCTTACAATTAGAGGAATTTAGAGCTGATTCTAAATCATAATTACGTGTATTCTTAGTTGGATGAACTTGGATCTGATCCCTATATGCACATATACCGCCATATATAGTGTTTTTCATCAAATTTTGAGATTCTATAAAGTGCCGTATAGTGGCGACGTATATCCTCTATTTTTGTACTTCTAAACCTTTACCAGAATAATCCAATTCATTCATATACTCGAGCTCTCATAAAACCTATTATACAAATAGATCCAGAAACAGAATCTGAGGGTCGTTATTGTTGTAGTAGGTATTATCTTCGAATTCTCCTTAAGCTACTACTCTACCCAACCTGATAAAAAGTTTCGAAAAATATGTATACAATAATGGACGACAATACTATATTAGTATACAATATTTACCATATTTGAAGCCCTTTAATTTCGGTTGTGTGATCACTAATACCAGTACTTGCCAGTACTATATTCACACTAAATGATTAAATAGTATTTATATAAAGGAATCCCCATTTCTGTTGAGAACCATCTTAACATCACAAAACCACGGGAAACCATTCCTAAATTTAATAATCTACTTTATCTACTTTTTGTATTACATTATATATTGTAAATATTGGAACATAAAGGTCATAAGAATATAGCCGTAGCACTGTATTATTAGTTGAGTATTATCAAAGTAATGTTGAAGTACTGTCAGGTCTGTAGATACCGGACGGTACTAGGATTCCGGACACATACTTGATATTTTCAACCATCATTTTCTTAACCAAAAACTAATATAAATTAAATTTAATACTATTACTAAAATCTATTTAATCTCTTAATCCTAATAATGATTTTTCAATATACAATTTTTGTGTTTTCTGTTGTGGAGAGGAATTTTTTCTCCGGCTTAGAGTATTTAGATTATATTATTAGAGTCAGCACCAGTCTTTCAACATAATTTTCGGTATCTATTATTAGCTGGAAATTTTTTATTCGGGTATCATTGGATGAGTCGAAGTTCATATAATATATTAAAATTAGTTTTATGGATCCTACTGTCGTAAGACACGAGAAATAGGGTGGTTTGAGGAATTATGACCAGCTATTCCATAATGTCGAAAATGGCTCCACATATCCACAATGCTTCACATTGGCTTAGTAGCGACTACATACATACAGTCATTATACTTAAAATCGGCCATTTGCGGAAATGAATATTCGCCCACTCTCTGATATTTAATTATCGGCCTTTTATTCACTAAGTATTCGTCATCTGATGAACTAGTGTTGGGCATTAAATACCCGCCCATTTGATTTAATGACCAAGATGGCTTCAGAATATCACCCACTGGATACACTCATGTTCAGACTTTTGGTGAACCATTTTTTTTTTTTTTTGGTGAACCGTATACCGTCAGGTCTGTAGATACCGGAGGGTACTAGGATTCCGAACACAACATAATTGATATTTTCAACCACCATTTTCTTAACCAAAAACTAATATAAATTAAATTTAATACTATTACTAAAATCTATTTAATCTCGTAACTCTGATAATGATTTTTCAATATACACTTTGTGTTTTCTGTTGTGGAGTGAGATATTTTCTCCGACTTAGTATATTCAGCTCAGCAGCACCAATCTCACGACAAGCATTTCTCTTCGTTATCTCAGGAGAATTATGTGTTATGAGTGCTTTCCACCTCTTATAAGTCTTAAGTCCACTCAGGATAGTTTTTAAGGGATCTTCAAGAATATTGGTGGATGTATTTGATAATAAAGCCTGTTTGCATCCCCCAAGCCAGTTCTTCCAAATACGAAATTCATCCTCCGATACATCATATATTTTCAGTCTTTCCAGCATCGTTTCATGAGCTTCGTTCACAAACGTTTCGGTTTTTAATTCTCCCTCAAAATCTTCATATAAAATGAAATTTCTCTCGGATTTTTTCGTTTGTTCTTCCTCGTGTTCTGCCACCCAAACTTCTCCAAGTTTCGATAAAATCTTCTCTGGCTCAAATGGGTATATATTCCGGTTGCCTTAATACCAGAACGAATATTTCCAGCTGTTATTGCATCAGATATGGCCTTCTTATATATTTCAACGAATTCTCCTTTTTGTGCTATGATTGTTGGGTTTATATACGAGGATTTTGCCATAGATGTTTTTCAATCTCTTTTTAAGAGGACCAAAACAAGAGACGTCTAATGCTGTGTCGATTGGCTGGTGTGCGCAGGCAATATAAAGAGTCGAATATCATAATACATTCCATAACTAGTCTAAATTAGATATGACTAGAATGCCCGTCTAATAAAATAATTTGTCCTTTTTCGTACGCAATATGGGTAAAAATTAACCATCTTAACATCAAATCTCCATTTATATAACCAGAACCGGAACATTTAAATACCCAATTCTTTAATGTCCTATCTTCATTATCAGGTACCCAAGCAGGTGAGACATCATCATCCTCCTTTTTTTTTAAATATAAACTATCGGAGATGAGCTCACCTCTTGGGAATTTAATTTGAGCAAACTTCTTTTGAGTAGAGGACACAAATCGCTTTTCCCCTTCATCAGTGACTCCAAGATGGGTACCAGTTTCATCCAAGTTCCGAATATGAGATTCCGGTGTTGTTTTGATAGCCTGATAGAGCAGTTTGTCCCATTCGCGGATTTAATTGGGGTCCTCACTCAAGAACCTATAGCATCTAATTTACGCGTCCTTTTGTATGACAAGGTGGTATGTCGGGACATGAAACGCATATGATAATTACGCAAACAGAAATGCGAAGTTATCTTGTTTTTGGTGGATAATTTTAAAGAAGGATCTTTTTGAACGCGTTCGTATACCAGATCATCCACCATCTCACGAAACCGTTTTGACTTAGCGGCAGACCCATTTTTCGAGAAAATCAACAGCCTCCGAACAATATCCTGCTCCGCGGGAGTTAGAACCATTTGAGAAATGTGGGAATCCTTGTGTGATGATGAACCATTGAAACGATCGTCTAAAGTTGATCTTGGAACAGAATTTTTTAGAAACCTTCAGGAACGACTGATTCATGTGTTTTCGCTTGTAATTGACAGCTGCGTTGACTAACATATTCTAACGCTCATTATCATTCAGCACAGATCTTGTACGAGCCATTTGGTGGTGTATGATGGAGGTTTGGTGGCGATTGAAAGACGAAGGACTTTTATATGCTCTTGATTATCGCGTTTTGGGATGCTTGATTTTGTATATGCACGGCTGAGCTGCAATTGGATGAACAGGTGACCTTTCCCGTTATCTCCCTTTTTTATCACCTTAAATTATTTATATGCTATTGCAATTCCATTATTGTTTAAAAGTAATATCACCATTGTTTAAAAGTAAAAGAAAAAACCATTCTAATCATGGTTTATACCAAAAGAGGTCATCGAAAAGCCAGTGCCTGCTACCCTTGTAGGAGCCGTCACGCGAAAGTAAGATTTTTAACTATAATTAACTATTGAATAACATGAAGATTATTTAACATTTTTTGATTCAGTGCGATGGGAAAAAACCAAAATGTGGAAATTGCAAAGATATCGGTTTCCCCAACTATTGTAAATATAAAACTGAAGATGAAATTGATGTGGAAGAAGATTACAGGGTGACCAAGTATATGCTAAAAGATAAAATCAAAAAATTGGAGTCAAAATTGAAACAGAGAGAGACACAACACATAACGGAAATTAACAAAGAATTTAATGATAACGACAGGAATGATCCTATTTTAGACTTACCAACTAAATTTCATATGCTAGATATTGGACAGGATCATACAACTCAATTTTTAGGAACCAGTAGAACTGTTCTATCTTCACTGGATCCCATTTTTAAAAATATAATAGATCTTGCTTTCAAATCAACAATCCTAATTAACACTGAGTTAACAAATGATATGATTGGTTTCAACGATCATGGTATGGAAAATTTACTTTTTAATTATCATACTACAAGTAGTTATAACCTTTTACCCAATAAATACACTAAAAAGAAATTATTTATTATTGAAATTGAAAATTTATTACCCGATAAATATATCTGTGATTTAATTTTGAAAAATGGTGTACATGTTCTTAGAACTTTATTTCCATCATATCAAGGTACACCTTTCCTTGAGACATTCAACTCTATCTTGGACTTAAAAGCAATGAAAATTTCACAACACTATAGATTTAATATTAATCACAATGATTCAAATAAATTCATAACACTTGCTACTTTTTTATTATTTTTAAGAATTGGTTATACATCTTTACCTTATATGAATGGCGATCCCAATTATATTTTATCTCTTCCTAGATATAAACATTTGAAACCAATTCTTGATAATAATATTGAAATATCGGAGGAATATGCTTCTCTTTCACAAAGAGCTGTATCATTCGCATTTTTATCAAAAAATTCCTTTCAAATGATAGCGTATTTATTAATTCTGAAATTTTATTATTCAATTGCACCGGAATATGGTGAAAAGATATGTATGGAAAATACTACAATACTACTAGGGCGAATTTGTGAGATTGCTCTTTCACTCCACTTACACAAAGATCCTGATACTATTGATGGTGATTATAATGAAATGTTAAAATATCAACGGAGACAAGTATGGACAATAGCGCTTATGAATGATACTTTCCAATCTGCTGATACCGGTAGACCATTAATTTTAAATACTGATTATAGTGATACAAGTCCTTTGAGATTATTTAAAGAAGTTGAAAATGATCCAATATTTCAAGCCGAAGTTGAATATTTCCAAATGATCTATAAGATATGTCAATATGTAAGAGAATCACTTCAACTATCATTGAATTTAAAAATAAAAGCAAGAAGATCAAACCTTGAATCAATAACCGAAAAGATGTTAATTTTTTTCTTAGAAACTAAACCAAAATTTGCAGACTTAATTCTTCGTATATCAGATGAAGATTTATTGAATAGAAATAAAAGAATATTATTAATTGATCTAAGGATTAAAATATTAGCATATATCCATACATCTTATTATATTTTATATCTTAATACTGGTCCAGAAGAGAAAGAATTAAATAATAAATATTTCAGATATGCGAGTTTGACTGCAATGGTTCTTTTCCATTTTTCTCTTAAACATTTAAATGATTGTTGTGAATATTACAATTATGGAATCCTATCAATAATATTACCCTTTTTATTAAAATCAGCGTCAAAAGCGAGCATGTTTATTGTATCAGTTTTATTGCGCAGTCAGATACCTGAATATTTATATTCTGTACCGGATCTTGATTTTATTTATAAATCAAATTTAAATGGTGTATCATCAATAACAGCAACATATAATGACGTCTTAAGATCAGAAGAATTTCTAGAAGCTTCAAAACGATCGTTAATGTCAGTAATATTGGAACTTAAAGAGGTTGCAAACAGATACTCAATTGTTCATTATTATTCTCGGAAATTATCATTTGTGGCGTCACTTATGATGAAAGCATTTCAAAAGAAATTTGTTCCTAAAAATAATACCATTAATAATGATTTCGATTCAATACCGACGTTTAATTCACTTAATAAGATTAATGCTGACGGAGAAATAAATTTAGCAGATGGTGAATTAAATTCATCGTTGTCAAATAATATTATTAATGACGATTTGATAAATCTAAATTTGGGGAAGGGGAATAAAATTGAAATCGAACAAGAAAATGATACACTGCAATACATGTATTCACCTAATATTTGTAACATAATTAATGAGTTTAATCTGGTAAACAATGTTGATGATTATTTTGCTAGTCCCACAGCTAGGCATTTTCGATTTTCACATTTAGATGATTTAAATCCGTTTAATCACTTAACAAACTATAGTGATATTAATATTAATAATAGCTCAGATAATAATATTGAAATTCATGGCGATATTATCCTTAATAATGGTGATGATGCTGATATAAATATGGATGATATTGGAAATTTTGATACATCGGACCTAGATATGTTTTATGATTGTGTACTACCTTTTTCATTTGAACGGTTTAATGGTGATCTAATATAAATATATTCTCAAAATTATATATAAACCTGTTTATTTAAATTCTAATATATAATTTCAATATAGTTAAAGCTTTGAATAAACCGAAAATATAATATTTCTCGATTTGTTCTAATAAACTATCACAAGGAATGGTGCGCATCACTGAAAATGAGTAACTATATTTTCTCCGGAACTTTTGCTCTCTCTTAATATGCATGCAACTATACCGCTTACCCCAGAAAGAAATATATTTGCATGCAGATGAATGCACATACCTGGGTAAGGTAAATACTATTTATTTATGTACCCTATTCACGTGATTATATTCAAAGTGGCCTACATATATTTGACCTTAATTTGAAACGACAGGATTTACATTCGCCATTCACCTTTTGTTGTCTTAAATACTTAAATGAAGCGGTTTTGGAATTAACGCTGATATTCAATATTGCGCGAAGGATGTTTAATTATAATTAATTTTTGTGAACATTGTTCATCTTGAGTGACATGCATCATAAATTCCATAGGTATATTTCCGCTTAATTTCGGCCATTTCGATTAATAGTTATCGGCTACAAATTCCTTCACTCCGTCAAAACATTGTGGCACGTGACTAGTCTATTAAATATAAGCCACACGGAATAATAAAATGAAAATGAAGAACTATCAAATGGTATCAAGAATATCTGAGGCGTCAAAAGTTTAATAATGAACGACTTAAGCAAACATGGAGAACTCTGTGGAATGTCAATTATTACGATAAATCACGATTTTACTTGTAGTTCTTTGTTCCAGCTTCCAAACCTAAAAGGGCTAGATTCGTTTGAATAGATTAGTTTTATCTCTAATACACTCAGCAATTAAATTGCTATGTAATTTATTTAATTACAACTAAAATAGATCATGATGATCTTTACATTTCTTTATGGATTCATCATCATTGGGGGGGGATCATTTTCTAAGATGAGTTACCCTCCCATTGCAATTGTTGATGTTGCTCTCATATTTTTATTTTTGTTATACGTATGCGCAGGGTTATGCACGATGTTTTGGAGATTTCCGCATACAGCCGCTTATTACTTTTTTTTCTTTCAGTTTTTCACTTTGTTCCTCCCAAATAAACTTCTGTCCACGACGACTTTTATACCCCAAAGATACCCAAACCCTTACATTTCAGCCAAAATACTCGTCACATCACTCAACTCTTCTACTACTTCGTTAGCCTCGCTTTCAGGTAAGTACTATAATTATGATAACCTTCTTCCCCGTTTACAGGAAGACCTTCCGGGTGAACTCCATTTAACCCCTCTACCTTATGAAATCATCGTAAGCATTTTATATCATGTCCTGAGGGATAGCGATGATGGTGACTCATTTTCGTCCACTATTTCCATGTTCGCTCGCAGCATCTTACCGACATCTCGTCTGTTTCATGAATTGGGTTTACCGCTACTATATAAACATGCCTCTTTTACACATCCACATCGGTTCGATCGTTTCTTACGAACCATTGAAGAAAATCCGGAACTTGGACTTTTGGTGAAGTGTTTCGATTTCTCTGACTTCACTTCCGTTGGTCTTGGAAGAACTGCTAGGATGAATCAAGAAATTCAAATGGTTACTGCGACTACAATCAATAGAGCTTTACAATTATGCCCAAACCTTGTGGAATTTTTAGCAAGCGAAAATATTGAAGGTGATATCGATGCAAATGTTATATCAACTCTTTTCACTTTACCACACTTGCAGAGTATTGATTTTTGTGGAGCTACCGGAAATTCATTAACACAAGCTTTTATGAATGCATCAATCCCTGAAAAGGCGTCAAATATTAGTAGATTATCTTTTCATGACTGCACAAGTATTCCTGCAGTTGTTTTTGAGAATTTACTTCCTCGTTTACCAAATTTATCTAGATTGGACTTAACACATACCCTTATTTCAAGTAAAGCTTTATTTGATATACCTTCTTCTTGTGATTTAACTCATCTATCACTCGCTAAATGCCCAAACTTGTCAGGTGCTGATATCATAAAATTCTTAATGGGCCATCCAGCAACACAATATTCTTTAGTTTGGCTTTCATTACTATCTGATGCTCGTTCATCATGTCCATTCTCTGAATCACAGGTTAAGAAAATTTTAAAATTCATTCACCCAAATTTAAGATATTTAAATATTTCTGGCTTACCAATTCATTCATCACATTTAGATATTATCAAAACTAGGTTTTCAAATCTACAATCATTATCTATTGCACAAGCAACCATTGAAATTAAAGATTTAATTAATTTTTTAAATTCATCATATGATGAAAAAACAAAATGTAAAATTGAAGTTCCATTAAGATTTTTAAATGTTAGAGGAAATCATTTAATTAATTCATGGTCAATTCAAGATATGCAGTTTTTAAGTTCTGGAAAATATCTTGAAGCTGTTGAACTTGATCAAGAAGTTATTAGTTATATTACTCAGCATTTGGGGAAACTTCCAACAATTGGTAAAACCCCTGATAATAGTTATTGGCTTACAAGAACTGGTCAAGGATCTCGTGCTTGGTTATTTAAAATTTCATCAGATTCAATTTATGTTAAAGAAGCTGAAAAATTAAATCGATCATCATTATCAACTGCTGTTGCAACTGCTTCAAATTTTACAAATTGGGACCCTGAACAAATGAAAATGGTAAAAGGTAAAACTTTTGTTCCAACTTTTTTAAAGTATGCTTCCTGTAAAGTTTCAACTTGTGTTGGTTTACAATCACCATCTTATTCACCTGAAGAAATAGAAATTTATAAAAGAAATAGTGGCGGTGACTGGATTTATCCTGGCCCTTTTCCATTTGCTGAGCGTGGAATTTATAAGTATTACTCATTAAGAAGAATTTAAATGTTCAACTACTTACATTATTATGATCATATATTTATATTTAACCTATTTATTCATTATCCATATTTATTTATATTACATTATCTATTAACTGTCTATATGTTCTTTTTTTGATCTTTATGACGCTTGATTTTTATGACATTTGATCTATTCATTTGACTGTCCATATTTGTTTTGTGTTTGATCTATTTAGCATTATGATGATGACTTTTAAACTGTTGTATTTTCTTCACATAAGTATGTTTTAGTTAATATTTTTAATTGAAGGTTTATTAACCGTTTACTAACATGATAAAACGTATTACCAAAATTGTAACCCTCTCACCTCATTCCTTCTTATATCCACTTTTTAAGATAAATGTACACATTACACTAACACATTCAAGAAGAATTGTATGGGCACTCAAATCCGGATGAAATCACACAAAAGATATTATGGTATTATCAAGTTGTTTTTAGGGAGTTTAGTACATTTGGAACAGAGAATTCAGTATATAGGGATTTTCATCTATACAATTAAAATCTTTAATCTTCAACATGAATGATTCTGAATAAAGCAGTTATATAATATTATTTCGCCACGCTAAGCTTAAGTAACAATTGGTTGTTATCGATATACATCCATTCAACTATCCATCACCATCTCACAACAGCTTCTTATCGCCCCTTAAGCTTTTAATTTCCATCAATCAGCATCGATAATCTAATACATTTAGATTTAATCTTCATGACCGACGAATATACCAAAGATGAGTGGGATGCTGAATCTCGCAAACTACGGATTACGAAAAGGTATGACTGCTTGCTTTGAGGGTTACAGTTGCTTCGCATTGTAACTCCACCTTGAATAATTTACTAATCAATATTTACAGCGATCTGAATTCTTTAGTTATGAACTATTTAATAGTTGAAGGATATCAAGAGGCTGCAACAAAATTTGCCCAAGAATCAGGCTTGATCTCTAATAATTCAACAGCAGATCATAATCCTATTGATGGATTTGATAAAATTCAACCAAGAAAGGAGATTAGAAGTGCGATTTTTCAAGGGAATATTGAATTAGCAATTGATAAAATTATTGATTTAGATCCTGAATTGTTAGATAAAAATCCAGAATTACATTTTCATTTACTAAGATTACAATTAATTGAAATTATTAGAACAAAATTTCATTCACCAAATCAACAACCAGTTGATAAAACAACCGAAAATAATAATTTACAAATAGCGCTTCATTTTGCAAAAACTCATTTAGCTAAAAGAGCATTATTAGATGAAAATTTCTTAAAGGATTTTGAATTAACAATGGCTCTTTTATGTTTCCCACCTGATAAATTGGTACCACCATTAAAAGAATTACTTGATTTAAATTTAAGGAGAAAAATTGCTCAAGATGTTAATACAGCAATTTTAGAATCTCCAAATACAAGTAGTAAATATGGCTTTGGTATGAATAATTTTGTTTCACATGGTAGTGTTAATGTGAATCAAGAAGCAAAATTAAAGAGCTTGGTAACTTTATTTTCATGGGGTGAAGATAAATTATCAAAAGATGGAGTTAAATTTCCTAAACTCGACATCAATAAATTGGTGTAAATAACAAAAAAGCAAACCAAAAAGTATTATACTAATCACTATATATTATATTTACTTTTTCAATTTCTAATTGCTTATTGATGTTAATTATAATATGTAGTACAAAATATACCATTGATATTATGATCTAAAATTGTATTATATAAACTATTCTATAAAAGCAAATAATGTATCACCAGTATCCACATCCTCCAGACATAATGGTTGAGTGTCTTTTTTCAAAGGTAATCTGTTTCCTCGATGGTAAATTACAAGGTCCTCTAAATGTACCAGGACTTCTTCATCTAGCTTCTCCCCTTGGATTTCTTTATTTAGAATATCACAGACTTTCCTTCTGACAAATCCAATAGTAACGCCCAAACTAGGGTCTTTATTATCCTGATAATCTTCTGGTTTGAACTGAAATCGATAAGTAGATGTAACAGGAGGATTTTCATACATCTTTTTTGCTTCAACATAGATATGAGCAGCTGGGATAGGTTCAACGGTAAATATATCATCTCTTTGCTTTCTGCCTAATAGTACTGATATTTCAAAGAATATGAAATTTATGACATATAAGATGGTTACTGTAACAAATAGAGTTGTAATTAAGCGGGCTAAAGGAGTAGAAACATGATTTGCTGTGAATTCATAATGTGAGAAGAACTCCGCCACGCTAGAGTCAACAATGTAAAAGTAAGATTTTAGATCCATAGTATTATAAAAATCGATGAGGTTTCGGGATATGGATCTAAACAAACATCTTAAATACGGTGAAGTGCGGGTAACAAAAAGTTGAAATCAGTTCATGAATTATTATTAACTCCGATCCAACTGCCTTAATATTCCGATTTGTTGGATCTGTTTTATTCTGGGCTTGCGAGACGTTTAGAAACCATAGTTACTTATATACTTTCCGGAACCTAAAATTGCCGTTAAATAAAATCAGTTGATTCCCCAATAATTTCAATATCTTCCTTTTTAGAAAAAAAATCTAACTACGTAGACATGGTTACTCTCTTATTATGAGAGATACGCATGATACATTATGCTCCTTACGTGATTTATTTTCACAGATTTCAACGACTCATGAATGAGAAAGCTGAAATGGTATAAAGGAACTTTAAGACTATTTATGTCAAAGAATCTATCATTAATCAGACTATCTTTGAAAATCGGGGTGGTAGTTATACCACTATTTATAAACAGCTATAAATAACATGTTACTGGTTATTTATATTATCGGCTGATTTTTCAAAACTAAAACTATAAATTAATTTATATTCTTCATAGCTTTTTTTCACCTATATCATTCTTTGCAATTGATAATTACCATTCATATATTAGGTGCCAAGGAGGACACAATTGAAAACTAAGATGAGTAGTATTAAGGAAAAAATGGAAGTTTTGGTTCGCCAGAAGCAGAAAGAAATAGTTAGTGGTCTTGAGACTTTAGATACTGAAAAATTTCGTGCTGATTCATGGACAAAACCAGGAAATGGCGGGGGTGGTGTTTCATGTGTCATACAAGAAGGTACTTGTTTTGAAAAAGGTGGAGTTAATATTTCAATCGTTAATGGAATTCTACCCCCTCAAGCTATTCAACAGATGAGAGCTGATCATAAATCTATGAACACAGACAATACTGGATCTGTTGGTTTTTATGCTTGTGGGCTATCAATGGTTTTGCATCCTTATAATCCAATGGCACCTACTGTTCATATGAATTATCGTTACTTTGAAACAACTAATCCAGATGGTTCTACTCAAGCATGGTGGTTTGGTGGTGGTGCAGATTTGACCCCATCATACTTATTTGAAGAGGATGCAATTCATTTCCACAAACAATTGAAGGATGCCTGTGATAAGCATGATCCACAATACTATCCAAAGTTTAAGAAATGGTGTGATGAATACTTTTTCATCAAACATAGAGAAGAATCAAGGGGTATTGGTGGTATATTTTTCGATGATTTGGATGATAAAACTCCTGGAGAATTACTATCATTTGTTACAGACTGTTTTGATGCTTTCCTTCCCGCGTATTTACCCATAATGCGTAAAAGAAAGGACCTGCCTTACACCCCCGAGGAAAAGAAATGGCAACAATTGAGACGTGGTAGATATGTTGAGTTTAATTTGGTGATTGATAGAGGAACTAAATTTGGTTTAATGACTCCAGGATCTCGGGTTGAATCAATTCTTATGTCGCTACCTGTTACTGCTAGTTGGCTTTATGATCATCATCCAGAGAAAGGCACCAGAGAGGATCAACTATTGCAAGTTCTCAAGAATCCTCGTCAATGGATTTGAGCTTATTTTTTAACCTTTTAAATGTGCAATTTTTGATTTATGGCTCTTAACGACTGATAAAATGACTTTTGATGATCTTATAAATATATATAGTCTATACCGATATACTCTCTATTTATAATTAAAGTAGATCAATATATTGGAGTATTTTTTTTTATCTTTGTACCCACAGTTGGATTCTATGGTGATATGTAATACAACAATCAGGTTTTTATGTAGACATCTTATAATCATGAAAAATAGATACTCGATCCTTTACAAAGAGATTAGGATACTAAATTAATAATTGAATATCAAATATTGCTATGTAGTTGCGTTGAAACTTACTTCTGACAACCCGTTATTCATTTTTGAGTTCGATATCAAATTAATAGATGATAGAACTGGACTTTGTGAAAAATTAACATCAACATTAATGAAACAGTTGTGGGATGGTCCTGTGCTCTGATAGAAGCTGCAAGCGATAAAGACACAACACTTTTCTTTAAAGAACAAAAACCCCATATAAAAACGACCAATTGATCAAATTTGCCCATTTCTAAATCTAATTTCGGGTATTAGCAGCAATATTAATGACTTTAAGCCACTTGATCTTTGGAATTCATCCTCTCCTTTATATTTAACTCCTTCATGCCACAATACTTTGTCATCTTGAAAGCAAGAAGATTCCAATTTCCCTAAGTTCAAACCCCTTCAATATATATAGTATTTCTTTTCTTTCTCCTGATTTTAACTTGTATGATTGATATATATTCCGACCAATAAAGGAAAATTGTACAAATAAGTGTTTTTTAAGCTTTTTTGAAAATGTATTACCCGGATATGTTACGCATCAAGTAATTAATAATTTTTTCGGAGCGTGTCAATTTCGTGTTATTTTTTCCTGTAAAAGGCCCAATATAGAGAGAGATATGGTAAGTGTAATAGAATCTAAAATCTAATTTATCCATTAATCTAATGTTGAATTTCTATTAGAGTAACTCATTTAAGGGTGTTATCAAAGAATTCCCTGGGGTATATAGTAAGACAAGTAGAATTAATGCTTTGGTGCTTGTTTCATTGTTCCTAATTGGAAATAAAATAGTTGATTACTTTAAGGGATTTGAAAATGGTCCTACCCCAGTAGTACTTCTTTTATCTCATGCGCATACCGATCACTTGTCTGGATTGGAGAGAGCTACATTTGGAGGTCCTTATATTTATTGCACAAGAGCTACGAAGGAGGTAAGTTAATATCCGATGTCTCCATTACCAATATTGTGTGTCTAACAAGTTGAATTCAAAGTGTGTAATTTATACGCCGAATAAGAGAAAAAAATATGCTCACAGTGTTAAATATCTGGTAAGTAATACTCTTAAACTCTTATTCGTTTCATCATCTAATGTTATTAGAAAACTTTACCTCTTCATACTCCATGCTGTTTTCGGTTACGTCAAGAAACAATTCAGGTGGTTCTCATCCCAGCGTATCATTGTCCTGGTTCAGTTATGTTCTTAATACAAAATAGTCGGGCTGCTATATTATATACAGGAGACTTAAGAGCCGAACCTTGGTGGGTGAACTCGTTAACAAAAGAAATATCCCTTTTCCCTTTTATCCATGGACACAAAATTCTAGATAAGGTATATCTTGATACAACGTTCAGCTACCGAGGAGAACCCTACATTCAAGTAAAACAAAATGTTGGTGGTATAAAAGAACTGGTTTCCTCGATTGAACAGTATCCAGATGATATTATGTTTTATTTCCGAAGCAGAGCATTTCGTGTTTTAGGCTTCGAGGAAATTTGGATGCATTTGGTTATAACTTTTGGAGGGAAAGTTCATGTCACTAAACAAACCTGGGAACTTTTTAAAGCACTTTCAGATCCTAATATTTATGAACACGGTCCTGTATTAACGGGATATACCAATGGAAATCAAGTATACGAAGGTGTAATAACACCGAACCAATGTGATGATTCCGGGAAACCGTACAGATTTCATTGTTGCAATGACAATAACCAAGAGAAAAAATGTGAAGCAAATACCAAGTCTAATGTTGTTGATATTTCTTTTGTGATAAATTCAACTGAATCATTTGTCCAAGAAATGAATGATCCAATTTTACTGGAACCAATAAGAAAAGTTGTTGAAGACGAAACTGAAGAACAAGTCTGTGCTTTAAAAGCAAGCGATCTTGAAAATAATGATCTCATATTTCAGATTAATAAGGGATTGATTAAGATGTATAAAGGTCAATCATATATAGTTTCATCTGATGGTACCAAATTACTCCCTAGGAGGTTGATTTTGCACTTTTCAAGACATTCCCTTTATGAAGAATGTATTCATTTAATAAAACTCCTAAGACCAAGGGATGTTTATCCGTGTGTTGAAACCCCTAACACTTGGATAAAAGGGTTTTCAATTAAACGGATTTTTGGTTCTTATTGCACTGTAATGAATGACACCTTCGATTACGATGAGGAGATGTGCCAAAAGTACGGTCCTATCAACGAAAACGAAATTAAATATTACAACAATACATCCTCAAGAACACCCTCTACACAATACTACGAAAGGACAACACCATTGACTAGGAGCAAGTTTGGTCAATCAATTAAAGACTCGATCATTGTGATAGATGATGATACTCAAAATAATATTGTTTCAAGTAGCAATGATATCAAGTCAGAACTTCAAGTATCCCAAAATAATTTATCGGCCTTAACTTCAATCCCAATTCCAGGATCAGCTTCACAACGTCTTCAATTATATGGCCAAACGACTCATCAAATACCTAGGCAACCAACAGTTGAACAGTATTATCAGCAGCTACAGCGTAGATATAATGCTTTGCCACAAAATCTAATATCTCATAGAAGAACCGGTGAAGATGCAAGAATTGTGAAGAATTACGGGTTTCTGGATATACCGGTAGAGAACCATTCTTATGAATCAAGCGATAACGATGACGACAATGATATGGCGAGAAACGCACTACAGGTTGCTATGAACCTTGACCGAAGTATACAGAATAGATGTAATGATCGCGAAGAAGAAAGTCATCAAGATACGGTAGAGAATGGTGAGTCTAAAGTGATTCAAGATTTTGATTCATTGAATAAAGAATTAATTAATTTAGGAAGCGATCATTTCCAATCGGAGGAGATTTTACAAATCCCTGATAATAACAGTCAACAAAATGGAAAGAAATTGCCAGAAGAAAAGAGTATCTCAGATAAACAATCACAACATCTGATTATAAGCAGTGATCCAACGCTCATAATACATCGAAATTCACAGACTGTATCACAGCCAAATGTTCCTCACAATCTAAATTCTCCAGCACATATAATTAATAGAAGAGTTTCTAATACTTTCATATATCGTTCTAGATCGATCCCCCCAGAATATCACCCACTAAAGTATTCTTCAAATAAAGAAGCAGATGATGATCAACATCAAAATAAAAAATCAAGGATAGAAGGTGATCTTATTCGGATTTCGTCAGATATCAACCCTCAGTTGGAGATGGTAAGTTTGGATTTAAATTCTATCAATTCGAGTGGAAGCATAATTGATATACCAATTCAAAGGTCAGTTGAACAAGAGTTCCCTATTGAAAGACAATATCAAATGGATTTTGATCACATTCATTCTACCAATACTCTCTCTGGTCAAACCACTCTGACCCATAGTTTGAAAAGTCATATCCATAATGATGAATTACAGTCGGGCTCCTCAAATAAGATAAGCCTTCAAGAAAGTATACCACCAACATATTCAACAATACAAAACACTACATGTACAGAGTTTACCGATGGTGATATCACTTGTGATGGTTTTTACATAGGAAGAATAAAAGATGGAGAATTAGCAGCTGATGATGAAACTGGATCGGGATGGTTTGGTATTGAGCTTGATTGTTTGCGAACAAACCCATGTAACACCATGAATGAGTAACTTTTTTTTTTCAAATGACCTTTGGCATCTGCCTTGTATTTCTCTTTTTAATATAAGTAATTTTATATAGAAATCTGTTATAATATAATGTACAAAAAATGCAAAAAGATCTTTAATTTTCTCTCCATTGATTAGCACAAGCCGTGCACTACAAAATCGTGTTAGCGATAACTTTTAAAGCAAATAATAAATAGCTTACCTTATAGAAGGTTGTCATGGGTTCATCAGCTGATCTGATTTGTAATTGAAAGAAGTATGCTTTGTCGTTCCCACAGGTTTCATTAGGGCACTGAGCGGCAGTTTGATCCACATTTGCCCAAGATCCTTCTCCTCCAAGAACGTCATCCACTTGTTTTCGTTTAAGTTTATGTCTATCGTATACTTGTATTCCTATTATAGGAAATTCATAAGGGCATGTTGGGCATTTGAAGCGAAAGCTGCTACTATCTGTATTTGAAACCTAGATGATATTTGATATTAGCCATCTGTGTAGCAATAATACATTTCTATAGAAATATATATTTAAAGTATAAAACATACAACTAGCATGTTTGAACAAGACGGACAAAACGTCAACATTTGTGGTTTTTCTGAAGTTGCAAATAAAATTGATAATTATTTGGTGGTTGAAAAGTAACATTGAAAATTTCTAAATTATGGTAACATTGTAACAGTAGTCATCAGACTCATCACCACCATCATATCCCAATGCCACCAAAACGCAAAAGAGGAACGTCTCCACAACGCTCGCGTACAAGGCTCTCTCTTACCAAGGAAAATTCCTCACCAAGCCTGAAGTCTTCTAAAAAAGTGAATAATGAAGAACACGATAATGGTGAAATTATATCTACGAATTCGCCAAAGCGACATAAAAAATCAATCCTAATCAATAATAAGCTCACCCAAAATAAAGCAACACTTCCAACCGAGGACAATAAAATATTAACAAAATCATTAAGGGCTCGTAATAAGACGCGGTTGATAAGTGAAGATACGCCTATACTGGATCCTCCCAAACGTGCCAGTTCAAATCAACCAGTAACACCTTCTAAAAGACGAGGTCAATCTGGAAAAGTGGTACCAAGCCCAAGCCCAAGCCCAAGCCCAAGCCCAAGTCCTAGAAAAAGTATAAAGATAGAAGAGAAGGAAAATCTAGAGGTTGCTGTATTACACCGTGTCAGAAAATTGGACTTCGATTATGAATCCGAAAATGATCAAATACAGAGCATTTTGGATTCACCGCACACTGGACTACAAATTTCCGAGGCCGACGAGGTAGAAGATTTTGCTTTATTCTTGGATGGATGGGAGGGATATTTTGAGCAACATAAGAATAAGAAAGGAACTTCTACAAATACAATGGCCAAAGCTCCCAAAATAGATATTACTGATCTTAATAGATGCCAAAAGCTAGAATCATTGTTTTACGCGGATCAAAAAGAAAGCATTCAATCATTATACGAGGAATGCTTTCCTCAATGGCGGTTTGAGCTATCACAAGGCTTCAATTTATTATTTTTTGGGATGGGGTCTAAAAGAGATTTACTAATAGATTTTGCTGAGAAATATCTTTCATCTGAAGAAACACCAGTTTTTGTTATTAATGGTTATAATCCTACAACAACATTTAGAGAAATACTTCATCCCGTGGTGGATTTGTTATCTGTTGGAAGAAGTGTCAAATTTCCTGGGGCACCAGTGAATATAGTAAATGAATTTACAAATTACATGAATAAACAGGATGATAAAAGATGCAAATTAGTTATACTATGCCATAATATTGATAGTGTATCTCTGAGATCAGAAAAAGTTCAAAGTCTTTTTAGTAAATTGGTTTCTATTCCTCAGATATCTTTGGTAGCAAGCGTGGATCATTTCTATGCACCAACACTTTGGGATTCAGCCAAAATGGCCTACTATAACTTTGTTTGGCATGATATAACTACATTTAAACCATACTCTACCGAGACATCGTTTGGTGATATGTTATCAGTGGCTAACATTAACTCGAATGGAGGAACAGAAGGTGCAAAGTTTGTATTGTCGAGTTTGACAGCTAATGCAAGAGGTGTGTTTAGAGTGCTTATTTCAAATCAACTTCAGAGTATGGAAGAAGATATATCTGAAATGAACATTACGGATGAAGATCAAAGGAGAGCTTTCAAAGGAGTAGCTAAGCATGGCATTGAATTTAAATCATTTTACCAACAATGCGCAGAGGAGTTTCTTACAAGTAATGAACTGAATTTTAGAGCGATACTGTTGGAGTTTTTTGAGCATCAAATGGCCATATCGACAAAAGATAGCTCTGGGAGCGAGGTAATTTTTGTTCCATTCAACCAGGAAAGTTTGGAAACGCTTTTAGAAGAAGAGCTTATATAATGATATATACAGTTTTAATAAATTAATGGACTCATAATCCATGGCTTATAATTGTAAAATGGGGATGGTTACCCTACCAAACATTGACTTAAATGAAAACAACCTTCAAAAGTCTGAAGAGGACACTTTTTGAACTCTTTTTGCTGTTTCGATAGCCACCAACATAATTCTCGTATGGCGTCTTATAATGGTCATCCTGTGCCACGGCTGGCACCAGGCACTCACATCACAGTGGGCTCACACTCAACTGTAGTCAACAAATTCCTGTCTGAGGGTATGCTAGTTATGGATCTCTAATGTTTAACTGATCTGTATTCTAACTTCTCATGTCTGTATAGGCGGGTTTGCCCATGTGTACGTGGTACAGATATCTCCCCCCGAAAATGGCTCCGATGTGGCTTGTCTTAAGCGAGTCATTGTGCCTGATAAACCAAGCCTAAATCAATTGAGGGCAGAGGTAGACACTATGGTATGTTTCACTTGAATATTCAGAAACCAAAACTGCAATGAAACTAACATTTTTTTAATAGAAACAACTGAAAGGACACAGAAACATTGTAGAATACTACGACTCTCATGCTTCAAGATTTTATAATACAACTGGCTACGAAGTGTATGTACTGATGGAGTTTTGTCCGGGGAAGGGACTTCTTGATTTTATGAATGCACGAATAAGGGAGAAATTGACAGAACCAGAAATCCTCAAAATCATGTCCGACATTTCTAACGGTTTAGCATGTATGCATTATCTAAAATACCCCTTGATCCATAGAGATTTAAAAGTTGAAAATGTTCTTATTGCTGCTGATGGGACCTTCAAATTATGCGATTTCGGGTCTGCGACACCTGTTTTAAGAGCACCAAGAAACCAACAAGAATTCGCAATACTCCAAGATGATATACTGAGACACACCACACCCCAATACAGATCCCCCGAAATGATTGATCTTTACAGAGGGCAGGCCATTAATGAGAAATCTGATATATGGGCACTTGGTGTCTTTTTGTATAAATTGTGTTATTATACTACGCCTTTTGAAGGAAAAGGAGATTTGGCAATTCTGCATGCAGTCTTCTCGTTTCCACCGGCTCCCGTGTACTCGGACCGTTTGAAAAATTTAATAGTAGAGTTACTACGTGAGGATCCAAATTCACGGCCTAATATTTATCAGGTTATCACGGAAGTGGTTACAATGAGAAATAAACCAATCCCGATTCCTGATATTTATGGGGAAGGTCCAATGGTTTCAAAACCACCTTCAAATTCTACTTTTTCAGGTCAGTCTAAAATGTCATCCCCTATAGCATCACCTCCTCCACAAACTTCTTATGGTGGTGTTCATGTTTTGGCCTACAATCCAGCACCAGCTCCTCAATATGCACATCCTCAGTTCCAGCAACAAGTTCAACAGAATAACTATCCGGAACATCAACTTCAAATGGTGTCACAGGCGTATGCTTATGGCCAAGCTGGGGTACCTGCCTCCCCCATAGTACAAAATTTGCCCACATCGGCCTCTAGGGCAATACAAACAACCGCATCTACTGAATCACCTTTAGATCACGAACTGGACGACGAGCTAGATAATGCAGAAACAAGGTTTCCCTCATTAGATGAATTGACTAAAAGCTTTAGTCCACCAGCTGAAAATCTAAAACATGTTCAAAGTAATAGTAGTCTTCCTACACCTCCAATTCCCACATCTACACCCAAGTCTAAATCTAAGTCTAGCAGCACTCAATTGTTTGAAAATAGTCTTAATGATGAAAATGCTTGGAAGTCATCGTCTTTTCACAATTCTATTCCAAAAGATGCTCATGATCTTGCAGATGACATTTTTGGTATTGGGAAAGTTGATTCAAATAGTGAATTGCTCTCACAACCAACTGCCAAAACTAGCCCAATAACTAGTGGTGATGAACAAAATTTAAAGAAAGCGACCTCATTACCATTAGACACTCATATAGTTTCTAGCTCTAATGTTGAGAAAGCGCGACCTAAAAAGGAAACCATGGGACAAAAAATATTTCCTGAAAAGAAGCAATCAAATGCTTTGAAAGCAGAGATAAAACTAAACATTCAACCGAGCAGCAGCTCTAACAAAATAGATAAGATTTCTCAAGAGACCTCTGGTATAGCTACGGTAAAACCATTTAATATACCAGACAGCTCCGAGCAAGTAAAGGACGACAATGATCTCGAAGATGCAATCAGTATTAATTCCGATAATTCTACTTATAATAAAACCAAAAATGAAAAAGTGCCTGCTTCTCCTGGTATACGGTCTATTCCTATTTTTGCTGCTGATAATAACAAAAAAGATTTGTCTTTTGATTTTTACGAGGAAGACACTGAACCAAAGTTAGGATCTATTGAGGTATCTTCGAAATATAGAGATGCTTTATCTGATGGAACAGTTGGAAATTTTTCTATTCCTCTACCACACAACCAGGCATTTAGTGAAACAAACTCAATGATGGTTAATTTTTCTGAAAGTGTCAGAGAATCTCCAATTACTTCTACATGGCCTGAACAATTTTTAAATAATGACAATAATCTTGAACAAGGACAAGATCTTCTTAATGAAGGACCACCTTTAATCCAAATTGAGGATGATCATTCTCATCAACAATTAAGAACAAATTCACAAACATCTGCAGTGTCAAAATCTGAAGACTTGGTTCCTTCTCTCTTGGATATGGATGAAGAACAAATTAATCAATTAACAGGATCTAAAACAAAGGCAAAAATTTTGAGAGAACAAATTGCTGAACTTTCCCTTGTTGTATCTAATTCTATAATTAATAGTGGTGATGATGAGGATAATAAAGACAATGATAAATCTAACAATGATAAAGTCTTACAACCGGATGAAGGAGATACTTCTTTAGCATCAAATGAATCAAGTATGGAATTCTTAAAATCTTTGGAGAAAAACAATGCTAATCGTGAAGATCATAATCCGAGAAGTAAAACGCGTAATAAGTTAGGTTATTATGTTCATGGATTTAGTCAGAGTCGTTCTCGAAGTCGAGAAACAAAGGATCAAATTGATGATGGTTTTACACATGGTCAGGGTGGAGAAACTGAGTCAAATGATGAGGAATTAAAACCACATTATGAGTCTATTACTAACGTAAGAAGAACAAATTCTCAAGGTAATAATATAACCCAAGGAAATTTTGAGAATAACATGTTAACTCTTGATGACAATACTGCGGATAATACACCAGATTCTTCAGCTAATTTATCAGATTCAAAAGAAAATGTGCCTCCTGTTAGAGAACGTCCTAATAGCGAGAAGAAGGTACGCCCACATTCTCAACTATTTACAACTTTAACAAATTTGAAAGAAGAGGATCATTCATTTGAATCAGATAATAGTAGAAGCTACAAGGACTATACAGATTCGGGTGAAAACATTGATAGATCAGAAGAAAATGGATCATCCTTATTGAATAGAAAGCAATCATTACGTCGAAATAATCCTGAACCCAATCAACAAGGTCATAAACATAACAAACCATTCAGACCAAGCAAACCAGATTATCTAAGAGGCGCATTTTCTAAGAAATCAAGTTAAAACGGATATTTGTTTTCATGAGTTACGGGGATTTAGAGAGAAATTTGAACGTTTATTGTTCAATTCAAGATTACACAGGTAAAAAATAAAAATAAAAATAAAGGTGCACATTTGTTATTTAAATCATATAAATTAAAAAAGAAAAATAAACCGATCTTTAGCCTTTTGGGTATAGCATAATTATCAAGTATGGAATTACATATTTAAAATGTTATTTGATATTTTACATACAATTTTTGTAGTCAGCCGCATGGAATTATCGGGATGCATATGTTCATCGGGGACAACGCACCATAGAAAGCTGTAAGTGAAAATAGACTTATTCAAAGGAGATGGTGTATTTTTAAACAATATAGTTGCGTAATAAATGATAATATTAAATCAATAGTATTATAAAGTAAAAAGAAACATCGAAACGAAACCTATTTAGAGATGTAGATGCCATAAAATATATATATTAGTGAGATAGCTGTATAGTTCCGATAAAATAAGGGGTTGTAGTCGACAAAGCGATATATGTAATGTGTATGCATTCATAATTTATAATGTTTGAGAATAGCTTGCTATAGATTCTGCTGATTTCGAAGCAATGTGATTGATAACTAGGCCACCATCATCGATGATTTCTCGACCAAATAGATAATAATATGATCTTTCAACAATCAGTCTTATATATCCTGGAAAGTAAGAGTATATTCCCGTAGCTAAAAGAAGAAAAAATACCAGCATGAATGTTTCTAAGGGATGTTGTTTAATATTTATATTCAAAAAAAAAAGGCGTGATTCATCAAGACATACGGACAAGAACGATCTCCCATGTTTCACACATTTCGATGGGGAGGTGGATACAGTAAACAGCATAAGCACGTTTGATGAGACCAAATACCATATTTTATATAAGTGTTGTTACGAAAAGAAAAGGAGGTTGAAAGTTGAAAGTTGAAAGTTGGAAGTTGGAGGTCGGAGGTCGGAGGTTAATACGATACACATTTTTTAGTTTGGTACCAGACTTACTTAACTACGTATATTTCAGACCAGTATTATTGGAGATAATGAATCAATTAGCTCTAAGTTACAACATAAAAAACTATCTATAAACATGATCATTAAAGATCATATATTGGAAATGATTAAATTGGAATGATAAATTGGCAATTGGGTAAACCAGCACATGTAAACAGTTTCATACCTGGTACTTTTAGTAACAAGGCACGAATATTGATACATATTAGAAATTAATTTAAAATAATGAAAAAAATAAAAAAAAAGAATATATCAAGGACAAACAAAAATAATGCGTTGGTTTTTGGTTTGGCAAGAATCTTTACCAGTATATACATTGAAATTTTAAAATTAAAGAGAGTTTTTTATTTCATTAATTATTGATTTTGAAAATTGATTCTTTGAATTGAACAATCATGATAATGAAGAAGTTATGAATGAAATAAATTACTCAAAGCACCATCTTCAACAAATGGATCATCCATAACATCAAAACCATCTTTTTTCTTTCTTTTACTAGCTTCAACTAATAGTTTTTCCCTTGCATGTTTAATTGCTTCTTGTTTTTGATGATCTTCTCTACTTTGAAAATCATTTCTTTCTTGATTTTCCATAACATTATTAGCCATTGATAAAAATTCTAAAAATGAACCTCTTTGTTGTCTTAAATTTTTACAATTTGATAATCTTCTTTCAAATTCTTCCAATTGTCTTGAAGTTATATTTGAATTTAAAAAATTGGTTAAAATAATTGCAGGTTGATCACTTTTTTGTCTCAGTGTAACATAAATTGTTGTTAAAACATAAGCAGCTTCATTATGAACATCTTGAAAGTAAGGATCAGTTATAACTGTTAAACAACCTTTCATTAAATCATTACATAAAAATGCATCAACTTCATCATCTATTAATAAAATTTTTGATAAAATATTTCTTAATATAAGACAAGCATTGAAACTACAACGAGTATCTTTAAATAATAAAATATGAGTAATTAGTGTTAAAAATGGAGCCAAGATCTCTTTTTCTTTTATAATAACATCTCTAATTGAATTTGTATGTTCATTATTACTATATCTACCATTTATTTGACCAGATAAATCAATTAACATTCTTGCAACTATTGCAGTTAATTGTCTTAATAAATGTTCTTCCATCATTTCTTCAGATAATGTTGTATCATCTTCATCACCTTCTAATAAAACACCATTTGAATAAACTTTTGACCATTTTTCTAATAAAACATAATCTAATTGTCTTAGCATTGGTGGTAAGAAATCTTTCATAAATGAATAAATATTATTTTGTGGGCAATTTTTAATAACACTTCGAACAACAATATTTACAATATGTCTCCAAGCATGAGATGTTATACCAGCAGAATCACCAGCTAAAGCTAACCATAATTGAGAACCAATACCAGGAATTTCATATAAGGTTTCTTCTAATTGAGTAATTGAACCAACAGTTAAAAAAGCATATTCTCTTGTATATCTTATAATATGACCAACAGAATCAGCAAAATCTCGCAAAGTATGCATTGCTTTAACATTTTCTTCGACAAAAGTATCTTTACTTTGAATTGAAACACCAACTTGCCAAAATCTTTCCATACAACTATATTTAACAAAACTTTGAACTTCTTGTGGTAAATCTTTCCAATTATTTGGATTATGATAAGCTTGAATTTGAGAAATTAATTGTAAAATATGTGGTATAATTTGTTGAACTCTTGGCTTCCATAAATTTAATAAATCTTTATATTCTTTTGATTCATGATCTAATTTTTCAATTGTATATTGAATATAAATTCTTGTTGCTCTAATTGGAAATAAAGCAGACCATTTACTTTTCAATTCAGCTTTCAAATTTTTACCTTCTTGATCCATCATTGAATTTAATAAATCAGTTTCAGCAGTTATACCTCTTTTACGGAAATATTCAGCAATTCTAACAATCCCTAATCTTTCCATAAACCATGGCAATCTCATTAAACCTTTCATTGTACCATCTTCAGTCCAAGCATTTAATTCAGGATCAACAATTTTAGAAAATTTCTCTTCTTTTGAATCAATTGATGAACGTTGAGAAACAACTAATAAAAAAGATTTAAAAGCAACAGCTTCATGATCAGTTAATTTTGAAGAACCAATGATTTCAGCAATAACACGTTCTAAATCATCATAAATTTGAACTAAAGCTTCAGGCATCATATAAGCTAAACGATTTAATTCAGTACCACAACTTGTTCTTAAATCACGAATTAATTCTCTATCATCATCAGATTCATTTTCAATTGAATTTTCATAAGTACAAGTTGTTAAAACTTTTTCTAAAACAACAAACATTAATTGTAAAACATGTTTTAATAAAGGAGTAAATTGAACTAAAGTTTGAATTTGTTTTCTTAATAACATTGGATCATTAATTTTAATTTCTAATAATCGATTACACCATTCTTCAATCATTTTATCTAATTTATTTTTAATTTCTTCACGATTTGAACCAGTATACCAAACTTTCCATCTACTAACACCACGTAAACCAGCTTCAATTAATACCAATTGAGCATAAGCTAAGAAATAACTTGGATTCCCATTATATTGTAATTTTTGTAATGATAAAACTTCATTACCTAAATCACTTGTAAAAAAATCAATCATTTTTGATTCTAAATATAATATACCATCAATTGGATTTCGACAAACAGATAATCTTACTATATCATCCATAAATCTTTTATAATTTCCTAAAAATAAATTCATATCAGGAGTTGAATCAAAATCAATGGATAAATATAATTTTGATATATTATCATCAGGAACATCTTTATAATTAATAATTCTTTCACTTGCTAATTTTAATAAAGATGGTAATAGTGATAAAACTTCAGGTTTTTCAGCTAAATAATCAACACGTAAAACAGAACACCAAAATTGTAATGATAATCCTGATATAATTAAACTTGGATGATTTGACGTATTTAAAACTAATTTTAAATATGATTCAATATCAGAATTTTTTGGTAATTGGCTTGAAACATTTAAATATTCACCTAATCCAACAATCATTTCAACTAATTTTTTTAATAAAGAATAAATTTTTTCATCAATTGAATTTGGATTAACATTACAATTTTCATAAACGTTTGATAAAGTTTCAATACCTTGTTTCATAAAAACGACACCAACAATTGCTTTAAAATCTTCATCATTTGTATAATTTCTTGTAAATAAAGAATGTAAACAATCAGTTGCTAAAGTTTGAATTTGAACAGAATCGAAAATTGTTAAAGCATTACTTAAAGTTTCTAATAAATTTGCTTGTCTTAAAGCAGCAGGAAAAATCCAATGAAGACAAGTTTTCAAAGTTTGTAAAACTTTTATTGCAAAAATTTCAGATTCTTGAGTATTTGCATTTAAGCATTCCGCTAAAAAAGTTGACCATCTATCTAACCAACCTTCAGTACCAGATCTACAGTTTTTCAAAGCTTCCATTCTTGTATCATAAACAGCTTCGAGGACATCATTTGAAGTAACCACTTCAACACTTAGAGCACTTAAAATTGAACCTCTTTTAGCAGCAATTGGATCATCAAGCATATAAAGATCTTCAAATAAAGTTCTGAAAATGATTAAAGACATTTCTCTTGTAGTTGAATTCAAATTCCATAATTCCAAAAGCATTTGATCCATTGATTGCCAACCTTCTTCCTCAACGATTTTCGGGACCGTATCATTTTCATCAATTTCATCGACTTCAGTTGAATTTTTGGAAGTTGGTAAAGAAATGGAACCCCAGACGCGTTTTGCGACCGCCACCCATAAAAAAGCGAGTTTTTCTTTTAAGTAGTGAGGATCGGATTGTTGGACTTTCATGACCAATTCCACTATCCAGTTTCTCACGGCCATTTTCCTCTGCTGGTCATACTGTAGGAAATCGTATTGGATGGCGTGTTGTAGCAAAGTCAGGCCGAAGTGTTTTACAACGTGAGGATTATCAGCCACAGCCAATTGCCAACCCCAGAACGGCGACTGGTCATGGTGTTTGATGGTTTCCAAGAAGTCCTGGGCCTGGCGCCGGTCTTCGCTGGAGGATCTGGGGTTGTGGACGGCCTCGAGAGCTGCCACGATCTGGGAAAGGCCTGTTGGGTCCATTTTGGTGTGTTAACTGAGCACTTTGCGCTCTTCCTTGGAAATAAAGAGTACACATACACCTACACACCTATTGTTACCCTATCGTTGCTATCAACAGTACTATTAAAGTATTAATATTGCCACTATGGAACTACAAGTAAAACTTCTTCTTCTCCTTGTCCATTTTCGCCGAGTGCTCCCACTCCACCTCATTCCGGATCCCACTCTGCATCCGCCGTAACCTCATCGTAAATTGCGGCCCAATCTCCTGCAGCCCCACCTTCTCAGTGTTCCGGAAAACATACCGGTGCCGTCGGAAAAATATGTAGTCCCGCTGGTTGTGTAGGGTCACCACGTTCCGTCCCTCGAGCTCGGGCGCCTGCGGGAATAGTGACTGAAATAGCCGTCCGACCGTCTCTCCCATGCTCGTTTGGAAGTTGTTCAGCACCAACTCCGGCAAGTGAGACGTTGCTCTTCCATGTCCTCGGATTCTTTCCGAGTACACCAGTGAAGAAATCGAAAAATAAAATGTTGGTCCTGCTGGCAGATGAATAAACTGTAATCCTTGGATTTCTTTCTTATCTTCATTTATTATAATTAGATCCGTATATTCTCGGTTTGAACAAAATCCTGCAATTTCTTTTATTTTAAATTCTTTTTTTCTTTTAATGAAATTAGAATTCGGAAGAATTTCCAGTAAAACATCTGCAAATTCATAGGCTGTTTTTTTGGCATTAATATTTGTTGTTATTAAAATTTTGGGTTGTTTACCATCAAAATAATTTGAAAACTCATCATCTCCTTCTTTTGTGGTACCAATAGTTTCATCATAAACTCGTTTGGACTCAATTGTTTGTGGGATATTATTTGCTAATCTTTCAATTTTTAAGGATTCATCTTTTAATTCTTCTTTTCTTCTTTCTGCACGTAGTTTATGTCGTGTTTTAATTTGATCTTGTTTTATAGCTTGGAAGATCTTTTGTCTCTGTTGTTTGTTTTTTATCTTTAATTTTTCTTGTGTTTTTACTTTTTGTTGTCCCATTTTATCAATCAATCTTTCAATTAAACACTTTTTCAAGATTTTTCAAGATTTTTCAAGATTTTTCAAGATTTTTCAAGATTTTTCAAGATTCTTCAAGATTTTTCAAGATTCTTCAAGATTCTTCAAGATGATAAATTTTTTCTTTATGGGAGAAAAATAAATTTTATACACCCAAACATCTATCTATCCACTGATAAACTTTAACACAACTATTATGATAATGAATAAAAATGAACAGATTACAAACATTTACACTTAACGATTATACTTCAATTTATCATGCTTCTCATTTATTAACTTCACTATCTCAATATTTTCCAAATACTCAAAAACAATTTATTAATGATAATCCAATTCCTCAAGGCTTTCATTTCATATATTGTAATCCAAATTCATTAGAATCAAATCTAGGATTTGATGGTTATGATAATTATCAAGCTCCATTACTTTCAAGTTCTTCTCAAAGTAATAATGATAAATATTATAAACGTAGAATGTGGGTTTCTGGAAAATTAGAATTTTATAATAATATTTTATTTGGAAAAGATATAAAATGTCAAGAATCAATTATTAAAAAAAGAATATTTAATAAAGAAAGTGAAAATTCAAAATGTTTTACAACAATTGAAAGGAATTTTAAGTTTCAAAATAATGATGATTTATTATTAAAAGAGACAAGAACATTACTTTATTTAAATGATGAATTTCAAAAACAATCACAAACTTCCAAATTAAATAATAATATTGAAGAAAATTATGATTATGAATATTCACTAATTCCTTCTGAAATATTATTATGGAGATATTCTGCATTAACATTTAATTCTCATAAAATTCATTATGATTTAAATTATTGTTTAAAATATGAAAATTTTAATAAAATTCTTGTTCAGGGACCGCTTGCAATTACATTGTTATTATATTGGTTTAACAACATCATATTAACTAAATTAAAAACGAAAACAAATATAAATATAAAAGAAAATTTAAAAATTAAAACTATCTCATATAAAAATCAATATCCTTTATTTGTTAATGAAAAAATGATATTAAAATGTTCAATTAATAATGATCTAACAATATCATTTATAATATTAAATCATAAAGGTATAAAATGCTTAACAGCAACTGCTTTATTAAGTTAAAAAACATGATGGCCAATTATTTTGAAGTTTAGTATACCATCCTTCATCAATTAATGATTCTTCAATTGATTTCCAATATTTAAATTTTTCTTTATTCTTAATATCAATATCAACTAAATTAGTAATTATCTTGGAATATTTATCATTGAGATTATAATCAATTTGAATAAATAATGAAACATCACGAATTGTCATTGACATTAAAAAATCATCATCTAATTCATTTTCATTTAAATAATTTAAAATTCCTTTTGAATCTTTTAATTGAATTTTCAAAATTTTTTGAAAAATATTATCATCATCATCATCATCATTTTCATTTTCATTTTCATTTTCATTTTCATTATTATTATTATTATTATTATAAAAATAATTGAATAATGTTTCTTTTAAAAAAAAATTAGAATCATTATCATCATAATCATTTAATAAATAATTAATAAATTGTTTTAAATTAAATTCATTTAAATTTAATGATGATAATTTTAATGGACAATAACCATTATATTTTTTACCTTTTTTTAAATTTAATGCACAAGTTCTACAATATTTTGAATTTGATGGAGCATTCGGAGATTGAATTAACCATTTTGGTTTAAATTCAATAACTATTGATTTATTATTTGAAATTAAATTAGATTTATAAATTGAAATTGATTTATTGTTTTGAGTTGATAATTTTTGATAATATGATGGTCTTAAGTTTGGAATAAGTAATCCATATAATTCATTTGGTTGAAGATAATATTTTGTATCTTTTGATTCATCTCTTGGTTTAATCTTTGTATTTTCATTCTCATTCTCAATTTGAGAGCAGGAAATATCACTTAAATATTGATTTAATAATTCAATTTTTTCAATCGATAATAAAACAAGTTTAAATCCATGAATATCATTTTTAAAGAATGGTTTAAAAACTGAATTAACTGAATTATATATTTGTAATGTTGATGTATAAGTTGAAGTTTTATATTTTCTTAAACGAAGTAATTGATTTTGCTAATATACTGATTGATTAGATTACTATAGTATGGGGTAGTAGTTGATAAATGCTTACAAATTGAGGATCTTTTCCAATATAATTGAATAAAAAATTGGCATTTCCTTCTGCAAATAACTTCCATTCTGTTAGATCTTGAAGATTAATAATGTCATTATGTATGGAATTTTCAGAATTAACAGTTTCCATTGTTCAGATAAAAAATAGAAGTTGAAATTAATTATATTATCACATCGTATTTATTATGTAAATCACTTACCCGGATCGTCAGAAACACTACACTTTTCATGATCATTGCTAATTAAAGTGTCTCATACCGCACTTATCAACCATTTATTTATTAATTCGCATTTATCACGCATTTGTCGGATTCATATTTGCGTGTTTCCATATCTCCACCGCTATTACATTGTATAATGAAGGATTTCAACGAGGGTTTCAACCTGTTTAAACGGGAAGTCTCAGAAAATGCAGAGAAGTGCGGCGATAGTAAAATTCARGAAATCAACTTGGAAAAATTCTTTGGTAATCTAAACGAACATACGAATTTGAAATCATTTCAAAATTTCTTCGAAGAATTCTTCTTTAACAACCCCGTCAGTCAGCTTCATATGAAGCAATTCCTGTTAAACCTCCCTATAACTGGTCTATTTTCAAAAAAGAGCCCTATAAATAAAAACATGATGAGGCAAWATGGTTCTCAAATTACATCGACATTTACAGAAAAAGGTGTCAGTAGTGCTAGCAGCTACACTCAAAARTTAAACAGAATGTCAGACTATTTAACAAAAATTAGATTGATTCTGGAGTCAGAAATTGATTTAAGCAGCGAAAAAATGTGGCTGGAATCTGCATTGAGTAAAGACCAAGGGACTGCTCTTCAGGTTATTGTAGGTAGGTTCATCACGCCAGCGGTTAAAACTAATCCCCAATTGAATGAGAGGGACATATCAACTTTCCTACTCTCAAAATTATTTGAACCAGGTATAGCTCTCTTTAATTTATTGACTGAGACAGAAGATGTGGAAATTGTATCGGAAAAATCAGCCTTTTTCAATCCTAAAAGTGGTGCTCCTTTAGATCTGGAGACTGTCTCAGAATATATCATAATACCTGAAAATGAAGTGGAACCTATAGTGACGATAGAAGTGAAAAGAGGGCCACTAACAGATTCGATATCGAGCTTCAACCCATTCGTCCCCAAAGAGAACTTCTCAAAGGTTGTGTCTGAGGTCATACATCAAGCAATTACCCTCCAGATAAATTTTGGTATCCTCGCTGATTTAAACGTGATTTGTTTCATTGAAGTCCTTCCAACTGAGGAACAAGATACAAGCAAGTACGAGGAAAATGAAGAATTTTTTCAAAATGTTAAAATAAAATTTAAAATCTTCAAAACAACAGATAATAATATCATATCTTATTTTATATGTTTTTTAAAGAAGGCTRTGGATAATTTTATAGATAAAAAAAGAAATGGAGTTGAAAATAACGATAATGCATTATGTTATAAACTTTTTAAATCTTCGAAGGAATTCATTGTGGAACATGAAAAAGTGAGAAAAAGTTTAAAAGAAAACTTTGCAAAAACGGACTTTTTAAAATCGACAACAACCATAGGGACTTGTGATATGGATCTAAAAATTAGATATGATGAAAAATATATGAAACCTCTCCAATTTAGAACAGATAATGTTAAAAACTCTCATGTGTTCATTTTGAATAAGAGATCATTTGGAATTTTAACTGGTCAAGGGAGAGAAGAGATGCCCAATCTTCCCAATGGAGATTTCGTTTTAAAAATAATTGACCCAGTCCAGGTTCGCCGATCTGTTCCTTTAGCTATTATGGCAGAAAAATGCAACCGCTATTTTACATCTGAAGTAGAATGCTATAACATTTTATCAAGACAAAAAGCTGAACATAATTTTAAAAAAATTTCTCCTGAGATTTTTGGTTTTGGATATTGTAATTTAATAAATTATCATCAAAAAGAAGAAGTACTGATAAGTTCAGGATTATATTTGCTCCTAGAGTTGATTTCGGGTGTTCCACCCAAGTTGGATATTGAAACCTCATATGATACTGCCGAAGAGAATCTGATCTATATGCATTCATTGCATATAGTCCATGGAGACATCCGGTTAGAAAATATGATAGAAACTCCAAAGGGAGAAATTTATTTCCTTGATTTTGGATTTGGTAGCACAAACAATATCTCTGGAGGTCTACAGGAGGATGGAGATGAGGAAAGGCTAGAATCTTGTAAAAAAACATGCATAGCAAAAAAGGAAACAGAACTTGAAGAACTTATAAATAAGAATAAAAAACGGAAGCTCACAAAGAGAAAAAGAAATCAATAAAATCAAGTATTATTATGTGTATATTTATTATATCCTGTTTACTGTACAACATATATTTTATTTAACCGCATATATCTCTATACATTCGTTATAACCATCGCTATTTAAAAATACAGAGTTTTTTAATATACGGTCTATTATTTTTCATAAAAATTTCAACACATATGGATTATGTCCAACATAATTATGACCTGGAATTGAAGCTTCATTGACATGAAAAACAATTATTTATCTTATTAAATTTTATAATTAAATTTTGTTTATCTTGTTAATTTATTATAAATTTAAATTTATTGGAAATTCACTTCCAATTTCCAAAACAACTTTCCCAAAACCCGTTTCCATACGCTCAATTAAACAAATATAATYGACTTCTCCTTGTATTTCCAAATCATCCATGAAACACCCAAATACTGTATCACTAAATGATTCATCTTCTGGTGAATGTTGAATTAATTTYGGTTCATTAAAATGTTCTTCTGTTCTTGGCAATTGGAATAATGAAGTACGAATTGATGGACGATAATTTTGATATGAAGAAGCGTTTGTTCCTTCTATAGAATGAACAGATATGCTRGAAATTTATAGTTAGTTATAATCATATGAAGAARTGTTATTCTTTACTKACTTTATTTGACTTTTTCTGTTGGTGTTGAAAGGTATTTCAAAACGATTAGATCCATTCCAATCAAGTACCTTTTCCGTTATAAAATTACCAAAATTTCTTGGAGTTAATAATTTCACTGATATTCCACCATCCTCGTCATTATCTTCATCATTATCTTCATTATTTGAACGTATTAAAAGTTTAAAATCAGTTTGTATATTTGGTTCATAAGTAGAAACAACTAATATATAATCCCCTTTTGGTAATAAAGTTTCTAAACCAGTTGTTATGAACATATTACCAGGTTGATATTTATCACCTTTACAAACAATATATTTACTTTCAAAAGTTTCAATTCTTTTRACYTGATTTTTTTCATTTTTAATACCCCAAAATAATTGTAAATTAATTAATATTGATTCATCTGTAAATAAATAAATTGCCATATTTAAAATTGATTTTTTACAATTTATTAAAAATTGAGGATTTTTTAAATATGAATAATTTATCCAATTACCACCACTTGAATCTAAATCCCATTTTGAATCAATTTTAATTAAATTTGATATCGAAGAATTATTTTTAATTTTTGTAACTATTAATGGTGATGATGGATAAGTTAATAATGTAAAAGATCTAACTGATATCTTTTTTTCATGTAACAATAACCAAAGTATAAGAAGTTTTTACTGGAATTTTTAATTTAACTAAATAATGTGGTGAATTTACCTCAATTCCATCAAAAATAGTTCTATATTCATGCTGTATAATAATTGATTTGTTAGTATCATAAAAAAAATTAAAACTAATATAATTTGAACTTCCTAATCCTTTATCATTAGAAATTTGATGCCTATTTAATAATATCCAACAATTTATTTCATAAAATTCAATTTGACTACATAGAGTGGCAGAGATAATGAGGTAATCCAAACTTTAACAACTAAAAAAGTTCAGTGTGGTTAAGATTTAAAACTTAAGTTTAACTTGATTGCCCAAAATCTAACTTTGATTCATATTTCTAAGCAAGATTGCAAAACTATTCTCTTTTGAATGTTTGCCATGATTATAATTGGTTGAAAAACTTTCTAATTGAGTTGTAATTAAAATATAAATTCAAATTTATCATATTCTTATAACACAGCAACAGCATGTATTGTTAGGAAAAAAACTTAATATCCGATTAAACTTAATGAGAACTGACATAAAAAAATATCATATTTACATTAACCTAATTAACATTATAGCAATTGATCTACAAAAATTCTACATCAATTTTGTTTCATCTAAAAATTTTAGACCTGAGATAATTCGATTAAATTAATCTAAGAGCATCACTATTATATATATTTTCTTTAAATGCGATAAATCAATCGTAAATTTATAATATAACCAAACAGTTCATCGACGTATTACTTGCAAATAATAGAATTAGACATCGTAATGAACTTCACCACCAACATTATCCCAAACATCTTCAATAAAAGCAGTTTGCTCCTCATGAGTACCCCCTCTTACAAATAAATAAGCTCTCCGATCAACGGAAACATCCCATTCGCCAGGATTGGCACCAAACACCTTCCCTCCAGTTTCTTCCAAAATGATCCATCCAGCACAAATATCCCAGGCCCAACACCCGGCTTGCCAATAACCATCAACTAAACCAGTTGCAACATGTACAACATTCATCGCAGCAGAACCAGTACTTCTAAAACCGTGAACCATTGGTTTTGCATCACCTTTTCCATGAGCTAAATTTTTAAAGGTTTTTGTTTTAACATCGAAGTTGTTTCCATGCCTTTCAACCCCCCATTCAATTGCCATTAAACTAGTACGTAAGCTTAAAGGTTTATGAGTGATAGGAATTCGTTTTCCATTTAAATAAGCCCCTTTACCTTTAATAGCAGTGTATAATTCATCTAAATGTGGATTATAAATTACACCAATGACAGGGATTTTATTAACAACAAATCCTAATGAAGTACAAGAAAAAGGAGAACCATGAATGAAATTAGTAGTCCCGTCAATTGGATCAACAACAAAAGTTGGATCATCAGTTAATTTAGTTTTACCAGGTACATAAGATTCTTCGCCATAAAACTGAAATTGGGGAAATTGAGAAGTTAAAGTCTTATGAATTATTTTTTCAATTTTTTGATCGATTTCAGTAACAAAATCAACATTGCCTTTACTTGAATAATCCATTTTACCAGAAAATTCTTTTATAATTTTGCCAGCATAAATAGCGGCATCGACAAGAGCATCTTTAATTAATTCGTAGTTTACTTCTTGTACCATTGAATAAAATTGAAGAGATGAGCGAAAAAGCTAAAAACAATTAATTGGTTGAATAAAAGAAGAAGAAAAAAGGAGGGAACCACTATTTATAAGAATACCACATAAAGATAACGCATCTTATCTAAACTATTAAAGCGGCTGACGCACGTGTCGCTGGATGGACATGACATCACAAAATCCAAAATCCATTATTATATTTTCGACTCATTAGGTTTTCAGCTAAAAAGAGAAAAACAGGAAGATCACCAATATATTCACAGCCTCTAACTTAACTCTTAGATGTATCGATTGATTGCAATTTGTTGTTATCTAAATAAGAATATGATCATGAACGCATGCATATGTCAAGATTTTCTTTCAATGTCCACATTCATTCCACGAATAGGATGAATAGGATATTTTTCTTTTTCCAAAGATTTTATAATGACGCCTGTCGTGGAATAAGATGATTGATTATTTTTTTTTTTCACTTTTTGACTTTTGAACCTGTAGCTAATCATGATGAAAAGAAACTTGGCATTAAGTAGGATATATGTAGGCTTCCGAAAACGGTATGTGCGAACGGTTTTATCGTTCATATCATCATAAAATCAATAGAGATTAAAACAGTTACTATGGAATATGACCTTCTTGATAATTACAGATGAATATATTTGTTTGATTATGAGCTGATTGAAATGAGAAAAATCTTTTATTGGACAAAAAGGTATCTTATAATCGAGCTGCTGATGTCATTAAGTTGGATCATGATAAGGACCACAAGAAATCAAAATGATAAAAAATTCAGATATTAAGTATATACAATTAGTCTAAAGCCCGAGTTTGTTACTCTAGAGACTATATTATATTCATATAATGTTGAAGTCATTATTATCCATGAAAATATATTTTGATACGAAATACATTGGGACACTAGAGTATCAAAGTAAATATGCGGCTAAATTACTTTTATTTGTCAGCTAAAGCTTAAAAAGTCACGACAAGATAAAATCGATGTTCTTACGAAATTAGGCCAAAATGACGAAATATTATTTTCTGGAACTGATTGGTTCAGGATCCTGTTTATGTGAGAAATTTTAAGGAGCGAATCGTTCTCTTCGAATTCATATTTCTTGCATGCCATTTACTGTAAATTTTATTTACGATTATTCTCGCTAATTGTTTTTTACCTTAACAACTAATTATAATTGATATGATGGATTAATCTTTTTTAAATTTATGAAAAGTATTTTTCTTGTACAAAAGGAAGTAATCCATTTTGTTTTCCAAACCTACACTTACTGACTGCACTACTGTAAGGTGCATATAGTCTATTAACCGTATCTCCCCCATATGTCCGAATCTCTTGGCTATTTCAAGGAGACCTCAAGTGACTGTATAAAAGCTCTTATCTTTATCATACTCAATTATTACTCACACGTTTATCATCAAAACGTGGATCTATCCTGGCCGATAAGTGGATAATTAAAGTTGATTGCACAAATATATCTTATTCATGTAATATATCCCCTCTCGAGTAAGATACATTATGGTTTTAAGGAGTATTCTAGACTTAAGTTGGAACGGTGTCGTTAAACAGTTTACATAAAAGACAATTTTAGGAACGTGTTAAGTTATTCTAGTTTTAAACACCCACGTGAAGCCTAATATACATGTTCAAAAACTATTATTGAATTCAAACACTGATTTACCAGACTATATTTTTTCAAAAATGATGTAATCTCATCTATGGATTATTCTCTGTTCCTGCCGCACATCCAATTATTCCATTGTACTCATTGGATTTTTATACAAAAACGTTTTTGGTGCATATATAATTATTTCTTATCATTGATAATGGACTCATGTCAATCTTCTACACATCAAACTTCCCTTAATCTTCAGCCGCAGTTCATCACATGCATAAAACAGTTTAAAAGTCAATATTTTCTTGGTAAAACATTTTAGAATTAAATTCTATTTCAACATGATTCACCTCTTTAGCTCACATTTCTAATTATATTTTGTAGAAATGATCATGATCATTTGTATTTTCATTAAAGATTTCTTGTCGTTTACCCTCTAGAAATGTATCTACCATTATGCACGATTTCTAAGTGGATACAACTTTCACATGCCAGGCGCTAATTGGAGTTTTTCCGTGGATGAAGAGAAAACATCTTAATATCACATAGTGAATCTTTTGTTCGGAACCCAACATTCTATCAGAAACCCTCACTGATCATTATAATTTGATGATTAAATCCAGTTATAAACCTTACATGGTTATAGATGGTAGTAATTACGTAATGATTTCAAATTAATATATTCATTCAATTTCCATATGAATTCTTTAAAATTCCTTTAATTAAAAAATAACATATTAATATTATTGAGATATTTTGCGGTGGATTGTAGGTTTGTGTTAATTAATCTATATGTTTTTCAATATTAATCGTAACCATCTCAAGTTTAAATACAGGACTAATTATAGACTACGATAAGATCTAAACAATTGCAATTGGATTATTGGACCCTGTCTAAAGGTTGAATATTAGACTTATCTATATAAACTCGCATGTGAAAAGGAGCATTTTCACCAATACCCGCGTTATCTTTTAAACTTTATAGTGTGTTCGATACCTTAATCTTTGCGTATTCCTCTGATCCTTATTTCCTGAAATATTAAAATCTAAACCAAAAAGAAAAGAAGATAAAAAAATATCAGTTTATGTTGAAAACGGAGGTGCCGAATGTGATGAAATTGAAAGTGCGTTCCTTTGAGGAGATCTCTGAACTTAACCGCCAACAAGGATATAATAATTTAGGATCTATCTGAACAAAAATAAATCCGAAAATTGATTTAAACAGATAAAATTTCAGTAAACAAACCCGTAAAAAGCAGTAATCATAAATATATTCCGCTATTTAAAAGAATCTGTTTTCTCTATCAATAACTAAATATTGATAAAATAATAAACGGACATTAATGTGTTAATTATATAATTATCCTAAGAAATTAGCTGTAAAACACAAAGACAGTTTTTGGGAGGAGTTAAAAACGGAAATCAAATCCCGATTTGGCCCTGAAAAAATAATATGACATGATCCTTAGCACACCCGTTCTCATCTTCTTGTCCCGGGTCCTGAAAATACACAACAAAGTCCGGGTAATGCATACACAAACATCAAACGCTAATTTCATAAACACCAAAAACGAAATGTCGTCGCGTAAAAGAGCACGAAGAGTAAGTATTATTGTTTTCATAATTCTTATGTTTCAAGAGAGTATCTGATTTTTTAAGATTGTAGATGATGAAGATTATGAGGAACCAACTCTAACTCACCGCCGAGTGTCAATGAACTCACAATCTCCCTATCAATCCACTTCGAATAATATACCACATTCAAATAATGATTGGGGTATAGATTCATTTGACGATAAGAAGAATAAATTAGCTCAATTATTTTTAAGGGCTTGTTTCGCCTTGGAACATCAACGATCAGTTATAAATGGTTCTAAACTTAGTAAGATGGTTTGGGCTAATGAATCAACAAGAATTTTCACTTATGATACAATTTTCAATATTGCACAAGAAAAATTAAGAGATATTTTTGGAATGGAATTAATTGAAGCACCTGAAAAAGTTGCAAGTGGTAAAGAGGTAAAAGATAGATTGATAAAAGAACAACAACAATTACAAAAAGATCAAAAACGAAAGAAAGGGAAAAATAAAGCCACTCAAGGAACTCAAAATGTTGAACATGAAAATAATGAACCTATAAATAATACACCTCCAACGCCAATAACAAAGGCAAAAACAAGTACCCAATATATTCTTACCAAAATGCTTCCTGGTAAATATTATGAATCTTTAGGGGCTGATTTTATGCAATTAGTTTCCGAAAATGGGCCAAGGTTCCCAGATATTCAATCTCATACTATTTCACTTGCTAAATCATCTTCAGTTCCATTTAACAATAAAGACCTTTCATATTCTGGTTTTGTATTATGTGTTGTTGTAATTATCGCTTTAAGTGGTAACTACATTAATTCAAACGCATTGAAGAAATATTTACGGAAGGTATTTTTGTGTGATCCTCAAGAGGATATAAAACACATTACCACCCCAATTTTGGGGGCATATGGAGTTAAATTGGATGATTGGTTAGATAGGATGGAGAAACAAGGGTATGTTTCACAACGAAAGGAAATTGGAGGAGGAGGAGAAGAGATAATGTGTATCTATGTATTAGATCAACGAGCATTAGGGGAGTTTAGCAGGGAGAGTATTATAGGAGTAGCCAAAATGATTTATGGAGAAGATTGGGATGAGCGAATGGAAGAGAAGTTGGAAAATTCGTTAGCAGTTGCTTAGTTAGTTCGTTTACAGTTAGTTAGTGAGCTCATATTTTGTTGGTTTTGTTAGCTACTTTTGATGCGGGGCGCGTATGAACGGGTGTCATCAGATCCGGCCCGGTCCCAGATCAACGAATCTGCGGAACCTCCGAACATTCATTGTAATAAGCTCTCTTATATAATGCTCTTTACTCCCAAACTTCTTTCTTTTCTCACTTTTTATCAATGTCTTCTCTTGATACGTTGGATCTGGCTGTTCTGTCAGCTCTCTTCCTTGCCACCGCTCTTTACTTCACGAAAGGCTCTCTTTGGGGAAAAAGCTTGGAATTTGACACGAACACAAATGTTGCGTCTGCTGGAGGTGCTGGTACCGACAGCATAGCGGAAAAACTAAGTGAAAATGATAAAAACGTTATTATCTTTTATGGTTCTCAAACTGGTACTGCTGAAGATTATGCTTCAAGATTTTCAAAAGAAGCATCTCAAAGGTTTGGTCTCAAACCAATGATTGCTGATACTGAGGAGTATGCATTCGAAACTTTAGATCAAATACCGGAAGATAACGTTGCCGTGTTCTTTTTAGCAACTTATGGCGAAGGTGAACCAACTGATAATGCTATTGCTTTCTATGAATTCTTAAGTGAAGAAGATGTTGAATTTTCAAATGGGGGTCAAACTTTAGAAAATTTAAATTATGTTATTTTTGGTCTTGGTAATTCAACTTATGAGTTTTATAATGCAATGGGTAGAAATGTCGATGAGTTATTACAAAAGTTTGGTGCTCATAGAATTGGTCCACATGGTGAAGGTGATGATGGTGCTGCTACAATGGATGAAGATTATTTATCTTGGAAAGATGAAGTATTTTCTTCTTGGAAAAAGGAAAAACATCTTAATGAAAAGGAAGGTATTTATGAGCCTACTTTAAAGATTAATAAATTAGAAGTTAGCGCCGAGGAAGATGATGCTGTTTTCGTCGGTGAGCCAACAAAACGTCATTTATCTCTTGAAACTGTAAAAGGTCCTTATACGCATGCAAATCCTTATATTGCTACATTTTCAAATGTTAAAGAATTGTTTAAATCTGATCATCGTAATTGTATTCATGCTGAAATTGATTTAGCCGATTCTGGATTGAAGTATACTACTGGTGATCATGTTGCTATTTGGCCTTCTAATTCAAATGAAGAAGTTGATTTGTTTTTAACTACTGTTGGTTTGGATAAGAAGAGAGAAACTGTTATTGATGTTGAAAAACTTGATTCTACCGCTACTTTATCATTCCCAACTCCTACTACATATGAAGCTGTTATTAGATATTTCTTGGAAATAAATGGTCCTGTTTCTCGTCAATTCTTATTATCTGTTGCTGCTTTTGCCCCAAATTCTGATGCTAAACAAAAGGCTCTTAAATTTGGTTCTGATAAAGATTTATTTCAAACTAGAATTACTTCCAAGTATCTCAATATTGCTCGCGCTTTACTCTATATTTCTAATGGTATTGAATGGTCTGATATTCCTTTTTCTTTTTTAATAGAATACGTTCCATCTTTACAGCCAAGATACTATTCAATTTCTTCTTCTTCAAAATCAGAACCTAAAAAGGTACATATTACCGCTGTTGTTGAATCATCTACATACCCTGATGTTGATCATTTAGTCAAAGGTGTTGCAACAAATTTACTTCTTAATATTAAACAATCTTATAACGCTGAAAAGCCTCGTTCTACAGATCTTACTTTTAACCTGGAAGGTCCAAGAGGTAAATATAATGGTTATAAACTTCCTATTCATATTCGTCGATCAACTTTTAAATTACCATCTAATCCAGGTAAACCGGTTATTTTGGTTGGTCCAGGAACTGGAGCAGCACCATTTAGAGGTTTTATTAGAGATCGTGTTGCCCAAGTTGAACAAGGTATTCCAAATATTGGTAAAACATTATTTTTTTATGGATCAAGAACATCAACAGAAGATTTCTTATATAAAAATGAATGGGAAGAATATAAGCAAACATTAGGTGATTCATTCAATTTAATAACTGCTTTTTCAAGAGAAACTGATCAAAAAGTTTACGTTCAACATAAATTATTAGAAAATTCAAAACTAGTTAATGATTTGTTATTAGAAGGTGCTTATTTTTATGTTTGTGGTGATGCTTCTAAAATGGCAAGAGATGTTCAAGCTGCTTTATCAAAAATTATTAGTACCGAACGAAATATAAGTGAACAAAAAGCTGGTGAATTACTCAAACAAATGAAAGTTCAAAATTTATATCAAGAAGATGTATGGTAAAAAGGTTTTCAATAGTTTGATATTCTATAATCATTGACGATTTATTACATTTGGTATTTAGCTTTGCTTGGATATAGCTGTAATTAAAATCCAAAAATCGGATGGAGAGAAGCCGATATAAAAACAGAGAGGAGCTTAGTTTGAATCATTGAAAGTATATGTATATATGTATATTATTTAAATCATATATATAGAGCTAATTAATATACATTATTGTTATTGACAATTTTATTTTCTGATTATGACCTGTAATTATTGTATTTTTGATCCTTTAACTGTTGATTACAATATTTCTACTATATTGGAGATTTCGGTGGGGGGCAATTTATTTCGTTATTTCTATATTAAAAAGTGGCGAATTATTCGTCTCCATTAAAACCAGATTGAATTCAAATTAACCACCAAATCATAGCTAAAGAATGAACACCAATTGGAGCTAAAATGAAAAAATTATACCGAGGTTTCTATCTCCCGAGCGCCGAACTTTTAATTCCATTAATACCGAAACAGCTCCCCCTTCCAACATAACTAATTCACAGTGAATATATACTGCTACATGCATCGGTTTATGTACTAAAGAGCCTTGCTTGCGATTAGTATTTACAATTACATGTATAACATATATGGTAATGATATAAAATGAAATTGTCTCGTGAGATTAAGGTATACGCGTACGATATGTTAAGTATCACCGTACCAATATTATTTTATACCGTTAGTATTAAGGTACCGACTATAAATAGCAGGCGTAGGTCATCAGTAACTTATTCTCATGGGACATTTGTCTCATCTTTATATAACTTATAGTTATAATTAGCTAAAGACGGAAGCATTGCCTGGTCTAAAATTAAGGTACAAGAATTGTCTATACGGCCAGTTGTTTATCGACGGTGAGCACTGAACGAATATTAATGGTCTTAATTGGTCATAATCTCACCTTACAAAACCAGCTATAAGCTTATATGATATGTATTTAGTTTCAAGAGTAAAATTAACTATATGTATAATATGTCAATTAACATTGTAATTAACATTGTATACCGTGGTATAGAGTCCGCTTGTATTGTAAATTAAGACCAGCGGTAGTAAATTGATTTTACATCATGATCCAATCGTTTGATGTTTACTGTATACATAGTGGGCTCACTGTATAAATTCAAAAATGATTTCAAATTTAAGCCGTCACAAATAGGTTTTGGACCTGAAATGGTATATAATTTTAAATTTTACAGATAGATGACTACATTGACTAGTCAGTAAGCTCATTTAATATGTAAAAACAATGGATATGCTCTGATATTAACGGTTTCAAACTTATATTTAACAAGTGAAATTGATGGTGGCACTGGGTCATGTTGTGGTGTCTAGATCTTATCAAAATATTAATCTATTTAACCATAGTACAGAGTCTACAGGCTATAATATACTATATAGTGAAAACAACTCACTAATAACATAGAATATGAATAACCGTACCAAAGTTAAATCTAACACTTTTATAGTTAGATTGACTAATTAATTACTGCCAACGGTGCTAATTAATTCTCAATCTATCAGCTAATATGTTTTGGAAACAAGGCTGTTACCAATAGCTGTATTATGAACTTTTTAAACCTGGAACTTGAACAACACATGATCTAACAGTAAATAATAATGGATGAAAATGAAAGTATAAAAATTAAAATTAATAGTTATTATAATTATTACAATGAATTGGAATAGCAAGTTGTAACGTTAATTATAACGTTAACGTTTATTTTTGTATGACCGTTTGTCTATATCCTAGCTGCTTTATGAATCAATATTAATATGTTGTTGAACTTGTTGTAGCTAATTATAATTTGATTATCTATACAATAGTATACATGATATGATGTTTTAAAAATATCCTTAGCATCCTTAAGCTTAAATACTTCTTCAGATTCCTTTTTGACTAAATCTGATTGTTGATTAAGTATGTTCACCGATACATCCAACACTGATATTGGAATTGGAATATATTAAGATCCTCTCCTTCTTCTAGGATGATCGTAATTCAGATTCATCATTATTGGCTTACTTTGCCACGAACTCTATATGATAATGTAGTCCAGGTTTTTGTTGTTTATTTTGAGTTCACGTTCAATCTTTTCATAATCTGTTTTTTACTGAGATAGATTTTAATTTGATAATTGGGAATTTGTTCTTATTAAATTTTAAAACTATTTTAACTTTGTACTATATTATCAATCTTACCAGTAAACATTTAACCGTAGGTCAAAGTAGAATATTATAAGGAAATATATATAGTCTATATATCATTCATGAATTGCGAATAAGTTGCCTGAAGCAAACAACCAAAATTATATTTTTCTTATAAACTATCTATTATTTTATTATTAATCCGTGATAATCACCAATAGACATCCGTGACGTGCAACATTCTCACAGGATAACTATTAACCTAACATCAATAACCTAGGAATAGCATATGTGTACTTTTCTACCATACCTGTTGCATAAAGAAGAATAAAGGAGGTTTGAAGGAGGTTTATGACATAACCAATGTCATACCAAATATATAAAGTATAGAGATTAATAAGAACTCTCTATTTAAAATTAGATTCAAGACAGGTCATGATGATATATATTAGCGGTAGATAATGGCACTACTTTATTGACACTCGATAATTGAGAATATTTATATAATTTAATTTATTGATGATATATCATGATTCTAGGGAAACGTGTTTATAAAATCATTATAGATATCCCCGATTCTATAAGCTTATACAATATTATAAGTAATTATTTTTAGAGACCTAGGGAAGAAAAGGTCATGTCTTTAGGACTGAGCTTAATAATAAGTTAATATAGCTATATCTATAGCTATATCTATACTATATAATAACATTAACGTTAATGCTAATTAAATAACATTTATATGCACCGTATATATGATCATCGTATAATATATATGGTACGTTTTGTAACAAACACGAACCTCGGAATAACTGAAAGTTCTTATAATCATCTCTGCTGAACAACGCCAAAAGCTGGTACATTCTTCAAAGAAACTACCAGATTCCAATGTATCTCACATAAAATGAATATCTTTTTTTTTTTAATAAATAAATTTGTTCAATTTTAAAAATTGTTCAGTTTTGCGCTCATGATTTTCTGAAACTTGGGTATTCTATACCTGGATAGATCTAGACATGAATATAGTTATGATTAATTATTTTTAAAAGTTTTTAATACCTAATAAGCTCTGGATAGATAATAGATGTAGATTAAAATCTTTTTTATTTTTTGATTAATATTTAACAAGACCCGAAAAAAGTACAGATCTAGATAGATCTTACATATATAGATCACAGTATACGAGCAGTACACTGAAGTGAGTAATAGCATTTCCAATTGCAATCGATCAATTGAAAAAAGTGTAATTGAGAATTAACTAAACTAATTATAAGATATAGCTAGATATACACGTAACTAGTCGACAGGCCGACATTTCGGTTGAAAATTAAATCATTTTAAATATCCGTTCACTTTTATTATATTCTAGATCTAATAACTTATTATTTGTTGAGGATTAGCCGATACGAGAATATATACGACCAGATAGTAGTTTTCGAATTCTCCCGGATATATATTGAAAACTTTTGAAGTCCTGTTAACGTTAATGATCAATCCTTTACATATGATGTCGCAATATTGGTATTTCATCTACAGCTCTTAATTATAAGCTTAAGTTTATTTCTCTAGGTGATAAAATTAAATGGACAGCACCATACCTTATAAATTTATAATTGTAACTCAATTATATATGCAGATGTATATAATTAAAAACCCTTTGCAGTATTTTTCATCGTTGTGAATGTCTTAAAATTACAACCCTACAAAAGCTACAAAGTTTACACAAGCCAGTATCCAATTATTCATCACAATTCGATATTGATTCTTGCATGTCAAATTTCTGTCTTAACATTGATTCATGATTTATGAGTTGGTTTAAATCTAGTTGGAGTGGGAAATCTCTCCATTATAGTAAGCTTTGTAATGGAGATTTCATGCCAAATTATGATATTTTCATGCAATTGTTTTTCCTTTCGACTTTCATTATAGGCCAAAAAAATAATACATTAATTTAATGCGCAAATATGTAAATATAATTATAATATAGAAGAAAACTATAAAAGTTTGATGCTTCCTAGGGTTTTTAATATTATTTCAGTCAAATTTATACTCTGAAAAGTTATGGATGGTCCTTACTTTTCTATTTTTAATAGATTTATCGTCTCAATAGCTTGTGTGGAATAGTAACATGTCATGTCTTCACAACTTGAAGACCAATAACAATCCAATCACTAACATTTTCCCTTATTTTTCCTCATAATCACTTTATGTTTTAGATAAATTAAATGACTTATATAATTACTTACTCGGTAGCGGTTTTCATTAGGGGGCGCCGATATAATACCCATTAATATTTAAATGCAGAGATTTTTAAATGTGTATGAAACAGTTCATTAAAATCTTTATATATTTTAACTTTGCTTCCTGAATTTCTTCAGATCTTGATTTAATAGCTTTCCGAGTAAACCAAACCTTCAGAGATGGATAATGATATAAGGGCCAAGGACCTGATTCCTGTTATGGTTTCTAGGTTGTCTAAACTGGTATGTATCAGACCTTGATTACATTACCTTTAAATGTAGAGATCTGCCAAATGGTCAACATTAAAAACCTACAATTTCAATTACTAATTAAAAAAAGCTACCATATGAAACTGGAAATACAGTCGAAAATACTGAACAAGAAAAGATTTTTGTATCGACCAGGAAAACGCTTCTAAAACTAGCGAAATCTTCTTTAATCTCAGAAATTTTATACAGTTTTGATGTTCTGTTGGGACAAATTTCGAAGGTAAGCATTTTCCATTTTTCAGTTAAAATTCACCAAACTCTAATAACCTTATTCCGAAACAGAGAGACAGAAATGTTCCGTTAACGAAAAGAAATATATATTCCTTACGATCAGTAATTGTTGTTACTAAATTACTTTCAGAGTGTACAGAAGAACATTGGGACTTTTGTGAGCCAAAACCGGTTAGAAAGGGAAGGGTACCCGTCACCTATGGGGAATCAGGGTATATCAAGCCTTTTTTAAAATATCACACGGTGACTCCACAAAAACCCAGTAATGCCGTCACACAATCCTTAATGAAACAGCTTCTAAATATTCGCTCTGAATCAGCTGTAGTAGATGCTATTGTGGTTTTGTCTAATGGTAACGTTCAAGCGAAAGACAATATTGCAGTCCACCAATTCAAAAGTCTCATTGATGAAATTGATGAATATTGCACTAACGTATGCCGTTATTTATCAGCTTCGAACTGGTCAGTCTCTTCTAAAACTGTAAGATCAATACTGGATTTTATCAAAACACGACCAATCGAAGAAAGCGAAATCATCCCCAATATCGATATTTTAAGCGTCCTTTATTTAGATCAAACCGCAATCGCAGAGATTTTTAAAGATGTACGACAATGCTGTACTGCTCTAAGAAATCCATTACAGCAATCTCTACTACTACATTTTTTTTCAATTAGTTTGAGTTATTGGATTTTCGCTCGACCAAAAGAAGTTTACGAAGCCGGCTTGGAAGAATCTCAACTTCAGTTAGCGGCTTGTGATCTATTTGATTACATTTATTCAACAACAGAAAATGTAAAATACACAGACGGATCTGTAAGATTTTTGTCTGTTTTACTCTGTTTTTTCCCCGACATTTTTAAAACTTTCCAAACTCCGGGTGCAAGAAGATTAAATAAAGATTCCAAGAAGCTAAAATTTATGAACTATATCAATTCAATCTTATCTGCAAAGCAAATTTTGGATGGACCTTACGATTCTCTTAGTATAATTGTCAGTGTCGGACAGGTACTCAAGGACTTTGATGCTGAAAGCCCGATTCTCCAATATACTATAAATTGCCATGACTCTTTAGTGAAAAATTTCTATGCCACTTATGGCAACGAAATATCAGTGTCTCTTATTCATATTTACTGTGAATATTTTATTGCATACAGTCTTATCGATATTAATTATGTTATTAAGGAGTTAGATACACAATTAAACAGACCAGATTTGGAACCAACACTCATCTGTTACATGACAACTGCTTTGAGGGCACTTGGAGCAGTTAATTCAAACTTTTCAGTGTATCAGTCCCTTATTAACAGATTCACTGGATCCATGAGGAATATTATTACAAGACAATCCCGTTTACTTCTAAAAGCAAGAGCAAGTAATAGTAGTGCGGGGTCATCTAGGAAATCCTCATCAACATCCAATTCAGAGGTAGTAAGTGTTCCAATTCTTTCAAATATCTTTCAGTGCTACATTCCAAATCCATTCTCATATTTCACTGGATTCAAAGAAGGGGACTTGACGCCTATGATGGGATCCCTTATGGAACCCATAATTCCTTGTCTCATTGATTTTGACCATGAACTGTCAACTTCGGCCACGAGGTTTTTATTATCATTCCTTGACGAGCAAATGCTAAAAACACTTGACAAAAGGGTAGACCCCCAAGGTAATCATCCAGCTGTTGCAATGTATTTAGCGGGATGTTATACTCTAAATGCTCTAGCAGAAAAGATAATCGAAATTGATATGTGTGACTCACGTATGGAAAGATTCCTAAGACTTATCAGAAATGTTCTGAAAGGAAAGGCAATGCTTGCAAAAATGTTTGATCTTAAAGAAGCATGTGGCGGAGTAGTGAATAAATTTGAACCTGAAAATCTAAGAATGGATACATATACTAAAGTTGAAACTGCCTTGCTCATTTCCTTGTGTTCTCCAGATGTTGAAATTTATAAACTGACGGCATCAGCAATCACAGCAGCCCTAGATGATAGTTTAGAGCTAGGCAATTTAACTGATAACGTTCTCTCAAGTCCCTTTCTCTACAATAGAAGTCAATATGAAGAATTCAACCTGAACTCATATGTGATTACCGGTAATGTTGCCTTACAGAAGAGAATTAGAAAGTTAGTTGGGCGATTTACAATAGCTAGTGATGGTATCATGAATGCATGGGAAATAATCCATAATAGATTGTTTGAGGATGCAGGTTCAGACAAATTTTTATCTACTTTTGTCAGCGAAAAAAGAAATTATAGTGGAATGTTAGCAAGTCTTTCGGGGTGTATTTTAGCAACAGATCTCGAGACGAATGTAAGAGCATCTCATATTGCTCCAATAATTGAGGAGTCTGTTCGGGAAATTGTCTCTTGCTTGGAATCACCAAATTATCTTGTCTGTGATGCTTGCAGAGAGGTTTTATCAAGAGAGTTTAGCAGATATGCAAATCATTGGATATTTGATTCGCTTGATAACTTAATTAAAAAGGTTATTGCTACTAGAGAGAAAGAGAGAATATTGAAGTTATCTGATACTTATATTGCGCTTATAAAAGGCTCAATTTCTAAATCTATCGAGGATAGAAGCACACTGGGGTTAGAAGTAGCCAATGGACTAATAAGAATCATGGATTGTATTGATCAAATGGGTGATGGGTTAGAAATTTTGAAAATGAGAATAAAATGTACTCAACTTGTTGGTGACTTGAAATCAAACGACCAAATACTTTATGGTAGATTCTCTGGGAAGATGTATGACCAATGGGCCTGTCAGATATTGAAATGGTTTGAGAAATCAGCATTCAAAGATAATGAGAGCAACAACAGTAGTTTGAATTTACCAGATAATGCACAATCGCAAAGAGAACTAGATCATGTTAATAGTGATTTGGTTTTTGAGTCATCTAAGACCCTAGCTTGTATCACAAAAGGTATGGTAATAAATGTCCCTAATTCAAGTTCGGAAGAAGACTACCTTCTAGCAAAATCAACAAAATGTGGTGGTATCTTTTCCATCGGGGTTAGAGCCCTCGAGAAATATAGTTGCTTGGACGCTACTTTAAACAGAAATAGTTCAAAAAGCGTTATTGGAAGTACAAATAGCTCCAATCCGTCTGAAGTGTCTTTAAATTCAATCTCTCTAAGATCCCAAAATATTTCTAAATATGTGATAACAGCTTTATCAAATGTTTTAAAAGTCAACTCTGATGTCGGCTTGAAGTTTGCAGTTCCACTTGGATATCATAAATCTAATAAAGTAAGAGGCGCCTTCGTTCATGTGTTGGCTGATATCTTACAGGAAGGTATGAATGGAGGAATCGATGAAGATCAGGACGAGAAACTAAATTCGCTTCTCAAATATATCAGATCAAATCTGTCGATAGCAGTATTACTTTGTGATTCTTGTCCAGCAGGAGAAGTAGATAATCTTGCTTCTTCTTTATTAAACCTCTACGCAACCAATGGAACTGGTTTATCACTTTTAAAAGCAGCAGTTACAAGAGAAATCCAAAAAACAACGAAAGTTGTAGAACTTCTTAGAAGAAACAGTGTTGCCTCAAGAATGCTATCACTTTATTCCAAAGAATTCGGTGCTGATTTCCTCTCCGATACTTTAGCACCTGTTTTCCAGTTGTTTTTAGATGATCCTTCTAAGCATGTATTCGAACTAAATATAGATAAGATTGGGCTAGATACGGCAAATGAGAATATTGAGAGATTTATGAAATGCTTGTTAACGTTTTCAAGAATATTCATCAACTCTCTGAATAAGATGCCATCAGAGTTTAGAGAGATTTGTTACACTATTCGAACAGCTACTATCCAAAACTTTCCGGAGGCTGCAGCCACATCAGTGGGATCATTTTTATTTTTAAGATTTTTTTGTCCTGCCATTGTAGCGCCAGAAGCCAACAATGTAATAAATGGTCAGTTAGGGAGAGATGCTCGTAGATCTTTCCTTTTGGTGGCTAAAGTAATTCAAAATATGGCCAATGGATCACTTTTCTCATTGAAAATGCCACTGTTATATGAAAAAATGACTGATTTAAAAGAAGTTAATGACAGAATCACCAAATTTTTGAAAGATGCCGCTGTCCTACCAAAAGAAAGACATTTTACCAACGATGATATATTTGATGTTGGCTCATTGATGGAAGAGGGTGATGATGATTTAGATGAAGAGGATGATTCTCCTGTTGATATTACGAAAGAAGAAACTTTATTCATCCATGAGTTTTTATTTAACCATTTGGATGCTATTAGTAAGAATGCTAGGTCTAGTATTCTGGATGATGGGCAGCTTGAAGGTAGACCTAAAAGAAATGATATGGAATCTTTGTACCCTACCTCTGGATCAATTATGAGTAACTCAGATATTGATATGATCGCAATCGCGAGACTAGATGAGTTAGTTGAAGCCGCTGGCCAACCAAGACAAAATATAGGATATGCTGTACCGCAACAAATAACAAGTGACAATACAAAACATGGGAAGCTTTTATATAAATTCATGCTCAAAAACTCAGCCAAGGATTTTGGTCCAATTCTTGAGAAGAGAATGATAAAAGAAGGGGTATCAGAAAAGGGTTTACCATTTATTATACTATCGATGGGACTGCTTGATAAATCTACAGTTACAGATCCTGATATGGTTACTTATAAGCTGTTTCAAGTATTAAGCAATATATGGAATGAGAAGTATTCTATGTTTGTTGATGCAACGGGTTTTGACGAAGGGAATTATATTGATCCAAGTATCCTAAATAATCTTGGTGCTCTTACTCCTAAATTTGCGTCTGAAAATTGTGTTGAAATTTATTATGTAAATTGCTCAACTTGTTTCTTGCCATATTTGAAACAAATCACGACGACATTTGGACAAGGACGGGTCTTTAATCCGTATTATGTCCCATATCACTTCATATGTACCTTTAATGATGATCTGCCGATATCTCCTTACGGAATGTCCAAGAAAACCAGATCAGTCATTAATGATCCTAAAACCAAGTATTCAAATGTGTTTCAATATGACAAGCAAATAAGGGATGCTTTTGAAGTTGAAATTAAAGTTGGGGAAGAGTTTGTTCAAATTTGCAAAGTTGATACTGTTGGAGTAGAAGTTGGTGGACGAAAGGTATACCTCAGGCTTGTTGATGTTTATCATGCTCGAGATTTGAAAGGAGTTACTATGTTTTCTAATACACAGGGAACTGATAAATTTGCGATAAATCTTGAAGATCGACCATCACAAACTTTTTCAAGTCCTCAGAGAGGTGAAATTATAAGGGATATTACTACAATGATAGCAAGATTCAGCGAGCACTCATCATCTGCTTCTTTTGCCGACCAAACAGTGCATTCTATTAAAGATGTAATCAGCATAGTTCTAACTATTGGACTTATTGGACTAACCTCGGATGATAGTCATGTACGAAATGGGTCTTATAAAATTATATCTATTTTGACAAAAATGTTTGGTGTAGAAGTTGAGATTGGATTGCCGAGAGATGGTATATATTATCCCAAATTTGACACTAAGCTCCTTATATTATTTGCTCACACGGTAGCTAGACAATTTCCAGATTGGGCATATATTTTCATCACAACATTTATTGAAGGTTTAAACAGTTCTGATCCTAAAACAAGAGATATTGGGGTATATATTCTTTCCCCCTGTATAAAGAATACTTACAAATATGTTTATACCGACGAAGATGATAGTAGGAAAGGAGTAAGAAGAGCAAAAAATATGATAAAGGCACTTCTCAAGATAACTAAAAAATCTGATGATCTTACTAGTAGCTTTCATATTAATATTTGGAAAACTTTATTTGAGGAGAAAGAGTTATTACCTCTTTTGATTGATGTTATCATTGATGCTGCAATTGATTCGCAGACTGTTGGTGAGGATTGTGAAGGAATTCTCTCTTTAATTTCAATAAACCCAACAATTGAAGCTTGCCAGTTAGTGGTCAATAAAATCATCAATCTAACAAGCATCTCATTGGAATCATGTAATGAGGCCGAAGAATTTGTATATTCTTCCATTAGTTATAATGAGGTAACAGTTTTGATAAAGGCTTGTATTTCTCTGTTTTTTGACTCATCAGAGTTGTGTTTGAAGTTTTTACCGGATCTTAGTTTCATTGTTTCCTGTTTTCTAAATATGGGACCTCAAGAAATGAAAACGGCTGTTCATAGCCTAACTATTAATACTATTCATAGTTTCACAAAGCTTAACAAACTTTCTATCCAAGACAGAAATCGGTTGAATCTTATCCTCGAAAAATTTACCGGTAAACGTGCGAGACTTTTATTTGGTTTAGATACAGATGAAGATGGAAACGGATTGCATGATTCAAGATTAATAGCCAAGATTACAGAAATGGCAGAAAGTATTATCAATGTATTCAGTATTATAGGGAACAACAACAGTAATATAAATCCGGACAAATTAAGATCAGACTGGAAAGACCTGATGATAGATGCTTCATTCAAGAAGGGTTCTATTGTAAGAGCAAGGGCTATTACTGTTCTAGGTATATTGATTGAGGAAGAAGATGCTTCAGACTCATTGAACAAAATTTACAAGTTATTAATTACAGCAACTCAAATTGCAAAGCTTAATGATGCTCGTGCACTAGATTTGAATAATTGCATTGTTTTTTGCATTGCAAATATCGTTAGTAAGTTACCACCTACATCTCATTATATACCATTATTATTCTGGACATCGCTTGCTTGTAGTCAATTTCCTACAATTGGATTCTTTACTGCGTGTACTACTTTAGCAATTAATTGTTTAAAGAGACTTGATAAGATTGATTTTTTCGATGGAAATTTAATTGGTGTTCTCTCCCGAGCTAGAAACATCCTTGGATCTTTTATCGATGAATATGATGCCCAAGTTAATATAAAATATACACCTGAAATGTTTGATAATTATGTAGTGGCAGTTCTGTCTAGGGGTGTATATACCCCAGCGACTCGCTATCATACATTAAATATCTTGAAAGAATTTTTGGATATTCGAATCAAGAGTGATAGGATTTATATTGCAAAGCATGGAGCACATTCGCTTACTAGCAAAGCCAGATTATATCCTATGGCTTACGCATCTTTTCTTATTGGTTTCTCGAGATCAACCCGGGAGTGTAGGAAGTTTTTATCTTGTCTTGGCATTAACTCATTAGAAATGGTCGATGTTGGCAGTAATATTCATATTCCTAAAATATTGATACAATATTTTCAAAGCGAAACAGATCAATCAAAAATTACAACTTATTTGTTGGCTTATATATTAAGAGAGCCGAAAATTGATGATTATATTTTTCATAAAGGTGTTAGGGTAAATATTCCCGAAGGTGATTCAGAGTATAGTGAACAAGCGAGATTTATGAGCTATTCACTCTATGAACCAAGAATTCGATATATTTGCGAGAATTCAGTGAATCCAGAAATAATGCAATCATGCCAGGAATTGATTGGTTCAATTATGATGGCACCTACTTACGATCCCTCGAAACGTGGTGAATATATCCAAGAATTTTTGAGAATACCCAAAAAGTATAATCTAGATATTCCTTTATTCAAGGAATTGACCCAAGCTCCTACTACTCCTCTTGGTAAAATGGTAAGTTTATTGGGCGATATGCTAGCAATGACGTATGATGTCGTGAATAAGAAATAACATCCTTATGATATTACTAATTAAAAAAACAACAACTTATAAATGCATATATGAAGTTTAACTGTCATAACACAATTTTTATTCAATAATCATTAATGTTTTTTAAATTTTATATTCTTCGATTTAATTTAGAATCATGTAACGTTCGTAAAATACTATAGTGGTGTATGTTATTAACCTCTAACAAATGCCTCCTAGAACGTAATATCTTTAACCATGCCCAAAAGAACCTTAGCCCAAACCGGGAAAATGAAAATCAATCTATGAGATTAGATAATGATACTATTCAAGCACAACTGAACCCTAATGTAACCCGTAAAGATTGCAAAAGACTTAGGCGCCCCTAGATCTTCTCTTATATTCAAAATGAAATAACGAAATGGTTGTTACTATTGTTAGACAGAAAAAGTAACTTTCGAAAACGAAATGCCGAAATATAAAGTGATCCAAATTGCGTAATGTATTGAAAGAGAGTAACAACATACATATGTCATCATAAGAACTAATCTCTCACTCTACTTTGTGGCTAAATTTTAGCCATATTTTTGCTGAATTTTGGCACAAAAGAAATTTTAAAGCATACAACAAACAACATACAACAATACGATGAACTTTGTGGTACGAAATATGACGTAAATATGCTTATAAATATGGCGAAGTCAGAGAGGAAAAACTATACAAACATGCATTTCTATTGTTGCAATTGGCAATTGCAATTGATAGAGGTCTTATTTTCTACTCTTTGATTTTTAATTTTTTTATTTCTACACTAGCATATAGTACCATGTACACCAATTGATGATTTTTTTACAATATATAAATATCTATTCTAGTAGCATAAAACTATAAATAACTGTCATATTTAAGACATAAACGAAATATAGTACGGAATCATCATCATCGTCACTAAAATTAAAGTAAAATTTAAATCTTATATATAAGACATTTCAGCAATTTCATTCCTTGTTATCCTTAAACTTTGTCTTCTTACATTATCTGTTCCATTTGAACTTGAATTTGAAGTTGTAGTTGTATTTACATTTGTACCACTTGCAATTAATTTAACAACATCAGAAGAATGAGCTCTTGTCATAAGTGAATTTATTGTTTTATTATTTGAATTTTTATTTAATTTTGAAAAAGTCTTCAATCTAATTAATTCTTTTATATTTCTTCTTTTAAAATCACAATCTTGTCTAAATATACGGATTTTACCTTTTAAATCTGTTGTTATGATAATTCTACCTGAATTAAAAATTGAATCATCATTAATTGATGATGGATTTTGAAGATTAGATTGAGATTGAGATTGAGATTGAGGGATATCAAAGGTTGAATTAGTTGATGGAGTTGTAGGTGATGAAGTTGAAGGTGAAAATGAAGATAAAGTATAATTATATATTGGATCATTTGTTTGTAATAATAATTCTTGTGTTAATTTAGGAGCAAAACAACTAACAGTCGTAATATCAGAATTTGATTGAAAAGATTCAAAATCATCAACAATAAATTTTGGTAATTTAATTTCATTTTTTTTAACATTTGGTACAGTTTTCCAAATATAAGTTTTATTATCTTCACTACCACTTATAATATATTTAAAATCATGAGAAATTGAAGCACCAATTTGATTTGAATTATTAATTAAACCTTTATATTTAACTTCAAAAGTTCTATCCAAAACATTATATAATCTGATTCTTGAATCATTCGTTGTTATTAAAATCCAAGAATTTGATTCATTTTTCTTAATTTTTTCAAAATTTTTATTATTATTTAAAAAATTTTTATAAAATTTATAATCAGGTAATTTTTCCATTAAAATTGTTGAATCTTTTAAATTTATCATTGAATGACCATTTATTGGTATAATTGAAGTTATTTTTGAACCTTTTGAATTTTTACCCTTTGATGATTTTGAAAAAAATTGAAGTTTTAATTTTAAATGATTTATTTCAAATACTCGAACACGACCTGTAAAACTTCCAGTAAAGATTAATTTACCATCTAATGAGAAAACAGCAGATGTTGTTAATTCTTTATTATCACGTTGATAAATGATTTTTTTATCAGGTATATTCCACAATCTCAATATACCATCTAAAGAACTTGATATGAAAAACCGATCATCAGTTGGATGGAAACAAGCAGAAGTAACAAAATCATTATGAGGAAAAGCAAAGATTGAAGTGGATCTATGTAAATGCCATAATCTTGCAGTTTTATCTTGTGAAGAAGATAATAAGAAATTATTTTTACTCCAAGATAAATTTAAAATATCTGAAGTATGACCTTTAAATATTCTAATAGGATCATTTATGAAAACTGGAGCATAGAATGGGATTTTTGAAGAATGATTATTTTGTTGAATTGAAATTGAAGTTGCTGAAGATCTAAAAATTGATTCTTCTTTTGAACGTTCTTCCGCAGTTGTAATTACTTTATATACTCGAATAAGAGCATCTTTCCCAGCCACAGCTAGATATTTGCCATCAAGACTAAATTTAGCACACCATATACTATTCTGATTAATATTGGTGTTTTCAGAAGAAGATGCAGATGGTGAGGAAGTAGATAATTCTTGAGCTAAAAAGAGGCTTGAGAAATCTTTAGTTGCATGGGATGGTTTTGAGGTTGAAACAGATCTCAAATATTGTGGTCTTGTAAATTCAGAAGAAACAGAAATGGATCTTCTTCTTAGACTCCTTGGAGAATGGTGGCAAGTATGGAAATTAGATTGAGATTTTATAGATTTAGTTGAAGCCAAAGAAATGTCACTTAATACCGGGTTGAAAGTAAAGTTTTGACTAGTACTATTGCTAATTTTAGCGAACCGTAAGTCAGATTTGTCAGGCTTATCGGGTCTGTTCGACTTTTCAGACTTTTCAGACTTTTCAGACTTTTCGGGCTTTTCAGATTGCATCGATTGCTGTTTTCCGTTTCAATTGCCAGTCCAAGATGGTTTCACGACACTTTCAAGATGGTTTATTTAAATATAAAATGATTATATTATAATTTATGACCTCAAACCACCAACATCCAGACACCCTCCATATACCGTAACTTCAGCAAACCGCCAATCCTCAAACATCTATAAAGCATGTTCCCCAGACCCCGGATCCTCGGGTGCAGACCCTCCCGGACCCTCTCCCTCAACCTCGCCAGAACCCTCAAAACAGCAGAGCCCCCGCAGGACCTCGGATCCTCCCGGGCCATCGGAAGCACGGAGCCGAGGTTCGAGGTTTTAGGGACTCCCGCGTCGCTCCTCAGTGTCTCTCTACCTCCACAATCCACGCTTTACTCCCGTAGAGGTTCGATCCTCGCTGCAAGCGGTCAAATAAATGATCTTTCCTCAGAACTGGATTATTCTCAATCTTCAATTGCAACTGTGGATCCAATTTTATTCCAAAAAATAACTTCAACAGCCAAAGATCCCATTTCTTTGTTCATATCTCCTCCGTCCGGTAATAAATTGGTTACTTACGCTACAATTTCTTTATCTGATGCTCAAAAGTGGTTAATCACCCAAAGAAACGGCCTATTGGCATGGTCAGGTGAATCAATTTCCGTTTCTCCTTACAGTTTATCCTTAAAATCTCAATTATCGGCTTTATCGTTTAAACTAAATAAAAACGATACTACTGGTGGACCAAAAGAATCAATTAAAAATTATGGTAACGTCTTAATTTCTGGTAAAGGTGAAGTTGCATTAATTGGTAATGGTCAATTATTTTTAATTGATTTAAATGAAAATGAAGAATTAATTATTAATCCATCTAATTTATTAGCACATTCTTTAAATAATAATGTTTCAACTTTTTATAGATTAAAACATCCAATTTTTGATTTAAAAATTCCAAATTATAATTTATTAAATAATATTAAAGATAAATTAAATCAATTTTATATTGATTTAATACCAAAAGTTCAGATTTGGATTAAAGGTGAAAAGAAAAATGATTCATCAATTTCAAGCCCAACTTCAAGTTCAAGTCCAACTTCAAGTTCAAACATAACTTCAAGTTCAAACCCGATGATTCAAATTCAAAAACAAATACAAAATCAAAATCAACAGATTACTAACAAATCAAATGAACAACAAATTAATGAAATAAATAATCAAACTTATGTACAAAAAAAATTATCAAAATTATCAAATTCTTTATATCAACTAATTTTAAATTTTACTTTTAAATTTTTAAATTCTTTTAAAATAATATTTCGTCAACTAATTTATGGAAATGATATTTTTTATAGAGTTAAAGGTCCAATTACTTTAGTTTTACAATCAAATGGTGGTTCTAATTTTAAAAAATTAATAGATGCAAAAGAATTAGATAAATTGGTTAAAAAGAATAAATATTAATATTCTAAATTTGATATAACTGTAAATAAATATAAAATTTAATATTATGAATAGCACATTTTGTTATATTGTATAGTATCAAGAGGATTAACTACTCCTAAGTAAGACAATAGGATCAAATAATCAAACATTTATGTCATTCGATTTATTCAACTATCTCTATATAGGTATTAGCTTAAATAACCACTTCACTTAATTTAGACCACGTAATAAATTATAACAAAATAAATTAACTTTTACTTTTAAACTTTTAAACTTTTGTTATATTAGGGGCAACTGATTTTTCAACATTACGAAAAGAGATATGATTTATTTTTTGTTATTTAAATCTGCTATTAAAATGCCAAATTGTAAGCTAATATAATATAAATTAATATTAGTGATTATTATACAACAAGAATTGCATCATATTATGTTTTATATATATAGATCTATTATTATCTAATTGTTTTCACAAATCATCCCATCCAAATACTAAATTTTGTGCTTTTTTAGATATCCATTGAATTGTCATTATTTAAAGAATTTGAATTATTTTTATTTGGACTATTTTATAAGTTAATTTTATCCAAGTTTTATCCATTAATAAAGGAACAGTTTTATTTTTTGTTGTTTTAATTGGTGAGTTTGAAGGACTTGTAGGAGAATCAACATTTGCTGGTTGTAAATTTTCTAATGTAAAATCTTGAAAAATGATTTAATATAACAGAAGACATATTTTCACTATAGCTAATAACAACAACTGCATTTTCATCTTCAGGCAGGTGATGTTGATGATGAAGAAGAAGCATTAACTACGGTATTTAAGATACTAGAACGTAAATTTGGAGTTCCTAAAGTATTATTTGTTAAAGATTGTCTTTTTGTTTGATGTGTTCCTAATCTTAAAATCTTGTGCTTACGACAAAGCTTATACCGGTAATTAAGACAATGATAAATTTGAATTTATTTCAATTACAACTCAATTGGAAAGTTTTTCAACCAATTACAATCATGGCAAACATTCAAAAGAGAATGGTTATGCAATTTTGATTAGGAATATGTATGATCACAATATAAAAGATAGATTTTGTGCAATCAAATTGAAAATATTCTGAACTTTTTAGTTGTCATTAAAGTTTTGATTATTGTACATGATCTCTGCCATACTATGATCTGTATTTATTGTGGATATACTATAACTATATCTGTAAATCACTTAATGAACCTTCACTTCTACATCATCAACCATATATAGTTACAATATTATGTTATGTGGATTCCTGATCATCTCGTACTACTTTAGCTATATACATATAAAGTGTTTTTACTCCATCCAATTGCCAGTAACTTCACAGTACTCGTCGTAGATTCCTCACTAAACCAAGGTAACTATTATTTTCAACCTAGCATAGTGCCCGTAATAGTTATCATTTATAAACTTAAAGCTTAATTAGGGGAGTTGAACATATATGAGCTTGATATCCTTGAATGCAAACTAATTTTAGTAATTGGTATTCCTTCTAATTTCAATTATGATGTTTTTAAATTTCTTGATATATAACATTTACGATTATTTCTGGCATTTGGATCAAAATATTTCTATTACATAGAGACATATTATTGATTCAAACATTATACATTAATTGTGGCCAGTTTACTAATAGAACACAAAACAAACTATGCTAACCTACAAAAATATCAAACCACAATTCATTTTCATTCTGTAAATACCAATTATATTTGTTTTGTGTTAATTATAGCTACTGTCTGGCGCTTACATTTAATTAGCCCTTAATTAGAATTAGTCCACTAATTGCGATTGTATATCAGCGTTTACATTTTGTGTCTGTGTTTCAATTACTTCATTATACTTTCAATTTCAACTCATTCCTACATATTTTAGCATCCCGATTCTCCTCATCAGGTTGAAATCTTATAGTTATATAATAGTCATACAATTGAAAAAGGCTGATATTTATTTACTTCCTTCTTGAGCTCCAATAAAACATGTTCCAAATTTAACTGATTGATTTATCCACAATGATGATGGTTGGAATACTTGTTAAATTACCAGTTTAGGAATTATATATATATATATATCTTTAGTTTTCATAGATATTCTCGAATCTAATATTATTTCTAGCGTATTTCGCTTGCCGTTGGGGTTATTCGTGGGGTTACTTAGTTTGAATAAACTAAAATAAAATTATGATGATATTTTGCAATTCATGAATTATACACACGTCATTCATTAGATGATTAACTGAGATGTTTCTTCTTTCATTTCAGTAACAATTACATTAAATTTCATTAATTTTGATTTTGATATTGTTTGGGAGAAAGAATAATGAGCTCGATAATTATTATGTTTTAAGATTTGCAATTTTGCTGACTTTTTTAAATTTATTCTTACTACTTATTATAAATTTTGTTCCTTCTTTGAACTTTAACAATAAATGGTTATGTATTTACTAACTCTGTAACTGTATAAGTTTAAAAGACTGGGATAAACTTTTATATATTATTGAACAATTAAGGACCGATTGGTGATCTTAAAGCGATATCATAGATAATAATTAATTATTAAAACAAGACTAAAGAACGAAAGAAGGGAAGCAAAGAAAATAAAGAAAAGCTATTTATATACTCAAAAAGAACTTCACCTAAATTAGCGTTAAATTCTCAAAGGATGAGCTTCTAAATTATATTGCTTCTCTTTTTTTTTGACTTTGTCGAAATTGAAGAAGTTTAAGTTATTTTGATTTCCTCTCTTTATAATTGGGTAGTTATTATACTTAATAATAGGAAATCACCAGATATAGCTAAATGACTCTCAAGTATTTCTGTACAGGTATAATTTCATTTATAATAATATGTGTTGAAGAAAATATGAGAAATGTGTATTAATAATACTATGGTTTACTTCATGAAACTGGACCTCGAAAAACATACTTTCTCGTTTCAAAAAATAGGTATTCGATCCAGAGAGGTCTTGAAGTGCAATAATGGAAAAAACACAACCAAACTTATTGAAAATAAACTGTAGGTCTATTGCATACGGAGTGCACACTAAGAATTTGATGAATATATAATATGAAGTGGTTGGCCGATTTTATGGAACAATATTCGATTTTTTTTCTGATGAAGGTTGCTGTCGGCGTTATGTGATAGATGTGCTAGACCCAACAAAACACTTAGCACTTAATCCGCTACAATGACTACATGTACCAGTACTGGAAAGCTTTGAAATGGCCATCTAATAGAGTTAATTCAGGCGTGAGCGAATTTCCAAGACTGTAGCTATTCTTAACATTGAAGAAATCGGGGAAATAGTGAATTATGCGAAGATATCTTTACGGCGTATTCCACCTGGTGAGAGACACTAAAGACTTTTTACAGCGATAAAAAAACAACTGGCAGAGTCTCCTGTGTATCACCAAAGATGAGTATACAATTTATAGAGGCAATACATAATTTTGTTAAATTTTAAAGTATAAGTTTTAGATTTTGTATTTATTATGGCTGTTGGACCAGTGTCATCTCACCCTACAAACTAGGAATTAGGAACTAGCAATTAGCAATTAGCAATTAGCAAGTATATTAAATTCTCTATAAATTAAAGAAATCTGGCCATAAGTAACAAATTTCTTTGTAATTATAATTAACGGAAAATGTATCAATTATAATGACAAAAACGTTTTATAATTACAAAATAGCATCACGTGATGAAATATATAAAATACCATTTTCCTACCATTTTGTTACTTGTATAATATAATTCAAAATGCCAAATTCAATCGATTTGGAGAAAGTTAGAGATGCACTCGTGGCAGCAGCCAAGGAAGCTGGTCAAATAATCAAAGACAAAGCTGGGAAAATGGGTTACGTCAATAAAGGAAGTGAGTACACCAGCTTATGCTATTAAGTACTAGTTATAATAATTGTATATTAACAGAAAATTATTACCTAGCTGTTGATTTTGTTACTGAAACTGATAAAAAAGTTGAAGATCTCATCAATAAGACATTAATTGAACAATTTCCAGATTATAAATTCTTTGGTGAAGAATCTTATACTCCAGGAAAACAACTTACAGATGAACCAACTTTTATTGTTGATCCAATTGATGGAACTACCAACTTTATTCATGGATTGCCCTTTTCCGTTACATCCCTTGGGTTTTCAGTTAATAAAGTACCTACCGTTGGTGTTATTTATAATCCTCATTTAGATCTATTATATTCAGCAATTAAGGGAAAAGGTGCATTTTTAAATGGGAATCCACTTCCGAAATTGACTAGACCATTGTCTTTAGATACAAGTTTATTGGCTATTGAATGGGGAACCGGAAGAATTGGTAATAATTTTAAAGTGAAAACTAATACTTTCAAGAATTTGGCAGATGAAGAAGGTACTGCGTTGGTCCATGGTTTTAGAAGTTTTGGATCTGCTGCTATGAATATTGCTCAAACTGCTACTGGTGAAGTAGACGCATATTGGGTATGTATCCACTAATAAATATTTATACTACAAAATAGAATGATAACTAATTGAAGTAATAATTTAGGAAGGTGGATGCTGGGCATGGGATGTTTGTGCTGGATGGGTTATTTTAGAAGAAACCGGAGGTAGAATGGTTAGTGCAAATCCCGGTAAATGGGATATTCCAGTTGATGGTAGACTTTATCTTGCAGTAAGAGGTGCTCCAGAAGAAGATCAAAAGAAATTTATAGAGGATTTTTGGAGCAATATTGATGGTGAACTAGAATATCCATATTAAAATTTAGATTACTACTCACAATTAGTTATATCTTCTATACAAGTTAAAATATGCACATGAATAAAGTATAAATGAATTAAGACGAACTTTTTTGTCGGAAAGCAACCTCTTCTGGTAATTTAAAAGACACACAATACATGGGTTTGGTTGGTGCAACATCTCGAACATGATGAAATTCACACTCTTGTATTGGAATTTCAAACTGTAATTCATCAACAATTCTTTCCCATATTCGTTTTTGTATTTCTTCTTTTGATGGTTTTTCATCTACATCATGTTTTTGAAAACAATGAACGTGAATAAATGGTAAAGTAAAATCTGATAAGTTTGAATCTCTTATTGAACGAACATATGAGTTATCGTAAATTCCAATAAAGTGGTGTAAAAACGTAATTGCACTGTCAGGAAGATTCATAACGAAATGTTCGAATAGTTTTGGGCCTTCTCTTGCTATTCTTTCAACGGCTACTGATTCTATATCAGCACCTTCTTTTGAATTTGGTTCCAATTTTTGTCTTTTGGAATGACGTTTTGGTGGTTTTGGTTCATCAATGAAAAGCTTTGGATTGTTTTCAACCACCTTCTTCAAGGTTGATACAGAATTCTTAATAAATTCAGCACCATCTTGATTAAAAGGAAACACAAACTTTCCAACTTTGTTTAATTTAATATTATTCTTTAGTGATTCATAACTATGAGGATTTAAATCATTAGCCAAAACAACTACTTTCTTTTTACCACCAGGTACTGCAAATGGACCAACACCTGCAAAAACATCACCAACAATCTCAAATGGTTTAAATTTCTTAACTAATCTTTCATGTTCTGTATGAAGTTTTGAATTCCAATAAACTTGTGAATAATTGAATTGAAATATACAATCTGATTCTCTTTTTTCAACATCAAGATTTGTATCACCAACTAAAACTTCCATTTTAAAAGTTCTAAATTTCGTTGCAATGTTATCAACTTTATTAACAACCGTTTTTATTGTTGGATTTTTATCTAAAATAACTTGACCAATTAATTTTTTGTATGGTAAATATTCATCTCTTAAATTTATATGAGCTACATGACCAGTCATTGCAAAAGTAGCAGGTGCACCATCTAATAAATCAATTGGTAAAACACTGTGTAAAATATCTTCTGTTTTCCAACATGAATAATCTAATGTTATAATATGTGATTGTAATTCAACATTAAATTCATTCAATGCTGATAGAGTTTCAAGACTTGCTGATTTTTTAGCATCTTCAATTGTTGGATAATCTAATAAAACAACTTTTGTTGGTTTATTATCTTTTTGAATTGTTACAATGTGAAATTTTGGAATATCTAAAATATCAACACGACATTTTTTCATAAATGGACCTATATTTTTTGGATCTGGAATAAAAGCTGCTACTACCGGGAAATCTCTTTTAAAAAAATCTCTATCTAATTCAATCATTGATCTGTTAACTGGAGGATTATATCTTGTATATGTTATTGCAGTCATTGTAGCACTATAAGGTCTTAATATATTTATTTTGTGTGTTATAAATTGATGTTTATAGAATGTATTATAAGTGTTTTTTAGAAATATTGAATAATTAAAATGTCTTTTGGTAATATTCAAAGTTTTACCAAAAAACATTAATTTTCAAATTTTAAGATGTATTTGAAAAATTATGCGTTTCGATATTGTTACCCGGTTTCATCAAACATGAAGAAAAGATTATTTCATCTATTTTCATCTATTTAAATTTAGAAAATAATATAATGGAAGTAATTACAATATCAAGACCTGGAAAAGGTCGAAGGGATATCGATGATGAAGATTCGGATATTGAAATGGGGGATGTTGGGTTTGGAAGAGTAACCGATGAAAATGGATTAGCTTCAAGTGTGATAACTCCTGGTGAATTAATTACAGATGATCCAATATGGATGAGGTATGGATTCAATTGATATTTAAATGGAAATCAAATTTATCTAGAAAATCTAACAATTAATTATAGAGGTCATGGAACATACTTTCTTGAAAATAAAACATATTCATCTGTAGCTGGAACAATATCAAGAGTAAATAGACTTTTAAGTGTTATTCCTTTAAGAGGTAGATATTCACCAGAAACTGGTGATCATGTTATTGGTAGAATTACAGAAGTTGGACAAAAACGATGGAAAGTTGATATTGGTGCAAAACAAGATGCTATATTAATGTTAGGATCAATTAATTTACCAGGTGGTGTTTTAAGAAGAAAATCAGAATCTGATGAATTACAAATGAGAAATTTATTAAAAGAAGGTGATTTATTAAATGCTGAAGTTCAATCAGTATTTCAAGATGGTGCTGCTTCATTACATACTCGTTCTTTAAAATATGGTAAATTACGAAATGGTTATTTTGTATCTGTTCCATCTTCTTTAATTGTTAGATCAAAGAATCATTCACATGCTCTTCCTGGAAATGTTAATGTGATTTTAGGAGTCAATGGTTATATTTGGCTTTCTAAACCTTTAAACTCAGCTGATGAAAATCTCAATGCTGTTGCTAGTAGAACTCTAGCTAGATCCGGAGGAACTGGTGAAGGAGGATATACACCTGGAGCTGCATCAGTATCAATAACAAGAATTGAAGAAGAAAGTTCTTGGGAAATTTATAGTGATGTAAATGATGAGATTCCACCTGCTATTAGAGAACGAATATCACGATATTCAAATTGTATCAAAGCGCTTGCACATTGTGAAATTAGTATTAATGAAGTAAGAATAGTGGAAGCTTATGAAGCTAGTACGACATATGAATCAACCGGTGATCTGATAGAAAGAGAAACAATGGAAGCTATAGGGGAAGAGGTATTATCTACTGAAAAGATGAGAAAATAGATCAATAGGTAGATTAATGTTAATTAAGATAATAATTATTAATGCATCTGATACATACTATATATATTTACATTAACTAAAAAATATAGTCCAATTAAAAACTCTATAAATATTTACACTAGTAACAGTCTTTAAGTGTTTAATTTTTTTCATTAGTATTGGTAGTTGCAGAAGGTGGAGTTATATATTTCTCAAAGAATGTATATTCTTCATATTTCTTTGGATCATTTTTTCTTTTTGCAACAATGTGCCATGTTGTTCCTAAATTTGCCCTTTTCATTGAAACAACTTCTAATCCAGAATCATCAATAATCTCACCAATTTCTAAATTCCAACGACATCCAAATTTTTCAGCATGTTTTTCAGCTCTTCGATCTAAAATTTTATTAATAAAATCATAAGTACCTCTTCCATGTTCTAATAAAATAATTCTACCACCAGGTTTTAAAATTTTTTCAAAATTTTTTAATGCTTCAACTGGATCTTCATGACAACATAAACCAAATGATTCAAAAATTGTATCATATTTTATTTTAGGATTTCCTTTTTCATCTAAACCTGTTAATTTTGGTAATTCTTCTGCTTTACCAACAACAAATGCAACCTTTTTATAACCAATAAATCTATCAGTAAATTTTTTCATTGTAACTTCAACCATTTTTCTTGATGAATCTAAAAATGTAATACTATCCAGTCTTTTTAAATCAATATATTTTAAATTTCTACCAGTTCCACAACTAACTTCAAGGACATCCCCAGTTAAGTTACTAACTAAATTTCTTCTTTTTGAACCCATAAACATAATTCTCTCATCCATATTAATAATATTATCATATTCTGCACCCATTTGTTCGAATTTCACGGTTGTATCAGAAGGTTTTGGAATTGCATCTAAATAACTTGTATCAACAACTTCAACAACGGTTGAATTACCTTTTTCATCAATTTTTTCAACTTTGACTTTCTTCCTTTTATGAACTTTTTCACCTAATAATTCTTTATATTCAATTTCTTCATCTTCAGAAAGCCCTTGTTTTTCCTTTTTAGTTAATAATCTAGCTAATTCTCTTTCTTTAATAAATGATTTTTTCATATATATAAATGTGTAACCAAATAATACTAAATATACAGCAATTAAAGACCAAGTTAATTTCTTTCTGAAGGTTTGTTCTCTAATAAATTCACTCATTTTTTGAATTTTAGATCTTGGAGTTGATGTTTTTGGTTTAGTAACAATAGTACGAACATTAGGCTGGATAATTAAATGAGATTTAAAAACATTATAGTGAGTATATTTGACAGGTTGAATCAAACTTTGAGGCCGTATACCAATCCGTTTGATAAGCCCGATGGAGGAAGCTCTGATCATAATGAAAGTGCTCTATCTTAATTATATTGATTTCTAGATAGATTTCAGTTTTTTTCGCTGCTATATCCGGGTAATATATGTATATATTCCTTTAAGCCAAGACCCTTTCCTGGGCTAATGTCCTCAAGCATACCGATAAACACGTCAGACAGTCCATCCACACTGAGGAGCCCAAACCTTCACCTACTCCTACCCCTCGCTGGGTTATCCAAATCCGTTGATCCAAACCTTCCACTCTAGATCTGGTTCCAAATCCTCAAACCACTCCCACAAAGAAGTGTCCTCTCCCGTCGCAATCATTTTTTATTTTTATTTTTATTTTTATTTTTCATATTTCTTTAACAGGTTCGGTGGCCTATCTATCATGTTGTTTTCTCGAGACAGTTTTCCCACTGACTATCAAATACCTCATTTGTGGTTAGGCTCTTGTGTATAAATATTGCAGGTGATAGCTATATCAGCTTTCTAATCCCATATATTTCTATTAGATTTATTACACAGTTGCAAATTAAACCGACCTCACCACTCTCAGAGTTAATAAACTTACTTACTTACTTGCCCTATACCCAAATATTATTCATCTATATATTTATATAATCTTATTTACGATTACGAAGGTGTGAATGCCTATTTAAATAAAGAGTAATAGACACTAAAATAAAAATAATGACTGCAATCCCTCTAGATAAAACAAAAACACTTGAATAACAATTATGACCATCTTTACAAACAGGTTCACCATGAGTTGGATCATGATCTGAATTTTTATCATAAACACTTCCAAATAAATAACTTAAACCATAAGCAACAATTGAAGGAGATGCACATAATAAACCCCAATTTGTAGAATAATTTTTCATTCCAAAGGCTTCACCAACAATAGTTGGATAAACACCAAAACAAAGACCAAATGAAAGTCCAACTATAGCAGATACAATTCCAAAAGAAGATGGTGAATCGATATAAAGGACTAAAGTATGTGCAATAACAGCAGCTATTACACCAGATTGAACTAACCATAATCTTTGAGCATGTAAATGTTTATGAATTAAATCAGATATTGTACCAGAACTTAAACGACCTAAGAAATTAAATAATGATATAAGACTAACTTGTAATGATTGAAAAAATGGAGCATCATCAATTGAATATCTTGAATCAGATAATACTAATGCTTTTACCATAAATCCAACATTAAATATAAATAATTGACCAACACCTGCCATACATCCTAAAACTAAAACATGAAACAGATAACCTTTGTTAAGAAAAAGTTTTAAACCAGATGGTTCATCTTCGATAACTGGTATATTCTGAATACTGGTTGTTTCTGATGAAGGGATTGAGTTTTCAGCATCGATATCGTAAGGATTATTGTATGCATTATCTATCAACAATGGACGTGTGGTAGTATTGGTGCTGAAGTTTGAAGTCGATCTCCTTAAATTAAATCGTAAATTAAAGAATGAATTTTTTCTATTTGATTCATGAACATCCCAATAAGCAGTAGCATCCTGAGTAGTATGGGTATCAACACTATAAGTAGAAGCACCATCAGAACTTTGAATTGGGACGGGTTCATCTCTAGGAACAACCTCAACCAAAACAGCAGCAAGAATCACGGAGATAAAACTAGCAGCAGCCTCAAATAACAAAAACTCAGCCGTTTTATCTTTAAAAAAGATAGTTTTAATCATAGAATTGACCATACTTGCTAATCCATAACAAGCAATAGGAATAGCACTTGCAGAACCTTTATGATTTGGGAAATTTAACGTTGTTACTTTTGTAACTGCGAAAAATGCCAAAATACTTCCCCAACCAACCGAAAAAGATGCAAAACATAATAACCAAACGGAACTATATTGTAGTTCATATAACAAATAAAAAGTGGTATATCCTAAACTTAATAGTAGACCACCTAGGGAAACAGGGACCCATGGTTTATTTTTATCAATTATCATTCCAGCTGGAAGACCCATAACGGTGGCCCCCACGACACAACTGAAGCCGATTAGGGAGGAATGAGAAGCCGATAAGCCCAATCTTTTAGCTAACTGTGGTGAATAAGATGAATATAAATATTGGGTTCCTGCGAAAAGAGCAGCTATCCCACCGAATGCTGTTGAAATAAGACGTCTGCGGAGAAGTCCCATTGTTAATTGTTAATATATAAAAAGAGTAAGTAATAAATTGGTTCCACGATTAACATTACGTGCGTCACCTCTAAAATTGAGCACAAACACGGTTAACCCATCAATAATATATATTACTATTACTATTTAAATTTCTATTCCTCTAAATCCTGAACTAACAAATTCCCATTCGGCCATAATGACTCGATTTCCCTAATTACTTTCTTACAAGTAGAATCTATTCGTTCCCGAGGCATGGGTGATACCAACTCAAATGTATACTCATGTTCATAATCAGCCGGTGGTTCAAAATTCGCATCTAAATTTAATCTTGATGAAGAAGAACCTGGTAGATCCGGAATAGCACCATTTCTATAACATTCAATAAAAGCATATAATTCTTCAACATCACAATCTGCTGCAAATCTTCTAAAAATTCTTTCTCCACTAGCCAATCTAAAAGAAACTCTTGCATAATTAACTTCACCTGAAGAAGATTTAGTTCTTGGTTCTTTTTGAAGATGTTTCCCTCTCCATATAATATAAGATTTTCTTAATTCTTGTTTCTTCTTCATTTCTTCTTTTTCTAATCTTTCTTGTTCTTGTTGTCTTTCTTCTTCTTCATGTTGACGTCTTAATGTTTCCTCTCGTGTTCTATCTGCTTGTAAACTGGTTTGATAGGCAGCATCCTGTTGTTGCCTAATTATCCGACTTATTTCCCTATCTTGTTGTTCATGTCTTAATGCAATTAATGTTGGTTCGTGTCTTTCAACCAATGATCCTAATTTTTGAATTAATTTCATAGGGGAAACTAAACCTTGAATTCGACCAAGAACTGACATTGATCTTGCACCATTAACTTCACTTTGATCATTCGTGTTTGTATTATTATTATTGTTGTTATTGTTATTATTGCTGGTATTTATTGGTGCAATGATAGCAATAAATGGGAAAGTCGTTGCTTGTAAAGCATAAGCAACTTGAAATCCTTCAGATTCTTTAACACTTGCACCCCAAACTAACATATCATGATTTTTTAAAAAATCCAAAACATCTTTATTCATTAATGTATTTTTATCAAAAAAAATTGTATCATCATGTTCATTACTTTGTAAATAAACAATTAACCATTGTAAATTTTTTTTAGCAGTATATAAAACTTGAGTATAACCACCTTGAAAAAATTTAATTCTATTAATTGAATCAAGATTTGATATTGAAATTGGTGTAACACCAACTTGTTCTTCAAAATCAGTTATAAATCTTCTTGCTGTATCAACAGGATTTGTTAGTCTTGGTTCTGAATGACTTGCATGTCTATTTGATAAATATAATCCTGTCATTCTTGGAATGAAAGGAAAAAATCGACATAACATATAAAAAAAATTTGACCCCCATCTAAATAAAATCAATGGTAAAAAACAAATAGTTTGTAAAAAAATAAATAAATGTGATTTTGAATTTGAATTTCGATTATTATTATTATTATTATTATTATTATTATTATTATTTGATTCATTATTTGGATTATTTATACTTGAATTTGAACTATCTGCATTTGGTATATTTGTCATTTGATTTAATATTGATTCTAATGAATCTTCATTATTATTTCTTGCTGCTGCACTTGAAGAAGATTCTTCTAAATGATTTGAATCAATATTTGAAGGTGATGAAATACGATTATAACCTCTTGGATCCATAAATAATGAAAATGGCCATACTAATCCTAAAGATGATTGAGTTGTATTGCCACCACTATTTTGTGAGTTATTAACAGCAGTAATGTCATTTGATGTTGGTATTGTATAATTATCACCAGATGTTACCATTGATCCATCATTATTAATTCCTTCAAAATGAGATATTATGGCAATTTCTAAGTTCCAATGAGTACGACGTAATAGTTGAATGGCTCTTGGGATATTATCATGCCAGTTTGTAATGTTTAGAAACTGTTGAAGAATATCTTGCTGTGGTGTTGTTAGTCCATCGACATCCTCTGCTACTATACCTGACATTTCATATACTGATAGATGTCAAATAAACAGTTCAGTTTGGTGGAAAGTTACTCCAAGTGTGTCAGGGTGTTACGAATATCAATGCGAAAAAGTGTAACAATGACACCTGCGATTAATGATGATTATAATGATAAGGATTTTATAGTAATGGAATTAGATATATTTATATATTCACTTTGAATCTAAATTCTTGAAATATGAATGCATTTTTTCTCCAACACCTTCTGGAAGTCCAAATATTGGATTAATAGCACCAACTCTATTAACATCTTTAATATCCAAATCATTAATTTCTTCTGAATACCAACAAAATGCAGATAAATGTTCATCTTTTTCAAATTTCTCTTCATCAAATTTATAATAATGTTGTGAAGTAGATAATCCATTTAAAACATAACACGAATGATAAAAATCCGCATTTTTACCTGGTTTATCTCTTAATCCACCATATTCTCCTTGTGCACAAACTAATATATAATCTTGTAATGCTTTTCTATCCCATAAACCATATGTATTTAAAGCACATTCAACTAATGGCCAACATCCTCCAATCCAATGACTATAACATCCATCAACTAATTTATTAGTTCTTCCAGAAAATCCACCTTCCAAATAATATTGTCTATGTGATAACCATCTTACAAATGAATCTAAATCAATTTGTTCTTGAAGGATTTTTTGAGGATTACCAAGAATACTTAAAGCAGCTAAAGCACAAAAACAATAACCACCATGTGCTTCTGTATCAGGTTCACCACCGAACCCACCTTCATAAGTTTGACAACTTGCAATCCATTTAGCTGTATCTTTAATAAGTTCATCAGTTATAATATTTAAAAGAACTGCAACCGTTAGAATACAATACGTAGCTCTAACATCTTTTTCACCACCAAAATGCATTTCAAAAGATCCATCAGGTTGTTTTAATTCCATAAACCATTTATAAATTTTCCTTCTATCTATTTTAGACCAAGCTTTTTCATCACCAGATAAAGCTAATGATAAAATGGCAGCATAATTTGACGCAGCATGATCAACTTGTTGAAAACCTCCTCCAAAACCTCCAGATGGACCTAAAGTTTCAAAAATTGTATCAACCATACCTTGATGAAATAAAGTATAATCAAATCCTAATAAACCCATTGAATTAGCAACCCAATATACCATCCAAGGTTTTGAAGCATCTAATGCTACAAATCCTCCAGGTAGAGGTCTCATGAAAGGTTGTATTAAAAACATATTATGTTTTTCTTTATCTAAAAAAATTGAAGTTGATGATCTATTTGCTTCATGATATAAATGAAGACATAATGTTTCTGTTTCAAGTTGATCTTCAAGAGTCTTCGTTATTAATGTATTTTTAATTGGTAATTCATTTTTACTATATTTATTTGGGGTATCATTATTAATTGTTTCAATATCAAGAGTTGGTTCATCTGTCATTTTTAAATTTAAATTTGATTTCTTAGCACTTTTATTTTTTTGAGATTTATTTTTTTGAGATTTGACAATATTTAATAAATAAATAATTCTAGCAGAATCTTTTTTTGTTCTTGTTTTTGAACTTTGAAAAGCAGAATGTTTCATTTAAAAAAGAAGAAAAAAGTGATATTTATTTTAAATTCAGGTGTATTGACATCCCTTTTAGTTTGAAGTTTGCAAAAGACGTCCGTAGATGGAAACACGCAAATATGCATGCGACAAATGCGTGATAAATGCAAATTAATAAATAAATGGTTGATAAGTGCGGTATGAGAGTTGTTAACACTTTAGTTACTTTAACAATCAAAGTTTTTAATATTTTAACAAAGGTATTAAAACATTCATGTTATATGATTTATTAAAAAAAGCAACCGATGATATTCATTTTGCATGTTATTATTATGCTATTGGAGAACAGGAAAAAGCCAGAAATTCAGCAAAAGAATCAATTAAATTACTTTCAAAAGCAATTCCAATATACAAAACAACTACTGGTATTAATATAGATAAGGATGATATTTTATTATTATCTGAAAAGATTATGTTAATTTATAATAATTTAAAGACTAATAAAAAAGTATTAAACACATTAAATGAAAAATTGATTTATATTAATTCAAAAATAAATAATGAATATTTCTTCCCCTGGATGGATATTAATACTTTTTTATCAAATACTTCAAAATCAATTATTAATGAAAACAGTAATTTAATTGTTCCAACAAATATACAAGTTGAATGGAAAAATATATCTTCTAAAGGTAATTATTCAGATAATTCTTTCAATGGTGCTTTAGATATTTATCAAGGAACTACTGACGATTGTTCTTTAGTATCTTCTTTAATTGCAATAATATCACTTTATTTTAGAACAAATAAAAATCTGCTTTCATCAGTAATATATCCTGTTTTCAATTCTAATTCAAATTCAAATTCCGATACTCCAAATTATTTTATAAAATTATATTTTAATGGAGCATATAGATGTATTTTAATTGATGATAAACTACCATATTATACAATTAATCAACCTCATTCATTATTTATTAAATCGTTGACAAATAAAAATCTTTATTGGCCAGCAATTATTGAAAAATCAGTTTTAAAACTTATTGGTCAAGGGTATTGTTTTTCTGGTTCACAAGCTGCTAATGATTTATTTATATTAACTAAGTGGATTCCTGAATATATATCATTATCTGATTCAATATCAAAATTTCAATGGGATACAATATTTAAAGAATGGAAAGAAGGAAATGTTATGATTTGTGTTGGAACTGGAGAAAGTCCACAACATCTTAATAGTTTCCCATTAACACCTGAACATGATTATGCTGTTTTAGAAATGAAACCAGAATTCAATGATAATGATAATAATTATAAAATGTTAATAAGAGATCCAAATAAGAAAAAATATACTTCTCAAACAACTTGGATAAATCATGAACAACTTTGTTTCCATTTTGATTGTATGTATTTAAATTGGAATCCAAAAAATTTTAAATATTCAACAGAAAATAATTTTTTATGGAATTTAAATCCAATTAATCAAAATTTTATAAATAAATCATATCTTTTAAATAAACCACAATTTATAATATCAAATTGTGAAAATTATGAAATAAATTGTTGGATATTATTAAATAGACATCAAATTTCTAATGATAAAGGATTAGGAAGTTCAAATTATATTAGTTTTAATATTTATGATACTAACAAATCAATTATTATACAACATGAATTTAGAACTATTTTTAAAGGAATTGAAGTAAATACACCACATTATTTAGTTAAATTAAAAATTCCAGCAAAAACTTCTTATACTTTGGTTATTGTTGCATCTTTTGATAATGAAGAAAAGATATCAGTTAGATCTTTTACATTATTAACTTATTCATCATCACCATTAATAGTTACAAAAATTAAAAATAATTCTTCGATATCAAATTTAATTAAAATTGATTCAAAATGGGATTTAGATTCAAGTGGTGGTAATTGGATAAATTATTCATATTTAAAAAATCCTCAATTTTTAATAAATTGTAAAAAATCAATTTTAAATATGGCAATTTATTTATTTACAGATGAATCAATATTAATTAATTTACAATTATTTTGGGGTATTAAAAATGAAAAAAATCARGTYAAAAGAATTGAAACTTTTGAAAGTAAATATATTGTTTGTAAAGGTGATAAATATCAACCTGGTAATATGTTCATAACAACTGGTTTAGAAACTTTATTACCAAAAGGGGATTATATATTAGTTGTTTCTACTTATGAACCAAATATACAAACTGATTTTAAACTTTTAATACGTTCAAATAATGAAGATAATGATGAAGATAATGACGAGGATGGTGGAATATCAGTGAAATTATTAACTCCAAGAAATTTTGGTAATTTTATAACGGAAAAGGTACTTGATTGGAATGGATCTAATCGTTTTGAAATACCTTTCAACACCAACAGAAAAAGTCAAATAAAGTMAGTAAAGAATAACAYTTCTTCATATGATTATAACTAACTATAAATTTCYAGCATATCTGTTCATTCTATAGAAGGAACAAACGCTTCTTCATATCAAAATTATCGTCCATCAATTCGTACTTCATTATTCCAATTGCCAAGAACAGAAGAACATTTTAATGAACCRAAATTAATTCAACATTCACCAGAAGATGAATCATTTAGTGATACAGTATTTGGGTGTTTCATGGATGATTTGGAAATACAAGGAGAAGTCRATTATATTTGTTTAATTGAGCGTATGGAAACGGGTTTTGGGAAAGTTGTTTTGGAAATTGGAAGTGAATTTCCAATAAATTTAAATTTATAATAAATTAACAAGATAAACAAAATTTAATTATAAAATTTAATAAGATAAATAATTGTTTTTCATGTCAATGAAGCTTCAATTCCAGGTCATAATTATGTTGGACATAATCCATATGTGTTGAAATTTTTATGAAAAATAATAGACCGTATATTAAAAAACTCTGTATTTTTAAATAGCGATGGTTATAACGAATGTATAGAGATATATGCGGTTAAATAAGATATATGTCGTACCAGGATATCCTTGATTATCTGATTGACTTTCCTTTTAGAATGCTAAATACTAAAACTGAATTATCATTTCATATAGAAAGAGGGCAATGGAATATAAAGAATTTACGGAACACCATACATTATTTTAGAAGAAGTTTACAGTCTGTTGAGTACTCAATATGATAGATGTTCATGATATTGCCTTTTATTTTTGAGTGGTATCACGATTTCAACGATATATGATTTTATATGCAATTTTATATTATCAAATTAATACTATGATATGATAGTAGTAGTTTTCATTATTTACAAATTAAATTTATTACCACCATCTTTTTGAAGTTTTCTCTTTTGTAGGGTTTGAAATATTTGGTTTACCTAAACCATGTTTTTGAATAACAGAATCAACATCACCAAAATAATCTCTATTACCCTGTATAACAACAGTTGGTATACCATTTGATTTATCATTTGAATTACCTGTTAAAATTCTTTCAGCAACTCTTTGAATATCTTCAACAGTTAAAGAATCAATTTTTTCACACATTTCAGAAGTTGGGATTTTTTTACCATGAACTTGAATTTGACGACCTAAATCTTCAACTTGAACTAATTTTGATTCCAATGTCATTAATAATGATGATCTTAATTGATTTTTTGCTCTTGATACTTCAATATTTGTTAAACTTCCTTTTGAATTTTTCAAAAAACATAAGGAAAATTGTCTACAAATAATATCAGTTAAATATGGTGCAGCATTTGGTATACAACTTGCTGAAATTCCAAATATACCACCATCTGTATAAGAGTGATTAAATGATATAGCACTTTCGATATAACCAAATTGATTTAAAACATTTGTATATAATCTTGAATACATTCCTTTTCCTGGTCCACCAGCTGAAAATGAACCACCACCACCTAATAAAGTTTGTAAAACAGCTAAAGCATAAATATCATCATCATCAATTGATAACCCTTCAAATCCAATATAAATATTTGAAAATTCAGGTTGATTTCCTATTGGTGGTATTGGTGGTAATGATAACTCACCACCTGTATATATTGGAATATCTTTTATAATTGGTGATGGAGAAGGACCTAAATAATCTTCCAAATCACCTAAATATTTTTCAGTTAATTCAACCGCTTTTGAATGATCAATACCAATAAAAGAAGTAACAATTCTTTCAGGTCTATAAAATTTATCTCTATAACTCATTAATAATTTTCTATTGATATAAGGTAAACGTTCTTTTGGGCATAATAAAGGATTACCAATTGTATTATTTTTATAAGCAGCAATATGCAACATTTCGGGTAATATTAAATTTGGTTTTTTTGATAATTCATCAATTTCATAATCAGCAGTTGCAACTTGTTCTTGAACATCTTCATTTGATATTTTTGGTGCTTTTACAGTTGATGAAATAATTTTAAACATTTCTTCGATATCTTCATTAAAAACAGAAGCTTGATACATTATTGATTCTCTTGAAGATGTTGCCATATAATTGCCACCTAAACTTGCTAATTTTGATGCAATCGTATAACCATCATCAAATTCAGTTGATTTAAATGCTAATCTATCCATAATATGACTACAACCTGAATAATAATCGTCTTCAAAACGTGAACCTGCTTCAACGTAAATTCCAACAGCAGAAAAATGACCAGGAAGAGGATCAGTTGCCACTCTTATTCCATTTTTCAGCGTTGTACATTGAGTAATCTATTAATTAGTAACAATTAGTTAATTAACAAGGAGAATTGACCGATGGAAAGAACATACATTGGCAGAAGTTGAGTAATTCGAACAGAGGGAAATTCGTGGAATAGCAGTAGTTAAATTGGCCAAAACATTTGGCTTCAATTTAAAATTTCTAATGTTTTTTGATAGCATTTAAAATTGTTTATAATTTGATTAAATAAGATGCTTTTTTTGTAGTTCAAAAACAGGAAGTCTGTGCAAACAGCGTACATCTCATATATGCTATAAGGTGCGGAAATATACTTAGTCAGTCTCAAATATTCCAACCTCCAATTTCGTTGCTCACCTTCATTGAAATTGTTATCGCCACCTAAAAACTCCATCATCATGACAAATAACAAAAAAGGTGATATTCAACAACAGAATACACCTGATTCAGCAGTTCCTTCTTCTGCAAAATCAAATGTTTCTTCAAAAGATTTAAAAAAGAAAGATGATAAGAAGAAACAAGAAGAAGAAGAATTAAGTGAAGAGGATCAGAAATTAAAATCTGAATTAGAAATGCTTGTTGAAAGATTAAAAGTATGTTTTTACTCAATTGTTTGATAATCTCAATCAACTATTGATTTCAATTGATATGTCATTACGATTATGATTTCGCCACCTATGATGAGTAAAATTAACTTGTTTTATTGATAGGAACCAAATGAAGAACTTTATGAGCCAGCAATTAATCAATTAAAAGAATTTATAAGAACTTCAACTTCATCAATGACAGCTGTTCCAAAACCATTAAAATTCTTAAGACCTCATTACCCATCATTAGTTGAATTACATTCAAATTGGAAAGATGAAAATTTGAAATCTTTATTAGCAGATGTTTTATCTGTATTGGGAATGACATATTCTGATAATAACAACAGAGATTCTTTAAAATTTAGATTATTATGTTCAAAAGATATTGAATTTGATAATTGGGGTCATGAATATATTCGTCATTTAGCTTTGGAAATTGGTGAAGAATATGAATTTAGAATTGAAAATGAAAATTCAACAACTGATTTAATTAATTTATCATTAGAAATTGCACCATTTTTTTTAAAACATAATGCTGAAGCAGATGCAGTCGATTTGTTATTAGAAGTTGAAGAAATTGAAAAATTAACAAATTTTGTTACTGAAAATACTTATGGTAGAGTTTGTCTTTATATGGTTAGTTGTGTTCCATTTTTACCACCACCAGATGATGCTTCATTTTTACACACTGCTTTTACAATCTACTTACAATTTGGTCAATTAACTCATGCTTTATCATTGGCTATTAGAATTGATGATCAAGAATTAATTAAATCTGTTTTTGATTCCACTTCAGATTTATTAATTAAAAAACAATTAGCTTTTATTTTAGCTCATCATCAATATTGGTATATAATTGATGATAGAGATGTTCAAGATTGTTTAACAAATGTTTCATTATCTGAACATTTTTTATATTTGGCAAAAGAATTAAATTTAATGGATCCAAAAATTCCTGAAGATATTTATAAAAGTCATTTAGAACATTCAAGATTAGGTTCTGCAAGTAGTAGTACAATTGATTCTGCAAAACAAAATTTAGCTGCAAGTTTTGTTAATGCTTTTGTAAATACTGGTTTTTCTGTTGATAAATTAATGAGTGAAGATGAATCTAGTTCATGGATTTATAAAACAAAAAGTAGTGGTATGCGCTCAACAACTGCAAGTTTAGGATCAATTTTTCAATGGGATTATGGTAATGGCTTACAACAATTAGATAAATATATGTATTCTTCAGAAGAAGAAATTAAAGCTGGTGCTGTTTTAGGAATGGGTATTGTTAATGTTGGAGTTCATGAAGAAATGGAACCTGCTTTATTATTATTATGTGAATCAATTACAAGTTCAAGTATTCCAATTAAAACTTCTGCTGTTATTGGTTTAGGTATTGCTTATGCTGGTACTAAAAATGAAAAAGTTTCGGAGCTTTTATTACCATTAGTTGTTGATACTACTATTCCTTTACCTGTTTCTGCATTAGCTGCTTTATCTTTAGGTCATGTTTTCGTTGGAAGTTGTAATGGTGATATTACTTCATCAATTTTAGAAACTTTATTAGAAAGACCAACAGTTGATTTATCATCATTAAATATAAGATTTATTGCTTTAGGATTAGGATTATTATTTATGGGAAAATATTCTCAAATTGAAGATGTTTTAGAAACTATAAGAGCAATTGAACATCCAGTTTCAAAAGTTTTAACAATGACTATTAATATTTGTGCTTATGCAGGAACTGGAAATGTTTTAAAAATTCAAGAATTATTATATGAATTGACTGATAAATTTGGTCCTGAAAAAGAATTTGGTGAAGTTAATGAAAATGAAGAAGAAGAAGAAAAAACTGAAGTTGATGGAAATAATAATGAAGATGAAGATGAAAATGTAGAAGGAAATGGAAATGGAAATGGAAATGGAAATGGAAATGGAAATGCAAATGCAAATGAAAAAGATAAAAAAACTCAAGAAGAAGAAGATGATGATGCTTTAACAAAACATGAAGCACAACAAGAAGCTGATAAAGCATTTCAAGGTCTTGCAGTTTTAGGAATTGCAACAATTGCAATGGGTGAAGATATTGGAATGGATATGGTTCTTCGACATTTTGGTCATTTAATGCATTATGGTAATGATACAATTAAAACTGCTGTACCATTAGCAATGGGATTAATTTCAATTTCAAATCCACAAATGAAGGTTTTTGATACTTTATCAAGGTATACTCATGATAATGATTTATTAGTTGCAATTAATGCTATATTTTCAATGGGTTTAGTTGGTGCTGGTACAAATAATGCAAGAATTGCTCAACTTTTAAGACAATTGGCAAGTTATTATTCAAGAGATGCTGATAGTTTATTTACTGTTAGATTAGCTCAAGGTTTATTACATTTAGGTAAAGGTACACAAACATTAAATCCTTTTAGTATTGATAAACAAATTTTATCGAAAGTTTCATTGGCTGGTTTATTAACTGTTGTTGTTGCTTTATTAACACCAAAGGCATTTATATTAAGTGATAATCATTATCTATTATATTATTTAACTCCTTCAATTCGTCCAAGAATGTTATTAACATTAGATGAAGATTTACAACCATTAAAAGTAAATGTTAGAGTTGGACAAGCTGTTGATATTGTTGGTCAAGCAGGTAAACCAAAAACAATTACTGGTTGGGTTACACACAGTACACCAGTCTTATTAGGATATGGAGAAAGGGCGGAATTGGAAGATGATCAATATATTAGTTTAACCAGTGCATTAGAAGGAATTGTTATTTTAAAGAAAAATGAAGAATATATGGATTTAGATAATTAATTACTATAAAATGTTTATAATTATAGAATTAATATAATATATTTCTATTCAATTTAATATTTATGATTTTGTTTATTTAAATTCAGATGCTTTACCAGTCATCAATAATCCAATAATTAAACCAAATAATCCTAAAACGCTCCCAAAAATCTCAACAACTAAGATTTTTACAAAAAGACTTGAATCAGCAGCATCAGAAATAGCAGCAGTTGCACCTGTTATACCAACTGATATACCACAAACTAAATTACATAAACCAACTGCTAATCCACCCCAAAATAATGCATAACCCGTATAAAAATTTTCTTTTGTATATAAATTTTCGACGGATGAAACATTTGTTAATTTTGATGAAAATACAATTGACATTATAAGACCATAAATAGCAACAACTTCACAAAAAATAATTGATATAAGATTTTTAGTAGTGATTCTTGGCGCTTTTACACCTGCTCCAATGATACTTGTACCAGTAATAAATATACCCCTAGATAGTTTGTTAACAATGCTAATGTTCAATATTTAACGGAATAAGTAGGAAATAGGTGGCTTACCAGGCTGCTCCTACCACACTTAAACCAATACAAAGAGCAATCCCCATAGTTGCCCACATATATGGAGACGTTTCCATTAGAAAAGCTCCAACATTAAATGCTTCACCAGAACCGTTGAAGAGCATATCTGTTGAGTTCAAGTTAGTTTCTGTTTCATTGTTTCATTTTTCAAGGTAGAGAAAGTGGGAAAAGTGGTACGGAAAAGTATTGAAAGGTACTGGAAAGAATCTTATGATTTGGATAACTTACACCCTCCAACAGTAAGTAGTGATAATGTGATTATGGTGTTTGCTGTTTTTGACATCTCAATTTTGGGTTTATTGTTTGAATTGACACACAAAGAAAGAGGTTGTGTTTTAATGATGTAAGGGTGTTTCATATCTAACAGTTATAATTATAAACATGTCTTTTTATTTATAATATACGATTATTTATATCTATTCATTCATCATAGTTCAGTAATTGTAGCTCCATCATAAGCTAAATCTAAAACCTTCCAATTACAAGTAATTTTAGCTTTTGAAAATCTTTCAACAATTTCATCAGCAATTTTTTCAAAATTATGTGTAGCTAATGCTAAAATAGTTGGTCCAGCACCAGATAAACAAATCCCTAATAATCCTGGATGAGTCTTTGGTGTAACTGATGCTAAAATATCAGGTAATCCAGGAATTAATGTTTTCCTATATGGTTGATGGATTTTATCTTGCATTGCTGGGAAAATTAATGTTGGATCTGGTGGTGATCTTGTTAAAGCAGTTGTTAAAACAGCTAATCTTTGTAAATTAAAAATCATATCTTTTGCTGTATATGCTGTTGGTAAAACACTTCTTGCTGTTGCTGTTGAAACTTCAAAATCTGGTATGATAACAATACATTTAATTTCTTTTGCCCAACTATATTTAATATGAGAACCAATATCTCTTGGTGGTTCTGGTGGGACTAAACCTGTTTCAATACCACCAGCTGGTTCTGGTAAAACTTCAGCCAATGGAATTTCTATTCTTTCTAAGTCAGCAGCACTTAGTTCTCTTAAATAAGAACCTACAAATCCACCAATCATAGCAGCTGTGATATTATCAGGATGTCTTTCAATCATAAGACAATAATCTAACATTCTTTGTTTTGAATAACCAAGATTTCCAATTGCATCTCCTAACATAACACCAGCAACAACAGCAGCACCTGACGATCCAAGTCCTCTGCCTAAAGGAATTGGACTAACAACATGAATTTTAGTACCAACTGGGAATGAAGTAATTCCATTACATTTTAAAACATAAAGTGCAGTTCTTGTAATTAAATTATGATCAGAGAGCAAAGGAACTTCATCTGCTCCTTCTCCTTCATAAGTAATTAAACAATTATGTGAATCTGTATCTTTGATTTTATGATCTACAGTAACATGAAGTTCTAAAAATAATGAAAGTGCTATTCCTAAAACATCAAATCCCGGACCAATGTTTGCCGATGATGCTGGTACTTTGATAATAAATGATCGTGACATTTTTTAAAACATAAATTTGTTGAAGTTGAAATTTGTTAAAATTTGTTGTTCCTTGTTTCTTAAATTTCTCGATGGCCGTTTTATATTTTGTGACTCTTCAAAAAAGAAGTTGAAAGTTTGATCACGTGAGGTGATATCCACGTGATATTGTGACGTAATGTGTTAGTAATGCAGCAATGGGATTTTCGTGTTTGTGTTTTCGCGTTTCGTGTTTGTATTCACTTACTCTTCAATATAATGTTTCGCAGTGAAAATAATCGATTTCAAAGTAATAGTAAGACTAAAAAGAGAGCTCCTAAACAATCAACATTATCATCATTGCAAAAATCTCCAATTTCAAAGAAGTCGTCAACAATTGGAAGGAAAAGTTTCTTTGGTACAAATTCAACTTCAAGTTTAAATTCAAAATCCTCAGATTCATCATATTTCAAACCACAACAACAGACTAGATTAAGGGATTTTCATCTTGATGAAGGAGAAAGTAGTAAAGTTGGTTTACTAAAACCTATTTTGAAACCTATGTTTGATGGATCATTTGAGATTAAAGGTTCTGATTCTGATTCTGATGCTTTACCCCTTAATGATAATATAAACTATTCAAGTATTAAATCACGACCAAATATTAAAAACCAAGATATTATTCAATTATCTGATTCTGATGATGAAATAGAAATACGAAAACCTTTTTATAATAATCATTCTGCTATAAATAAACATTCGGTCATTAATATAGATGAAGAGCCAAGTATCATATCAAGTCTTAATGTTGGAGGTCAAAAATTAACTTCTGGATCTGGTAATGATAAACCATTAACTAAAAAAAGATATGCATGGGAAGAAAGTTCTTCAGAATCAACTAAAAGAAAAAAACTTCGATTACCTGCTCCAGGTAGTCAAGTTGATTTAATAACAAATAATAAATTTACATCAAATAATAATTTTATTTCCTCAAATAAAATTAAATTAAGTAATCAACAAGAAAAAGTATTAGAATATGTTATGGATGGTAAAAGTGTTTTTTATACAGGATCAGCAGGTACAGGAAAAACAATATTATTACAAAAAATTATATCAAAATTAAAATCAAAATATTTTTTTGATGAAAGAGCAATTGCAATTACCGCACCAACTGGTTTAGCTGCTGTTACAATTGGTGGTACAACAATTAATAGATTTGCAGGAATTGGAATATGTGAAGGTTCAATTGATAATATTGTTAAAAAGGCTGCAAATTCAAGACATTCAAAAGAAAGATGGAGACATGTTAAAGTTTTAATTATTGATGAAGTCTCAATGGTTAGTAATAAAATGTTTACAGTTTTAGAAAATATTGGTAGGGTTGTTAAAGGTAATAGCAAACCATTTGGTGGAATTCAAATTGTTTTAACTGGTGATTTTTTTCAATTACCACCAGTTATTACATCATCAAACAAAAAAGATGATATTTTTTGTTTTAATTCATCATCATGGAAATCATCATTAAATAAAACAATTATGTTAACTGAAGTATTTAGGCAAAAAGGTGATCAAGAATTTATCGATTTATTAAATAATTTAAGAATCGGTATTATAACACCAACACATATGAGAATTTTAAAATCATTAGAAAGAAAAGTTGAATATCATGATGGTATTGAACCAACTGAATTATATGCAATAAAAACTCAAGTTGAAAAAGCAAATAATTTAAGATCATTAAAATTACCTGGTAAAAGTTTTTCATTTATTTCAAAAGATTTTGGTCCCGATCAAAGTTTAAAGCAAATTGATAAATCAGTAATGGCTCCTAAAAATTTATCATTAAAAAGAAATACTCAAGTTATGTTAATTAAAAATGATATAAATAATTTATCATTAGTTAATGGTACATTAGGTATCGTTATTGGGTTTTTAACTGATAATATAAAACATGCATTAGAAAACTTTATGATTGGTATTAATAATGGTAATGAATTTTTTCAGCTTGATTCAATTTATAATTCAAACGATAAAATTGGTAAAGAATTATTAGATGATTTAGAAATAATTGCAGGATTAATTGGAAATGATGGTGAACTATCCCAAGATATTCAAAAAAAGATTAAATTAATGAATAAAACTAGAGGAACAAGATTTGATTTATTACGTAATATAGCAAGAATTTCAACAAAAGAAGAATTAAAACCTTTTGTTAAATTTACTATATTTGGAACTGAAAAACCATGTTATCATTTAGTTGAAAGGGTTGATTTTTCAATTGAAGAGAAAAAAAATAAAGATAATGAAAAAGTAATGGTTTTAGGTAGACAACAATTTCCTTTAATTTTAGCATGGGCGCTATCTATTCATAAAGCTCAAGGGCAAACATTAGATCGTGTTAGGGTTGATTTAGGTAAAGCTTTTGAAGATGGTCAGGTTTATGTTGCACTTTCAAGGGCTGTTAGTAGAGATCGATTGGAGGTTTATAATTTAAATATGAAAAAAGTAACAACTTCAAATGTTGTTATTGAATTTATGAAAAGTTTAGAAACTTTTTAGCATAGCTAGCTCTATTATATATCACTAACATTAATTTAGTTGAAAGAGTAACGTTGATTTTTCAATAGATGTTAAAAATGACGATGAAAAGGTAATAGTTTCATAATTAGGTAGAGAACATTCTCCACTAGTTTTAGCTTTATCAATACGTAAAGCTCATATTTCCAATACAGTTCTTGGAAGTTCCTTAAAAGTTATTAGTGAAATCCGGAGATCTAAGAAAGGGAAAGCCTTGGTTTTACACAATTCTCCGGAGACAACAAAGAAAATGTGTATGGGGAGATTTGATATAATAGTGATCGAAACTTAAAGTTATAAAGCGGAACATGGTCTTTATTAAGTGTCGGGCTACCAAGTAAATTTGTCAACAATAAACTAACAATCTCAAAATCAAAATAGAAACAATAACTTAATCAAAAATGATGAAATATATGGATCGTGTCAATATCAGGACTCTTATGATTCTTTGCTGGATTGATAACTTGGTATAAATTAAAGATTTCCTTTGTATAGACCGAAACTTGATATATTCAATTCTCTCTTAAAGGTGAAAGTATATAAAAATAAAATCATCACTTATATAAACGGTATTTTCCGTAAGTTTTGTATGTCATTTCCCGGGTTTGGCTGTCTCATACGACAGAAAAGGAGGATACGAATATATTTATATATGTCAAATGCCTGTATCTAGCCGCTAGGCCAAAAAGCTGATTAACTTATTGTGAACCAATATATAACATATGCATAGTAATTTTATACTGAAACTAACTATGGGGATGTCACTAATTATAATATCCCAATATGCAAGCAAATTCGTAGAGGCAATGTTACACCATAACGACAAATATCAGAAATTCAGAATCGTGAGATTGAGGGGATTTTCTATGGTGGTATAATTGGTGTTACATATTAATACATTATGCTACTGGTTTTGTAAAACTATTTTTTCCCTTAGTTAAAACTTAACAGCCAATATTGCAACCACACTTGTAATTAATAATTCTAGCAGAACGATATTGTGGCATTCATCCGAGTAATTTGACTCGGTGGTGTTCTAGACATAAACGGCTCGCTTTAAAATGACGGAAACATAACGAAACGCAGCGATATTTCTAATAACGAAAAGCTTTTCCATGTCAGGATCTACAATAGAACAGAACAGTTACTTTTATACAGCATGGCATGTATTCTACATACAATGAAGAACATACACTGCCATAAAGTCGATTTCCAACAGCAACGGACCTGTTGGAATTATAATAAGTCTTTTTCATATTGTACAATTTCTGTAGATTGATAGCGGTTATTGAAAAAGATCAAATGCAGACTAACTTTAAATGCCGTAGATGCATATGATCAGCTGAAGGTAATTATTATTGCAATTGCACACAACCTTTGAATAAACAAGTGTTCTATGGCCATAATGATCATCAACATGTACAACTTTTCAGGTTTAAGCCCCCAACACTATGACCAAAAGCTTGTATTTGTATAGGGAGTCATCAATTATATATTGCTTATTATACTTAGTAATATTTATAAAACAATGCTTGGAAAAATCACAAATGGAAAATTTAAAGATATTGTATTAGGGTGTTACTCGTATAATTATTTGAGTATAATAGGATCCATGAGCTTCTTTTTATTTATCGAGACTATTATTCAAAATAATAATATACTAATTAAAATATTCATTAAATAAAATTAGAGTGTGTATGCATGCTTAAAATACGTATATATATACATCTCTTTTATTAATATAATTTTTTTGGGTCTGTTGTTTGTGGGAAAAATATAAATTTATAATTACTTGTTATACTATAGCTTAATTATAGACAACACAAAAATTAGGACAGCCCCGATTCTGACATATTTAAACTATTTCATATCCCAATATTTGTAACTTGTTTTTCAATTGAATATACTGCAATGAGAATGGAAGACTACAATTGTAAATCCAAATATACCGTAGGAGTTAGTCCTAGGAAAATTTCATCCAATTTTTATGAAATACCATACGGAGATAATGCAGATATTTCTAATCATTCTTTGGATTCAACAAGGGTGGAAGAAGATGGGTCAATATCCAGTATGAACGGAATGGAATTGCAAATGAGCCCAATTCCAAGTTTAAGTTCTAATTCAGATTCAAGTTCACCTATGTCACCTCCTACTTCTAACTTTAGAACTCTTATGTGGAACCAATTTCCAATTCAACCGCCACAGCATATTAAACCATATCAACTCGACCTTATTTTAAGAGATAATACAGTAGTAACATATCCCTGTGACTTTAAAGAAACAAGAGCTTGGTTCTGGCATTGTATTTCATATTTAAATTTAAAAAAGGATGATTATTGTTCAACAGTTGAAGAGATGAAATTTTCAATGTGGTTATTTTTTACAGCAAAATATAATGTTAATTTACGACAATTAAGAGCACATGGTTTAAGAAAGACTAGTTCTGGTCATGATGCGAATTTTTCATATTATTGTAAGAAATGTGATAAATCGTTGTTCACAGCTAAATGGGTACGTATGACTTTTTACTAATATTATAGTCGTTATATGCTAATTATAACATAATAATATTATAATACATTCTAACGTAATCTTAGATTGCTGAAGAAATAGTCCCAGAAAATCAACACATTATGCAGCCCAAGGGATATTGGTATATTACCAAGATAGACTACCATCCAGAATCTAACTGTGTTTCCCAAAATCGAAATATTTCAAATTCCCGATCTCGTGCCGAATCACGGGTTGTAAGGACCAATAATATGTTAAAAGATGAAAACTCAAGAATGTCATGTTCTCATATTTTGGATTTGATGAAGACTATTAAAATTAAATTACAGTTACAAAATCAACAAAATTCAAAGGAATCAAAAGTTCATTTAAGAGAGTTAACAGCTACTATTATGCAAGATATTTATCTCGGGAAATCATATGATGAAAAAGAACAAACTTTAACAACTATTAAAAAAGGTCTATCCGGGAAATATGTTGAACAAGTAATTACTCAATCAAATTTGAATTCAAAAGAAATTGAAGAAATGAAGGAGAAAAAAAAGTTAATGATAAGAATGGTACAGAAACGAATGACGAAATTATATAATTAAGAATCGAATGAAATAAATTGAATTTTAAAATGTTAAAATTGTCTCATAGTTAACTTTTTCATAATATGATCTTATATTTTATTTATTTCTATTTTGGTACGTTTGAAGTTTTAATCATAAGAAAATGAAGTCAAAATAATTACACCTATATTTGTTACAGAAGAGAAATATCACCATATTGCTCATATAATATTCCAGAGATACTGAGTTATTGCTTACATTTTTGTAAATTTTATTCTGTTAATATTTTGATTTTACTGGGATTTTTTATGCAGGGTAAGATAACTCCACAAACTAGCATCTCCAATGCCACAACATTGTTCTGTTGCGATCAGGAAGCACAAAAGCAACAACAAAAGATAAATTATTTCAAATACTAACGTTAAAATCTATCTAATTTTATAATTCTAATAATATATGTTTATTTTTGTGAAAGTTATTGTAGTTGTGAGCGTTCTTCTACGATTTAGCGTATTGAGTGCAAGACTCACCCATTTTAATCTTAAAACAAAATTTTAAGCATTCCACTATTAACTAGAAAGTTCCTTATAGGAATAAATAGAATTCTATGTGTTAGATGTCTTTTTAATGCAAGCGCTGTAGTAGGAAATGAGAATTGATGAGATTTAAAAATATGTCCGACCCACCCCAAGGTGCTAAAAATTTGCTAAAATTTGCAGCTCAAAATTTCCTCCTCTTTTTAAAACCACCTAATCATCACTAGCGGTCAAAATCACACGTAAACGAGTTCAGAAAATTGAGATATAGAATAATTCCAGAAAGAAAATAGCAGGTGTCGTGTAGGAAAGTCGACAAAATAATTGGTATCTCAAAATCTACTCTTCAAAGTCACCCCCAATGGTAGATTCTCCCATTATCGAAGACTCTAACTGAAAATAAAAACTTCTACTCTCGAGAAGAATATTTTTGTTTGCCGAATAAAAATTGTAAACAAAAACTATACTGTATATGAACTTATATCATAAAATAAATAGTCTTGCAAGAGTTAGATTTTGAGACCTTGACTAGCCACTGGTATAATTGTATTAGTATATTGTCCACCTCCCACTCAAGACTTGTCATACATTTGGAAGAGTCCTTCAACATCCTAAGTATATTTGCGATAACAGTTGTTCCATTGTCGTTTTGATTTACTAAGGCTAATCGTCTTATACGAGCTACTACTTCTTCCATTGAGATATTACTCGCTTCATTTTCTGTATTGTTGTAAATGTTGTCTGTAAATTTTCTAAATTTACCAGTTAATTTAGAAAGTAAAGTCGCGGTTTATTTGTTCATTGAATACTAGACCACTTTTCCTCTGTTATTAATTTGTTATACCTACTTGTAAAACTCAGGACACTCTCTTCAGTTCCGTCATTTGTATAATTCATTTAATAAATCAGGTACTGTTATTTCTTGTTTATACATTGCTAATATATTTTTTTTCATAAGATTATTTGGCTCCTTTCTCAGTATCAATATAACCTTGTGCCTCCGTGCACACTGTGGTTAACAATAATCGCATGACATAGTCATGTTCAATTAATTCTTCATCTTTCAAGTATTCATCAAGCGAGATTTTCACTATTATTAGTATACACTTTGTCATCTGTAATATATTTTATCCGATCCATTGACCTTAAAGTTGATCTATTTTCGAATTTATTGTCAAGGAATTATAAATTACCTAAATTATAAAGGATGGCTGGAGAATTAATCATTGTTATGGGTGGTACTGGGTATATTGGCTCTCATACAGTTGTTCAAGTATGTTTAAATGGTTATAAACCCATTATTGTTCATAATTTTCAGTAATTTATCTCCAGAAGCAATCCACAGAATTGAATTAATTACAAAACAAAAGATTCCATATCATAAGACAGACTTAAGAGATTATAATCCTAAATGAAGTTTTTAGTAAATATCAAAACGTTAAAGCTGTTATTGATTTTGCTGGTTTAAAGGCTGTTGGTGAATCAAGTGTTATTCCACTATCTTACTATGATAATAATGTTAATGGTATAATACAGTATTTAAAGGTGATGAAAGCTCATAACATTAATGAAATTGTTTTTAGCAGTTCCGCAACTTTTTATGGTGATGCTACAATATTTGAAAACATAATCCCAATACCTGAATTTGATCAGTGTTCTTTAAACGCATAATGTGCTGAAAATTTTAAAAATTGGATTTTATCTGGTTCAAAAAATGGTACAATAAAAATTTGGGATAGCGAAAGTTTTCAATCTTTAAGAATTTTGGGAGAGTCAACTCCTGAGATTTTAAGACTACTAAAGATACTAAATGTCGAGACACTAAAAGAAAAATTTTAACTAATGGAACTATTAGAATCAAAAGATATTGATACCGAATTTCATATTGTTGAAGTTAGTTGCATGAACATTAATGATAACTGATGGTTCTTGTATAATTTGGAAATTACCGGATTTGAAACCAATACATCGTTTAATAATACCAGGAGTAATTGATATTGATATATTTATAATTGATGTTGCTATATACCATGATTATAATGAGCATGGCTATATTGGGGTTTGGAAATCAAGTTACGATAATTTTGAACATCAACCACAATTCAATTTACAACACCTCTTAAAAGGAGAAATGATCTTTAAAAGTATTTGCATTGATGATTATATTATATGTAGTGCAGGATATAATGTTGTAACAACTTGGGATATTGAAACTGGTCAAGAAATCCAAAAGATCCGATTTGATCATGAAATAATTTGTATGAGAGTAAAGGATCAAAAATTATCTGTTAGTGAATACAACAAAATAACAGTTAGGAATTTTCGAACAAACGAACTAATAAGTAAATTATCTGATGAGCAAGTTTACAATTTTTGTATAAGTGATAATAATAATATAACATTAAGATTTGGAATTTAAATGATCAAAAATTATTAAAAGAATATTCAAAACAATGTATATGTTTTCTTTCATCAATTTATGTTGATTCAAAAAGGATGGTAATTTTTACTAAAGGGAATGATATTGATTTTTATGATTTCACCGAACATTTAACGAACAAAGGTTGAAATATTTGTATGTTGATCTTATATTTTATATAAATTTTTAAATAGTAAGTTTTAATTGATGAATAAGAAGTCTTCTTAGAGCTCTTCTAGCTTTATTTTGAAGAAAATTTCTAACTATACATTCACTGGTATTTTTTCAAACACAAAACACTTTCTAATATTAGATAAATATAAATGATAAACCCAACTAAGTTATTATCATACATTTATGCGATTCAAAGGTACTCCATTATACGGTCAGAAGTTGGATGTATTAACTTTACTTGCTTCAAAATCATGTATCCATACCTATCAATGAGAAAAATATATTTGCTTATATCGAAATTATATAACTATCTTATTCCAATCTATCTCTTTCGAGCTTTCTTAAGAGAATTAAATATGTAAGCTTCTTCTAATTCGTTTTGTGGGCTTCTACCACGTCTTTTAGGAAGTCTTTTGGTTTCATCAGATGATGATGCTGTTTGTGTTTCTGATTCCAATTCTTGATGCCCATTTTTATTGTTATTTTGAATATCTTTATCACCATCTTGAGTATTATTCTGAATATTAGTTTGAATGTTTTTTTCAGCTTCATTTGCAATTGGTTGTTGTTCTTCGGCAGCCTTTGGAGGTATAGACTGTGGATTGTAATTGTAGGCGGAAACACTATATGGTGGAGGTGGGTCAGTGTGTTGACAATTTATACTTGGAGATCCTTGAGAGTATGGGTAAAAACCGTAGTTTCGATATGCAGGGGCATATACATATGCCTGTGCTCCCTGTCTGAGTCGAGGAATTTGAAAAGTAGTCCTAATACCTGGACTTCTCCAAGATCCTAAATGTGAGGATGAGATTCGTGCCACTGAAAATTGGGCCTGAGGTAAAAAGCCATTAATTCCAATACCTTGAGGTTGAGGTGGGAAACGTGGGTAGTAGTTTGGATATTGATGGAGTTGGGGATAGCCTCGATATCCATTAACAGTTGGGATTTGAAAACCATCTTGTACTCGTCTTGAAGGGTGTCCTAGAGAATTATAAGCACGATTTGGTGTGATGTTATTTTGAATTGATGAATTATGGTTGTTTGTTTTGTCCTTCCTCTGCCTGAAGATCAAAACACTCATAGATTTAGAGCTTTCGTTTATATATCTAGCTTTAACTGAGTTATGCTCCTCGGAAGAATAAATCGTATTAGGGTTTTCATTTGGGTGTATTGGGTATGCTCCGGCTTCAGGAATAGAACTTCGGTTCTCAGATGCGCCATCCCTAACCACGCCTGTTCTGTCAAACACAGACCTTATATCTTCTGCAAACAATGGATATAAATCATCATAAATATTTTCGTGTTTTGCAAACTCAACAGCATTTTGAAAAGGAATCCAGACACCTTTCAGGTCCATAGGGCCGATTTTAATGACCTGCTTAACGGGCACAAATTTTAATACCCCGTCTCGTTTTCCTCTTGTCATACCAGCAAGATTTAAAAGCTTTGTTCCGTTAATAAAATTAGTATCCATGCGTCTTGACACAAAAATGCCACGAACCTCCACCTGGTAACATAGAGTGTTTTCATCCTCCCAAAGAGTTGTAGTAACCTTTGGACGATTCTCGTTAATGGCGGCCTGTGAGATAGATTGGTCGTCACCAGTAGGTGTCTGTTCTCCGCCGACCAGTTTCGTCGCATCCTTCGAATTCTGAGAAGATTTGCCAGGTTTAGCTTCAGCGCTTGATTCAAGAGTGGATGCATTAAATCGATCCATTCGTAATTGTTTAGCATAAATATATATTAATATATGTGGTATAGTTCTCGTTGAGTTGATGGTAGAAAATCAACAGAAAGAATGGAATGCGAATGCGAATGTGGGAAAACAAATCGAGAAACTTTCTCTCTTGCATAACTGGATGCATGAATACTGATTGCCAGATATGCATCTGTGCCGATGACTGCATTGGAAATTTGTCAATCTAGGTAAATGTTAAATGCAGTACCCTTTCTATCAAGTAGAATTTACCCATATTCACTATATTACACAGATATAAAAAAATGAAGTACGTAACCCCTTTCTTTTCTTCCCATTTCTTGTTGGGAAGAGCCTGAATATTATTGTCATAAGCACAGCAAGAATTTTGGCAATTTTATCTTGATCATGACCTCTCAGGAAAATCTTAAGAGGACATTGGATATTGTTTCTGATTTCCCTAATGGAATATCTAAAATAATCTTTTTGGAGAGGAAGTATTATAATAATGAAATACCGATTCATGGTTTGAATTATATAAAGAAAGATATCTTTTGGAATTAAATTAGAGAGAAGAAGAATTTACCAAGTATACATTCCGTGATCCTTCCGGCAAAGCATAGGGGTTCCAAATGTTGAGATTTTAAGATATATATAAGTTTTCAAGATCAAACCTATTGGAGTTAACAACAGATGTTGATATTAAATTTCATTTTTCTTCCGTTTGGAAATCAAGCTTTTGTGTGCATGATAATAAAATGATTTCTCATAATAGTGTCGGTGCTGTTAAGATTTGAAATTTAGATGAACAAAAATTATTGAAAGAGTATTCACATCCATCCCAGCTTAGAAGCTAGATCAACAATTTATATTAGTTATAACAAGCATATACAAAATGAAAATGAGCCACACTTTGATATTTTTATATATTAGTATCGTTTGTTTTCTGTTCAATGGTGTCTATTTGTTTTATTTTTATTACTTGAGAATAGTATTCAAATGCAAATGAAGAAATATAAGGCATGTCTAATACATGATGCCATATATGATACTTATAGTATATAAGTCAGCTATATGAATTATATGATGTTTCTAAAATTCTGAGCAAATTGTGAACACCAAAAAAGTTGATTGCTCATTGGACGTAACGCTGTTTAATCACAATGAAAGGTATTTCGACATCTGTACCGTAGATTTGATTACGCACAAATAATCCTATTAATTCACTTTCTCCTCTTTGGAATGCTTTCTTTTTAGTGTTAATCAGGAGTTCCAAATTAAGCAAGCTTTCTGATAGTTCAACAGAACATTCAAATACGTTTTGTATTTTGTCACATTATGGATATACTTTATCTTTATTCAAGGAAATTGGAAATTCTGACACCTGGATTATGTGATAATTATACAAATAATGAGATGAATTGTTATATATGTATATATTTACTTATCTAGATTCACTTTAGAGATAACTTACCTTTGGCTGTCAAGTATACGAAACTATTATATATGGAGATTAGGTTCTTAATTCTCTCCATTTATTACTTCAAATTGTTCATATTTAAATTAATATCAAATGTAATGTTTTCATTTGTTCACAGAGATTCTTCATTACTAGAAATTGCTGGAAAGTCGACTTTTGCCTCCGAATTAATATTTTACTCTTTCAGTTGCCCTTAAATGGTTAAGTGTTAAGTGCTTATGAGCTTAGTTATTTCTGCAGTTATTTTCGTGAAACTTAAGGTATTAAGATAAGATTTTTTATTAATTTCTAAAGAAAATATAAAAGCAATCCAAGACAATACTTATTCATTTTAATATATAAATTAACAACGTTTTATTATATTTACTTCTAATACATTCAACTGTTATAAGAAGTTATTAGATATTTTGTTTATGCATCGGTTTTGTCTTGAAATCATTGTACTAACCAATTTTGTACTACAATGAGATTTCCAAAATAGTATTAGAGTAGTAAAATATTAGACTATATAAAGATAAGATATTTCCTACTTATAATAAACAACTGAGAATAGATTAATTTTCTTAAGAAAATACCTTCATTATAATAAATCTTGAAGGCTATATCAAGCAACTATCAGACACTATGACAGAGCTTGTAAAGCTCAAGAAGTTAAGCGACGAAAAGAAGTAATGATCAAAAATAACAGATTACAACTAATCATATTTTAAAGAAAGATTGTTATACTTTGGAATGCTTTTTTACTGCTTTATTTTAACTTGAGATTCGCTTCTATTAACTACTGGATAACCACTTTAAATATTCTTTCATTTTGTATGATTTTGTATATTAAAAATATAAAAACAGGGTTGAGAAGATTGAAGTATTCCTTTCTTTTATGATTTTACTAAGAATTTAACGAGAGAGTTTTAATATATTTATATTTTCATCTTATATTTAAATTTGTAAGTAAAAGAGTCGTTGCATGTCTTATTCAAATTCTTCTAGCTAACTAGATCTAAAAAGCTATGAATTTCTATCTTTATTTATCGATAACACAAACACAAAACACCATTCAATAGCAGACAAATATAAATGATAAAATACAGCTACTATCATTAGTATTCTTATGTTTTCATTCGATTAATTCAAAGCTAATACAATATGCAGCAAGAAGCTGGATATCCTGACCATATATCGACACTTATTAATAAGTTTGAAAAATAATATTCGGGATATATCGAAATAATATAATTTTCGTAATCCAATCTATTTCTTTCGAGTTTTCTTAGGAGATTTAGACTTACCAGCTTCTTCTAATTCCTTTTTAAGATTTCTATCACGTTTTTTAGGAACCATTTTTGTTTCATCATCGGACGGTACTTCTTGGGCTTCTTGTTCCAATTTTTGATCTCTATTTTTATTGCCATTTTGAATATTTTTATCGTCACCTTGAGTTTTTGGAATATCACTCTGAATGTTGTTTTTAACATCAATTGAAATTATTTGTTGTTCTTCGACAGCCTTTGGAGGTTTAGGCTGTGGAGTCACTGAAGTGTAATTGTGGGGAGAAACATTATAAGGATATATTGGTGGAGGTGGTACACTCTGTTGACCATTTCCGTTTGGAGAGGGTTGATGGTATGGGTAAGAGTCGTAGAATGGATATACAGGAGGATATCCATAAGCCTGTGCTCCCTGCCTGAGTTGAGGAATTTGATAAATGGTACAATTACCTGGACTTGCCGAGGATTCTAATTGGGAGGATGTGATTGGTGCCACTGGAAATCGGCACTGAGGGATGGAGCCGTTAATTCCGTTTCCTTGAGGTTGAGGTGGGAAGGGTTGGTAGTAGTAAGGATATGGCTGAGGTTGCGGATAGCCATGATATCCATTAACAGGTGGGATTTGAGAGCCATATTGTGGTCCACTTGGAGGATGTCCTAGAGAGGCATAAACAAGATTTGGTGGAATGACATTTTGAGCTGATGCATCCTGGTTATTTGTATTGCCCTTTTTCTGATTAAATTTTAAAACACTCATAGATTTCGAGCCTTCCTTTTTATGTCTGGCTTTAGGAGCCTTATGATTCTGAGAAATATAAAACATATCAGGGTGTTCAATCAAGAAAGCACTTATATCTTCGACTAACAATGGATATAAATCATCATAAATATTATCTTTCTTTGCAAACTCCACAGCACATTGAAGAGGAATCCAGACACCTTTTAAATTCATACCACCGATTTTCAAGACCTGCCTACCACGCACAAATTTTAATAACCCGTCTCGTTTTCCTCTTGTCAAGCCAGCAACATTTAAAAGCTTTGTTCCGTTAATGAAATTAGTATCCGCGCGTCTTGACACCAAAATTCCACGAACCTCCACGTGGTAGCATAAAGTGTTTTCATCCTCCCAAAAAGCGGAAGTAACTTTTGGAGTATTCGGGATCACGGCGACCTGTAAAATAGGTATTTTACCGGGTGCTAGTCCCTGTTGACCCACCTGCGGCTTCGTTTCTTGCCGAGACGAGCTGGCAGTTTTAACTTCAGCGCTTGATTCAAGAGTGGATGCTTTAGAGCGAGCCATTGAAAATAGTTTTGTATAAATATAGATTCATAAATGTAATATACTTCTGGTTGATTGTTGATGGTAGAAAATCAACAGAAGAAAGAATGGAATGCGAATGCGAATGTGGGAAAACAAATCGAGAAACTTTCTCTCTTGCATAACTGGATGCACAAATACTGATTGCTAAATATGCATCTTTGCCGAATGCAGTCCTCGGGCTGCATTATCTATGGATATCTTTCATCTTGTGCAAAGACACGGCCAAAATATTAATATTAGCTTTATTTAATCCAAAATATAGAAATTGCAATAAGAATGAGAAAGATATATAAGTTTTTACTATCAAGTTGCATTACCGAGCTTATGAAATACTTCGTTAATTGTTCGCTGTCGAGTGTATTGGATCTTAGGCCATTGCTATTAGCACTCTTGGACAGTCAATAAGAGGTCCCCAAAAGTCGTCTTTGGAGTAACTGGTTCCAACAGACACATTAATAGAAACGAAACTGATTAACCATTTTCTCTCAAGCAGAGATTACCCACAAACATGTAGATTTGCAACCTACGTACACTCGAATTTGCAGATCTAGATATGAGAGTAACGTTTGAAACCGTTTTTTCTTACCATTTCTTATTGGCAAAAATCAAAAAAGTGATAACCATGAGTATATTTCTTTTTAAAATCATAGGCATTAATTTTAAGTACTTTAGAAATTGCCTCATGCCCTCTCAGAAGAGTCATGTAATGAAAACAGATCTTGTTTCTGATCTTCCCAATGAAATATGTGAAATAATATTCTTTCACTTGTCACTAACTACTCTTCTTTATTGTAGAAGAGTATCTAAATCATGGAAACAAATAGTCGATAATGATAATATATGGAGATCCAAGTTTAAAGATCAAAAATCATGGAAGTATTATAATCATGATTCAGAAATCGATTCATGGTATGAATTATGTAAAAATCGTCATCTTTTAGAATTAAATTGGAAAAATGATAATTTTAAAATGTTTAAATTCTTTGATACTCCTTACGAAGCAGCTAGTGTTAAACTGTTAAAAAATTGGATTATAACTGGTTCATATGATGGTACAATAAAAATATGGGATATTGAAACCTCACAATGTTTAAGGGTTTTAGGTGAACCAAATCATGAGATTTTAAAACACTTAGGTGTATCATACTATGAAATTTTAATAGATAATTTCAAACAAATGGAAGTGTTTGAATTAATTAAAAATATCGATTATAAATTTCACCTTGGTGTAGTTGTTTGTATTGATATTAATGATCAATATTTGGTTTCTGGTTCATGGGATGGTTCTTGTATAATTTGGAAATTACCTGATTTGAAACCTATAGATCGTTTAATAATACCAGGAGCTTCTGGTCTATTTATAAATGATGTCGCTCTATACAATGATTATATTGTATGTTGTAATGAGCATGGTTATATTGGGGTTTGGAAATCAAATTTTGATAATTTTGAACATCTACTACGCTTTAATTTACTCTACTGTTTAAAAGGAGATATAGTTTTTGATAGTATTTGCATTCATGATGGAATTATATATAGCAAAGGATATAATGCAGTAAGAACTTGGAATATTGAAACTGGTCAAATAATCCAAAAATTCCGATATAATGATAAATTATTTTGCATGACATTAATAGATCAAAATTTATTTGTTGGTGAACGGAACAAAATAACAGTTTGGGAATTACAATCAAGTAAATTAGTAGATATATTATCAGATCAAAGAGTACACAGTTTCTGTATAAATGATGATAAAATTGTTTCTCTTAACAATACTGGTTTTGTAAAGATTTGGAATTTAAATGACCAAAAATTATTAAAAGTATATTCAAAGCCATATTTACATACTCTTTCATCGTTTTATGTTGATTCGAAAAGGATGGTTGTTTTCACTACAGGATGTGATATTATATTTTATGATTTCACTCAAAATTTAAGGAAAAAATATTTAAAACACTTTTAGTTTAATCTTATATTGAAATTTGAAATATAAATTTAAGGAACCATTAAAGTAAATACTAATAAGTATAGAATACTTTTTAAGCATCTTTTTTTTCTTCTGATAGAATAATTCACGGGTTTAGGAGTTGGTCTAAATACTTTAACTATCTACCTGTGTGTTGTTGACTAATTAAGTCCTTCATCCAACGCTAATTACATTTCATACAGAGCACTAATTGGGGATCAGAGGTGAGGCTAATTACTTTTGAAAGATATGACAAGTTCAGTTTCAATAAAATAGCTGACTTTGCTTGATTAACAACAATAGTAAAGTTTCGGAGAATTAACTATTAATTCAAACTGGTTACTAAATAATTTCCGGCGTATCAGCTAAATAAGTTTCGAATATAGCGCCAACTTGTTATCAGTTGATTGTCGCACGAGGGGTTACCAAATGTTCCCGGGTAACGTTGAATAATTCTTCTAAAGCGAAGGCTAATTTATTTACGGAAGTAACGCTAATTAATTCCTAGACATCTCTCTAATTATCTTCAAAAATAGCGCTATTAATAGATAGAAAGACTGTTAATATCTCCCTTTTGCAATTTGTTGAAATTTAAAAGAAAAAAGGGAAAGACAGGCAATCAGTAGGCCGTTTTAAAGTCCCCACTGAAAGCAAAGATTAGGGTTCGAGTACGTTGGAACCAGGTTGGGAGAACTCAGATCGAGATTTTTGTTTTAGACCAGGAAACCTTTCGGTGTGGGATGACAATAAGTATAGTCAAACTGCAAGAATTATAGGTGTCGATCCAGGTACAGCAAGACACGTCTGGAAACGTTATAAAAATATTGGCACTGTAATTATAGCACAGCTTCCAAGAAACTGAAATTATCTTCGCGAGATTGTAGATCCTTAGTAAGTGAATTGCAAAGAAGTCCAACAAAAAATTTCAAAGAATTGGCTGCTTCGGTCAAAAACGTTCCCAATTGGTAACTTTTGATGCTGGTGCGATTAATTCTGAGAGACACGTAGAAGAAGTGTTAAAACCGGTAGCGTAACTATACCTTTTATTCGGGAGTTTGAAGGTGCTATGTTCCAACAGGATAATGCTCCCATTCACAATTCTAAAAAAATCCGAGAGATTTTGGAGGAATATCAAGTTAATCAGCTAATTTGGCCTGCCAACTCTCCAGACCTAAATCCCACTGAAAATGCGTGACATAAGCTCAAAATTCAGCTTAGAAAACAACATAAAGAAATCGCTACCATGAAAGGAGGTGTAGATACGGTTCGAAGATGCCTTTCAAAAGTACTCCCAGAGTTATGGGATAGTATAAATCATTCATATTTTGACAAACTCATAGAATCGATGCCTAAGCTACTAAGCCTAGTCATAGAAGCAAAATGTGGTCATATAAACTACTGAGTTTGTATCCTGCGATACTCACAGAGATGGAGAAGCTGAATTTTATTTTATTTCACTATGTTTACTTTAGAATTGATGTTTTAATCAAGATTTTATGTTTATAAATTATTCTATTTTAGGTTGCAACATGCATTAGGCCAGAGATGACTCACTGTATATATAAAGGATGTCGCTATATATAATGATTATATTGTTGTAATGGGGGTGGTTATAATTTTGATGATTTTGAGCATAAACCACAATTTAATTTACAACTTCTCTTAAAAGGAGAAATGGTCTTCGATGACGTCTCCATTCATGATGAAATCATTTATGTCCCTATATGCATAGAAATTCAAAAGTAGAAGAAAATGTATGAGAAAATAATACATTTTGTTCACTCTCGATTGCCTTACTCACGAAAACGATTATCCTGCGGATTATACATATGCATTAAGTTTATCTCGCGGATTGCAGCAGCAGTGCATTAGCACAGTTAAATTATGCAAGCAAATTTTTGATTTTTGATTTTTAATATTTAAGACTGAATATCGATTGTGGTGAGGTTTTGGATTTTGCACCATGAAGTTCACCAAGCATCTCAGTATTAATGATGATAATGATTTACAATAAGATGATGAAGGTGATCGTTGAAAGTTTATTTCTGAATGAGATTAAGGAAGTTATTTTCAAGTTATCCTGTTAGGTAGATGAATAAGCGCTAGCACAGCTAAACCGATTGAAAATATATCCATTTAATAAGTCTAGGGCGCACTAAAGGGGCTAATAAACGGAATTCAAATATTAATTGGTTGACCGACTTCATAGAAAAATTACTGGTTTCTACTGGGAAGATTGATCATTTGCTTGCCTATGTTTGATTCTTATTAGGATTACTTCATAATAATAAGTACTTCGTATAAGCCTTATAGCCGAGTCAGGTCTAACCTATTTTTCGGGTACCACTCCAAAGTCCCACACTCTTCCGCGCGCCGCGTGTGCATGCCGAAATCGATATAAATATATCACCAGGGTTATGGACAAGTTCATTGATTGTTTGCCGTAGAAGGAATCTGCTCAACCAATGGCTGTCAAGTATATATTACTCACAAAAAAGATTCGTCAGTGAGACATTTACTATGCATATAGATATCACAGAAATAAGGAATGTTAGTAAAATTGGTAACGATAACCGCTTTCTTTTCTATCCACTTCTTAAGGGAAAAATCCATAATATTAGTGACGATCACTTATAGAAGAACTATTTTAACAGTTGGAACATGTTATCAGACAGAAAGCTTGAGACGAAAATTGATGTTATTTCTGATCTACCTAATGAAATATCTGAAATGATTTTCTTGGATTTGTCACCAACAATCCTACTTAATTGTAAAATAGTATCTAAATCATGGAAACAAATGGTTGGAAATAATAATATTTGGAAATCAAAATTTAAAGATCAAAAATCTTGGAAATACAATAATAATGATTCGGAAACCGATTCATGGTATGAATTATATAAAGAGAGATATCTTTTGGAATTAAATTGGAAAAATGATATTTTTACAATTCATAAGTTTGGTGATCCTCTTTTCAAAGCATCTTGTGTTAAAGTTTTTAAAGATTGGATTATAACTGGTTCATATAATGGTACAATAAAAATATGGGATATTGAAACCTCACAATGTTTAAGGGTTTTAGGTGAACCAAATCATGAGATTTTAAAACACTTAGGTGTATCATACTATGATATTTCAATAGATAATTTCAAGCAAAAGGAAATATTCAAATTAATTAAAAATATTGATTATAAATTTCACCTTGGTGTAGTTGTTTGTATTGATATTAATGATCAATATTTGGTTTCCGGTTCATGGGATGGTTCTTGTATAATTTGGAAATTATCTGATTTCAAATCAATAGCTCGTTTGGTAATACCGGGAGTTTCTGCTCGATTTATAAATGATGCCGCTCTATACAATGATTATATTGTATGTTGTAATGAGCATGGTTATATTGGGGTTTGGAAATCAAATTTTGATAATTTTGAACATCAACTAAAGTTTAATTTACTATACTGTTTAAAAGGAGATATGATTTTCGATAGTATTTGCATTCACGATGGAATTGTATATAGCAAAGGATATAATGCAGTAAGAACTTGGAATATTGAAACTGGTCAAATAATCCAAAAATTCCGATATAATGATAAACTACTATACATGAAGGTAATGGATGAAAAATTATTTGTTGTTGAACGCTACAAAATAAAAGTTTGGCATTTACAATCAAATAAATTAATAGATATGTTATCAGATCGAAGAGTACACACTTTTTGTATAAATGATTATAAAACCGTGTCTGTTAATAATACTGGTACCCGATCTTCTAAAACTTTTTTATCTTTTTTTAATTTATTACATTCATTAATTAAATCATTCATTGATGTTTTTAAATTACGAACTTGTGAAAATAATGTACCCATTTTTCTATCTGCTTCTTCTCTTCTTTTTGTTTCATGTTCTTTTGATAATTTTAAATCCGAAATTGATGCTAATAATCTTGATTTTTCTCTTGTGAATGATTGAATTTTATAATCATTTTCTGAAATGTTTTTTTTCAAATCATTGATTGTTCTTTTTAAATCTCTTGTAGATGATTGTAATTTA
>BCKZ01000035.1:10862-120296 GCA_001600815.1 Alloascoidea hylecoeti | reverse complement strand
AAATATTCATGTACCAGTGACAATTCCAAACACCTTAATTTCCTTTATGGACAATGTCGCAATTTGATGAAATCAATTACAATTCTTAATTGATAAAATAACCCTACCTTATAATTAACTTACATGCACTTTAAAATCGTAAATATATCTATGGCATCACTGCAAAATCATAAAAAGTAAAGTGATAACTATGCATAGTACATGTATCGAACAAATTACGAGTCTTCCAAATCCCTTCTCACTAGTCCATCGATTGAGTAATTGTTTCTTTCTGAGATGACATCAGTACTACCTTTATATGTTATTTCCTTCCATAATTTCTCAATTTTTTCCTTACTTTTCGTTTTCTTGTGTCTAGAAATATCGGAGATTTTAGCAGAATTGGACTCAATATTACTCGGTGTTGAAGTGCTAGATGCTACATTTTTGGGTCCTTCGAAAGCATCCGAGAACTTCTCAAAGTCATCAACAGATTTAACGCCCTCAGATAGAATAGATGCAGAATGTTGTTCTTCTTTTTGTTTATTCAAATCTAAAAGATCAGTAATCCAATATTCAATTCTTTTCATGGCCAATTTAGATTCTGGTAAAATAGATAACATTTGCAAAAAACCATGGGAGATTCCCTTTAAGATATTAATTTCTACAAATTCTTTATCTTCACCTTGATGTATTGAATGTTTTGCATCTCTTAATCGTGCTGCAAATATCATGGAATCATCAACCAAAGGATCAGCTTCTCCACAAATAACACAAACTTTTGGAAATTTGGAAAGAAGACTAAGTGGAGAAAGTACTGGTGATAAATAATAATTTTGTTCAAGGTCAGTGCTTGAGTTCTCTGATCCAACATAGAGTAAAAGAACTGCTCTTAACATTTCAGGGGATAAAATACGATCATTTGAATAAGCAATTTTTGATGTTAATGATAGTGGTGCCCGTGTAACCTGAGGGTTATCAGACTTTTCAATTTTGCTGTTTGAATGGTTATCTTTTGATGATTTATCATGAACTAAATCTTTAGCGTTTGATGAATCAATTTGTGCATCATTATCATCATCTTCCTCACCCAAATACATCAACGGCTTTTGATGGGTATTTTGTGATCGATCTTGAATATTAACAAATTTGGACTTCGAAAGAAGAGATAAATTATTGTGCGATTTGATATGACTAGATATCCTAGTTATGATTTCTGTCTTTCTTCTAAAAAGTTCTGGTCTGGCCTCATGAAGTGATTCCATTTTAATTAAATCAATCTGTTCCTCAGTTAAGCAACATGTGTAGTTTAAATCAAGAGCAGGATAAACCAATACTATTCCAGTTGGGTGTTTTATTTCTTTTCGGCTTTGGAGAATTCTAAGCATTGTACCTACTGCTAGGTTCCCACCAGCTGAATCTCCAACAAGACAAATATCTAAAGACTTATTATCCGGGAGCTCAAGGTCTATAATACTACCATTTGACTCTGTCAATACCAAATAAGCATCAAAACATTCATCAAGTGCGTAAGGAAAAGGATATTCTGGTGCCTTTTTATAGTCAATTGCAACCACTGGTATCTTCAAAGTTTTTGCTAATCCAGAAAGAAATGGTTCAAAATCTAAAGGAGTCATTGAAATAAATCCACCTCCATGAATTTTATATATTATTTTATTTTGTTTTTTTAATTCTTCTTCTGTTCCATCAAACCATATATAAATAGATATTCCTTCTTCATATTCAGAACCTTTAGGTCTTGAAATTATAATTTTTTTTGTTAATTTTACTTTTGGAGTAGAAAACCAAGTAAATGCTTTAATATAAGGATTATTTGATGCCTTTTCCCATGAAATTCTAGCTAATTTTGTAGAAAGTACAGATTTATAATTTCTAACTTTATTATCAGCTTGTTCAGCAAAAATTAAATAATAGAATGAAAATAAAATTGCTGATATATCACTTAACCATTTTGGCTTAACAGTCATTGCGGTCCAAAACCCCGCATCTAAAGCGTTTAATATCCAAGATGCTCTATAAAATGATCTTGAATAAACATTTTTCAATGGAGGAGGTGGTCTAAGATCAAATATTTTATCAATATTCTTCATAAGATAATAAAAAGTCATTGTTAAAACATGAATTTGCCAAGCACTCAATCTTTTTGTTAACACCTGGGAAATTTTCCTAAGAAATTTTGGACCATGAACTGGTCCTTTTACAAGGACAGCAATCCAAACAAAAGAAACAATTGCTACTTGATATTTCTTGACTATATGCGAGGGTCGTCCTAACAAGTCATCAATCATGATAGTGTGTTTGAAAGGAAGTTATGAAACAAATAAGTGCCCTAATAGTTCAATATAAGCAAACTTTCAAACATCACGTGGATAGTGGAGAATAGTATCTTTATTGTTTTATCACATGCGTATCTATGCAGATGCTTCTATTATACAACCGATGTCAAACTTAAATTCAGTGGCTCAAATATACAAACTTACAAGAATATTTACAATTGAATATTTAGTTAAGTTAGTAGTTATTATTGTTCAGGTGAGTTGTTGTTGCATACCAAGAATTAATTCCTCCAGATCCATAATTCTCCAATTGTGCCATATTATTGGTTTGAACTGGTGCACCGAGTGAAAAAGGACTTTGGGCAGGAAGTGAATGAGCCGTTTGCAGTTGCGAAGTATTTGACGAGACCATACTACTAAATGGGTTATTATTATTTATAGCTACAGCAGGTGTAGTAGGAATTGAAATAAACCCAGGAGTACTTGTGTTTGGATTACTATACATATTAATGCCTGTGTTGGAATTTGGATTTGGTTGAGTCTGAGTTGTATTTGTGTTCGCATATAAATCAAAGCTTGAATTGACATTAGGAATTGAATTATTTTGAATTTGAGTTGTATATGTACTCGGATTGGTATTATTGTACAAATTAAAACCTGGGTTGGTATTTCCATTTAGTTGAGCCTGATTAAAATTCATATTCGCAAACTGATTATTTAGCGATTGCATCGGTTGCAACTGGGACATTGATTGAGGTTCTTGGTGTTGAAATTGGGGAGTCCAAGCTTGAGAAATCAACGGCGTTTGATTCATTACTCCTGGTTGAGGTTGAACTTGTGACCCATGATTCCGGGAACTAAAATCAGACTGTAGCTTAACTTTCATCTGTGGTTCAGTGTGAAATCCCCAATCGTTGAGTGAGCTAACTTGTTGAAGAGTGTTTGAATTTGTAGCTGATAGGAAAGGATTTGTATTGCTTAAATTTGGTGGAATGGATTGCTGAGTAGGGAGACTAACTGGATCAGAAACTGCCTGTTGATCATGAGTCACATATTGTGCTCTTTGTGTTGAATTTGATTTAATTGGAACATCTGGAGTTGAATGAGAATTGGAATCAGTTGTTCCATTCTTTTTTGATATATATTGTTTTCTATTTTCTTCAAAATTTGGATCATGAAGATAATCCTCAAGTGATCTTGTTAAATCTGTCGAAGCATATTTAATCTCAGGTACATCCAATTTTGTTAAATATTCCAAATCCCTTGCAACTTTTAAATATGAAGAAACATCTTCAACAATTTCACCAAAATCTTTATAAATATCAAGTGCTCGTGAAGCATCCCTTTTTGCCATTTCGAAATATTTACCTAATATGCTTATTACTCCTTCATTTAAACAACCAAATAAAACTAATAAATCACTAACAAGCATTCTAAATGTTTTAACCATTAAATCATTACGAATCGTTTCTTCGGTAAAATTGCATCGAAGTAAAGTTTTGATTAATACTAAAAGACCATCAACATGCCCTAATAGACCATTTTCAGTTGTTAATTTTTTCAAACTACGATAATCAGGCTCCATTCTTGCATAATCCACCCCTGTACTAGAATAATGCTCAACCTTCTGTTTTAAATATCGAGAATATCTGTGAATAACATAACCGACAGTTCCACTCGAAGGGATTTGGGGACACTCCAATATCCGTGAATATCCGGATGATAAATATTCCAAAACTACAGAGTCTCCACCTTCTCTCATCATCATATGAATCACCATAAGAGATTTTAAAGTGACCTAATAAATTTAAAGGTTATTAGTTCTGTTATCGATAACGATCAACTCCGCGCGTAAAAAAAAAGAGTTTGTACTTACAGGCCATGCTGGATCATTCAAACGATTACTTAGCATTCGCATAATTGATCTGAAATCTTCATCGTCAACAGAAGTCGTGGCAAATATTATAGGTTTAACATATTTAGCTTTTGGAATAGCGGCCTATTTAATTTTATTATAATCATTGTGTTAGTGAAAATCTTATTAAAAATTCAATTTAATTGTTTTTGTGTTGATGTTTGTTTGTGTCTGTACCTTTATCTTAGTGGCTCCCTATAATATTTACGTAGTTAGTAAAATGGTTTTCATCATTGAAGCAGTTGGGAATGGACTTACATTGACTATTTTTTCGAAAGATGACATGTAATGCAAAGAAAGTAATGATGGCGAGAAGAAAGGAGCAAGTCATTATTATGTCTACAGTTGCAGGTATAGCCTTTATTACCCGTGCTTTACACCAAAATAATTTGGAATAGAAAACATACATTTTAATTTTTACTTATTATACACATCAATGTAGATCTCTAGATCCTAAAATCTCCCAGTTTGAAACCGGACCTTCACAATTAACAAGTGAAATCTTCCCGTTGTTCCACCCAAGATCCGATAAATCTATACTGTTCCCCAAAACATCTTCAATTCTTGTTAAAATTGTGCGTTGTAAAGCATCATCAACAGGATACTCATCAGAATATACCAAACTTAGATGAGGATCATAATCCTTAATCCATTGTCGCGCCTGTTCTGCTGCCCTCGCTTTCGGTGACATGTTTTCCATTCCACTGACATTACTTACATTTGTAAGAGTATTTGAGTTTGAACTGGCAGTTGACCTTGGACTATCATTATAAGAAGCCTGGTCTCTTCCGCCTCCCGGTGTTGTATATGAACTTGATGCCATTGCATTCGGTAAACACACAAAGGATTCTCTACAAATCTGAGCAAACGCAACAAGTCCCAATGTTCCTTCACAACTAATATAAACTTTTTTAAAATACCTCCATCCGAAACTAACTGTATTGAATCTAATAGAAACACCTGGATTCAGGACTTTTGTTGCCACCACAGCACCATCGAGTATCCTATCAACATCCCGTTGTAATATCTCATCTTCTGCATTAGTAGCAACTATAATATCTGACGTTATGGTGACGTGGGGCTCAAATGTAACACCATCTGGAAAAAGGGATTGTAAACCAAGAATTAAAGTGCGTAGAGAATCATATAGGGGAGATCCGGGCCTTGGTTGAATCCATAATGCAATGGCTATGCGTAATAACAGTTAGTTACAAACCTTTTGACTATCCATATCAAATCTAAAGAAAAAATGCATACTCATCTTATGATTAATATTTTAAATAATGTGGAAAGTGAAAAAGAAAATAAAATTACATACAAATAACACACTGATCATTTTGAGATTTTGAGAGGCTTGTACGGAACTGTAATTCATATTATGTGGCACTTACGTAATACAATACATGGTATTATGTAATACATTGTGGACGACGCGCAGTCACGTGGATATGATTACGTTATAGTCTGTAATGCTTATATTATCACTCTATGCATATGCATATTCTATCTAAATTATAAAATATACTATATAGCTATAGAAGACTTCCTTTAAACTTAGAAAGCTTTTGCAACAGTTTCATAGAAGCTTTTACCTTGGATTTCAGCAATATCCAGTTCAAGTTTAAGTGGACTTCTTGAGCCATCACCACCAGCAAGGGTACCAGCACCCCATGGAGATCCCCCGTGAAATTCGTCAAATGATGTGAGTAATGGGAAAGCATTCTTGTAACCCAATGGAACATAGATCAAGCCATGGTGGACGAAAGAAGATAAGGAGTTAAGGATAGTAACTTCTTGACCACCTCCTGGTGTACCAGTGGAAGTGAAAACACCAAAGTACTTGCCGTGTAAAGCACCAGAAGCCCAAAGGCCACCAGTACCATCCCAGAAAGATTTGAATTGAGCTGGGAAAGCGCCATATCTTGTTGGGAAGCCAAAAATGAAACCATCGTAGCTTGTCAATTCAGATACAGTAACAGTTGGATAATTTGGTTTTGGGGGAGCATGAATGGCAGTTAAAACTGATTCTGGAAGAGTTTCTGGGACTTGTAAAATGGTAGCATTACCACCAGCAGCAGCAACACCAGCCTTGATTGATTCAGCCAAGGTAGAAATGTGATGGTAAGTAGTGTAGATGATGATTGCGATCTTTGGAGCCATGATGGTTGATTGTGATGAAGAATTGAAAAATAAGGGGAATCCTGCCTTTTATATAAATCATGTTTGAGATCAATTAATAAATGTAGAACTTTTTTCTCATGCAATTCGACAAAAGAGGTTTTAGTCAACGTTAACGTTGCTTATAAATATGTTGACTGTAATCAGTGTAAATGCTGACTGTACTGCAGCTTTGTCAGCCATATCAAAGTGTTATAATATGAATTATCTAAGCTTACTACTAATTCCATCACATCTCAAATTATGTCTCAACTGGAATTTTTAATCATCACGCAATTCCAATCATAATCAGGTATTTATAGATTTTTAATTGGTACTATTAGGAGGTAAATAATTGGGTATGACCTAAAAATATCGAACTTAAGAGGTCAGGGTAGATCAATGATAGAGAGCATCCTTACCAATTGTGATGAACTAACCGTCCAACGGAAGATCTAAAACTCTTAAGGTAGACGAAGACTTGTCGGATATCTGGGTTTTATGGATCGGAACATCTCATTTTTAGTGGTAGAGAATACATTTTGAATAAATAATTCAGTATATCAAGTTTTTGTTCTTATACAAGTGAAATCTATAATCTAAAACAGGTTATCATGGATCCGAAAGCCAGAAATCAAGAATAAAGAAGAGTCGTGATTGTAGCTACACATTTATATATAGTTATTCGAGGGCAAGATTACAATTAATATTTCCATGGTTAACGTTAAAGTTTTTTATTTCGTGTTTTCGATGAGGCCCTGACATTCTTGATAGAATTTTCAAGTTGATAAAGATTGTGTTTTCATTTTCATTACATCATTCCCTGTGCCCTTATCGTACACAACTTTACATTGATTTGTTTTAATCATTCATCGTGCTAATGGTTATTAGATCATCGTTTTGCTTCAGAAGTAAGGACGCGTAACTCTTGATAAACTTTAATCAAGAGAGAAGAGCTCTTCAAAACCTTAATATTTTTTTTTTTGGAACATGAATGACTCAAATGACTATAATAAGGTAAAATCTTATCTATTTGATCGGAGCACGTCATTCCTATGCTGAAACTGGCTCTGTGATTGTATCAGACGCTTCTCAATATTTAATTTATCACAAAGTTTCGCGATTGTGCCCGAAATACTAAGCCACGTGATCCACTATTTATCCAAGAATTAGCTCATATATTGTCCGAAGTTTAGTTTACAAAGTGGCCTAAATTAAGTAGAAATACTGATATACATAATAAGTTTTTCATAATAAAATTGTAATAAAATGATATAAAATGATGAATATTATCCTATCCTATTTATGTATAATTATGATGAATAAAACATATAAGTTATATATGTTAATGAATAATAATAAAATTGTGAGTGTTTAATGCTTGACCTCTAATGAAATAATACTAAAATTTGTAATCGCAAAAGAAAAAAAAAAGATAATCAAAAATTTAAAAATAAAAATAAAAATAAAAATAGTAATTTGATATAAATTTTTTTTCTTTGAAAATAAAGAGAGTTACAATTCCAAATATGAATACTGAAAAAGAAAGATAAAGATAAAAATAAACAAAAATTTAAAGGAGGGTAAAATAAACAAATAAATGTAAATATGAAACTTAAAAGATTATATTATTAATAATAATAATAATAATAATAATAATAAATGATAATAAAAAAATGTTAGCTATAATGAAGGGCATGACAGGTTAAAAAAAAAGGTATAGAAAAGCAAACGGAATAAAATATCAATGAGAAATGAGAAAAAATATAGAAAAATATAAATATAAATAAAAGGAGAATGTTTAAAATAATGTTATACCATATAAATAGATAATTAGAATGATTAATAAATTTAAGCTTATTCATTATAAAAATAGTAATAATAATAATAATAATAATAATAATAATAATAATAATAGATAAAATTTTTAAAAATAGATTAGTTATCATAAACCAGAAATTTTACCTAATGGCTCAGCATGTAAAGTAGGAATTGCTAAATCTTCAAGTCTTTCAATTCCATTAATTTGTCTTTGATTTAAAACATATTCTTCAAATTGAGAGACAATTTGTTTCCATTCTGATAATGCTTTACCGACATAATTCCATGTTCTTATATTATCTTGTAATATTAATCTTTTTACATCTCTATGATTATTAATATTTAGATTATTTGATTCAAATGATAATGATAATGAATTTGGAGATTTTGAAATTGATGACGTTGATGGAGAACCATTTGTATATAAATTATTATTATCACCAGTTGTAGTAGTGAGATTATTAGTTGTAGTTGAAGAATCTATTGGTGAATCTTCACTATCAAGAGTCTTAGGAATGTCATTTAATAAAGCATGTGCAGAAGCATCATTATTTGAACTAGGTTTCTTTACTGTTGCAGCTGAAGAATCAGGATTTTCAAAAGGTAAAAGAGGCATTAAATTAAGTTCTTTATTACCAACATCAACGGATTTAATTCCATTATCTCTATCAGTCCGATTATTATCATTATTTTTATTATTGATATTATTATTAGCATTAATAATCATTTTTGATCTTAATCCTGAATCATCAGAATACATTAAACCAAATTTAAAAGGTGATCTATAAGGTTCAGGAGTTGGATTAAAAATTTCTGAAGGTGGTGGAATTAATCTTGTTGATAAATTATTCCCCTTACTTGAATTTGAATTTGAATTTCTTTTATTAATTTTTTTAGTTTTTTTAGTAATTGATGGTGATGTTGAAGAAGGCATTGAATCTGGAAATGATGCACTTGCATGTTCATCAATTGTTGAACAATTTCTTTGATGTGAATAAGTCGAAGAAGTACCGGATATTGGTCTTGGTTTCCTTGGAACAGAAAATGATAAGAAATCACTATCTTCTTCTTCCTTTTTATCATTATTATTATTACTATTATTATTATCATTGTTGGTTTGATTTACTTGAGTATCATCACCATGCATTGTTATTTGAAAATCAATATTACTTAAACTTCGAGATTTATTGTGATCACTTTTAGTTCGTTTTATCTCAACCAATGCATCTGTACTAACAGTATCCTTAAAATGTGCACCTTTTTTAGAATGTTTAAATTTTCTAAAACTTTTTCTAAATATAGAAAACATTGATTTTACAGATCTCAATGAAGAAGTTGAATTATGATCATCTGTAGTTTCTAAAGTAGATGATGAACCACCATTTAAAATAGGAGTTGATTTAGAACTAATCACCGATCTTGGGGATCCTCTCAATCGACTTGGTTTCCGTTGATGTCCCATTAATGATGATGCTGATGAAGCCACTGTTGTAGAACGTGAACCACGGGATGCGGGTGCTGTACGAGAACTTATAATTGAAGCACCATCAAAGATTGAAGAATTATCTTTAAAATTTACTTCTACTCCTTCACGAGTATAGGTGTAAGCGATTTCATCAAAAACATCAAATGGATTTGTACGTCTAGGTCCAACAGTTGAATTTTGAGAAACTGTTAAATTAGGGAAAACAATTGATGGATCGTTAAGCATTGTGTGTTGATGGACATTAGAACTTTCATTTCCTGTAATTGATGGTGAATTTTGTAGCCCATCTTGCGGTTGCTTTCGTGATGGTTGTTGTGTATGATTTGTAATGGATTGTCGTTGTTGTGAAGCCATTTTAGGAATGAGTATTTTCGAAGCTGGGATAATCTTGAATTGCCCATGAGGAACAGGAGATGATGGATCAGCATTTATGCATCTATTAATAAAATTAGATGATGATGATGAAGTTGATGATAATTGTTTATATTTTTCAAAAGAAAATAATAATTGTTGTTGTAATAATTTTCTAATTTCATCAGTTTGATTTGATTCAATTAAAGAATAAGATGTATATAACCCAGAAGAAGATGATTCAGATAATGAAGAATTTGGATCAATTAAAGCAATTCTCCAACAAATCAATCTTAAATAATAAGCTCTTACCAAAGGTTGCCAATGACAAAAGAATTTTTTCCAAATTGGAGCAGATAAAATCCAAACCGATATATTAAATCTTAAACTTTGATCTTCATCAATATACCAAGAATTTGAATTATTATTTTCATCATTATGATCATTTAAAAAAACACCTAAACCTAAGCCTTGATTTCTTCTTTGATCAATTATAAAAGTTGGAATTAAATCCCAAATATTATATAAAAATGATAAAGATTTTAATTCTAAAAAACTATTTTCAGTATCAAACATTCTTTGTATAACTTCAATCCAAAATTGCCAATCAATATTATCATTTTTATTATTAAATTTAGAAATTCTTGAATTATTTAAAGAATTCGGTAAAATTAGGGATAAAAAATATTCTTCAACAAAATCAATAAAATTTGAACATAATTCAATATTATAAACATTTATATTAATTGCAGAAATTTGTAAAATTCTTTCAAATTGTTGAGAATATAATTTTGCAGAAGCATAACAAATTTCATCATTATGTAAAATTTCTCTAATTGTCATTAAATATTTATGATTTTGATTTCGATTTTTACGATGTTGTGCTTGTAATGAAAATGGTAATATAATATTTGCTTCTTTAAAATCGAAACCCCTTTTATTGTTAAAGTTGTTGTTGTTGATTCGATTATTATTAATAATATTAGGATTATGAATATTATTACCCCTATAGATTTTAAACTTTGTTAGTAAAAGTCAATTTTTAATAAAGGGTAGTTTAAAAAACCATTAAAGTTTTTGACGACCCGAGTAATTATAATAAAGAAGTAATAAAAAAAAGAACAATGAATAAAGAGGAAATGAAAAAACATACTTTTTTTGTTTTGGAATAATTATTGGTGGAGCTTTATACAAAGAATCAACTATTCTTAAAAAATGAGCTTGAATAATTAACATTCCAGGAGCCATTAAATGAACAAAAGAATCTTCTTGTTGTGGTAAATATAAAGAAATTAAATCATAGTAATGTTTAACAAATGATAGAAAAACATCACTGTTTGAACCAATCCAATGATTAATCCATGGACCATAAAAATCAGTTTTACAATTTTTCAATAATATATCAGTTGATTGTTTATATAAAACATTTATATTATCATTAATATTAATATTGGCATTATTTCTTTTTGTTGAGAATTTTCTTGGTGGTGGAGCAAAACCTGGGAACCCAATTAAATTACTTAAATGAGATGGGAATTTTGAACGATATGAACCAATCATTGAATTAATTGGATGATTATTCAATTTTGATAAAAATTTAACAATTCTATCAACATTTGAACGTGGTACATTTAAATTATGTAGAAGTTGATTGGCAATACCGGGAGCATAAAAAAAAGCATACCCAAAGACTTTCCCGGCAAAAGCAGAAATATATAGAGGAACAGTTCTTAATGCTAATTTAGAAATAGCATAATCAACCGTATCATATAATAAAGATTCATAAATAGGAGACATTGAATTATTGGGGAATTCTAAAGCATCTCGCCATTCTTTTCTTGCTAAAAGTCTTGAAATTGCTTCGAGATAAGCAGCCCTATCAGTACTTATTACCGGATGTGACCTGTCTCTGAGTGTTTTCAAACAATCGGTCCACCATTTTTCAAGAATTGCCAGTCTTTTCATTAAGTCCTGAGGAGACACCTTATCGCCCTCGGCTTGTTTGAGCCGAAGAAAGGGTAGGAGAACCAGCCGTAGAGTATTTGCTTTGTAAATGCCATTCTTTGTTTGAAACTTGTGAAACCGACTGTCGATCGTCTTGTAGTCGGCAAACCCCGATGAGCCAGCGAAGGACTTGTCCAATGAGACGGAAAGGGAGCTGGGCGAGGTGCTGTAGTCGGTGAAGGAGGTGGCGACGGTGGACGACGAGGAGACATTGGAAAGGGCGGGTTTGGAGGAACGTCTAATTATAGGATCAGTGGATAGCAGGACGGGCGTGTTCGGCGTGTTGGGGCCGGACGTGCGACTCTGGGGGCGACCCGGCATTCTGGGGGTGTGGCGGGACGGGCGGCGTGGGCGGAGGTGGGACGGCAGCAGGCGAGACGGAAGAGGCAGAAGCGGAGGGAGAAACGAGTGGAAGTGAGGTAAACGAGTGCAAAGTCAGAAGGTTAGAAGGTCAGAAGAGTTTGCAGCCGAAGAATAAATATACATATGCAGGCCGACGGATGCGGAAGTGTCGTCATGCAATGCGCATGCATCCAACGTAGCCAAGCCTCGCAGCCTCTCCAATTTCAGGTCCCGGAAAAACCGTATATCTCTTTGATGCTGAAACTTGTTGTATTACAAATGCGTGCGAATTGCAACTGTTCTGAAACTACTCCAAGTTCGCTGCTTTCTGGAAAGTGATTTTGATATTTCCACGCTCCTCTTCCTTGTCTCCTTCTCCGTTCGTCTTCCTGTTCACATCGCAACTGCTATTATAATTACCTTGCGTCACGTGGCTCGGCTTAATATCAACTACATCAAGCTACAGAGCTGGTTATATTACTAAATAATAAACATGCTTGACTTCTCTAAGCCACTACTAATCCCATCTTGTTTTCCCAACCTGCCCGATATTAATGCAAAGACCTATCAAATTATCGATTTGTTTTAAATTTTCATGGACCAGGTTGGAAAAGAAACTTCAGAAACTGATAACTTTAAATGAAACTTTATCTTGCAATTGACTCTCTTCCCTTCCAAATTGGGCTATATATAGTATACATACTAACAAAAGCTTTTCTGCCTAATAACGATGAGATTTATTCTAGACGTTAGAAAGGTACAAAGGGTCCTAAATTGAGGCTGAAATAAATACTAGATCTGTTTAATTACTTACATCATTATTATCAGTGTACTTATGGGATCGATGTTAACTCTATTTATTTTGTGGTTTAACTTTTCCGCAATTAGACGCGGGACACAAACAAGATGATGTAGAAGCGAAAATATGTTGCTATAGATAGGGTAGTGCTTCACTTCCTCGTGTATGTTAGACTCCTTTTTTTAATTTAAAACCTATATCATTCATGATCTATTCATGTATGTTACCTGGATTGTTATAACCTATGAAGAAAGGTAAATATATATGACGCAATTTCAATCTTTTAGAACTTGTTTTTGATCTGCGATTAAATATATATAATTATATGTTTATATTACTTCATAACTTAGAATTATTTAAATTGATGACGATCGCAGCCCTATATCAACTATAATGTAGCTATTGTTAGGTATTCTCCTACTATATCCTTACAGGTCTATATTACCCTATATGTCATTAACGCAACTTTTGTCCTCTATAATTAGTTTTTGCATCTTCTATAGGTTTAAATATAAGTCTGCTCATAATTATTTCTAGAATAATCCCAGACGATCTGAACACTGGGCAGAGACAAATTTAGCATGCCCTATTTTTAACTGTACTCTGTTCCGAGAACCGAGAAGCTCTCATTGGAAACGGATTTAATAACCCGATTGATTGAAAGGCTATATTGATTACCTAATATTAACTAAGCGCTCTCACAAATGAATTCGGTTAGCACAAAATAGGTCACTTCCTCACAAGCATTAGTTTAAAGAGTGCTCGGGAAAAGGGATGTAGAATAAAGGATTCTTTAATGTTAATGTTAGGTTATAATTCAAGGCTAAAGAGATTAACATACAACGATATCAAGGTGCCCTCTTCTATGATTGCGGGGAACTACTATATATAGCTATATGATCACTCTTGGGCAGTCGAAAAAGGTTGTGCAACTTTTCACACGTAACTGATTTCAAGTTTCAAGTTTCAACGGGAAATTTAAGAAAAAATAGATCAAAACTCTTAACCTTACATAGCCAAGATTTTTCATAAGTAGGTTTACTAATATTAATCATCACTATAATAAATTCTACGGCAAGAAACTAAGCTGTATTTTTATACATATATATAATTCCCCTTTGAATATTCTGTTCTGTTGACCACATCGGTAGGTCTATATTAATTTTCTTACGAGTCATGATTGTGAATTTAAAAGACCTATATCACATGAGTTAAGTAACTCATAAAAGTAGTTATAAACAATTGGATGTTGATATCTCATATATTAACTTAGAAAGGTAATTATACAGCATAATTATTCATTTTCTCTGGATATCGATGGATAATAGCAAGATAAATATGATAATATATATTTTTACTTTATTTTAATAGGATTCCACAGCACTATCATTGTCTATCAAACAGCAAACATTCTACGTATTTAAACTTTTGAAAGATACGGCTGATCAGCTGAAACATCAACCATGTTGAAGAATTCTGTTTGTAATGCATCTGTATTATGTTAAACTATTTATTGAATATCAAAATATCAATCAATAATAATCAATATCATTATATCATTAACGTAGTTAACCGAAAGATATAAATATAACTTAAAGGACATATATTGGAAAAGCGATAATTATGTATGTACTTTAAATATTCATTACATCATACTTTTATGATTGCTGGCTTAGAAAGTCCCATTATCATTCCAGTAAATAATTTCAATAAATTAATTAATATACCCATAATTGCAACATACGTGGTTTTCTGAATATGAATCGGAGTATCATTTAAAACTAATATTGAATTCTCACGTAGCTTTGTCACTAGCTGCTTTACAATACATTCTATAGTTCCTTTAAGCAGTCTAATGTACCGGTATAGGCTTTATCTATGTGATGGTTAGGGTTCCGGATCCTTTATGCTTTTGCCCTATAAGTTAGTTCGTTCTAATTTAATATTATAACGGTAATAGAAAGAATCATCTGATTATAAACTATAGGATCGATCGAGATATGTCCATTTTGTTTATAGTATACATATCGACAGTTTCGTATTTGAGTCGATAGCAGTTGTAATTACTGACATTTATATATTTAATCACCATATATTAATAAGTTACGTATTAACCGTGAAGTGTGATATAGCATCCTCTAGATTTTGAGACCTTCTCATCATTATTGTGATTTTGCTTTTCCATTATGGTATAGAGCTGGGTATATTTTTTTTAGAAAATTTAAGGTTTACGGTGGCATGGAATTTCAAGAGGATTTTCTTAACCCGCGGTTCGTAAATAACTCACCCCTTTATTATTTGAATTGAAGATTCCAATTCCAATTGCAAGTTAAATTTAGTTTGATTCAATCCAGCAATATTTATATGTATGTTCCTAAATAGGTAGTTTGATTGCTAAGCTTTAACTATTGCTTACCCATGCATGAAAGGATATTATAGAACAATGAAATATAAATACAATATAGTGGTTGACATCGAGATTGTCCATACTTTAATAGGCCTCTACTATATAGTTTACAATTCAATTATTTTAATGCATGGGTTCTCTCTTAATTGATATTACATGTACTCCATAATTTAATGTTGCTACACTCAAATACCTACACATATTAATGATGATTTATTTTTTATTCTTTTATCTATCTATTTATTTATTAATAAATCTGAAATTAATATCTTTTTATTATCATTTAAAAAATTAATTTTCTATTTTAAGAAATTAATAATAAAGTAATAGTAATATTATATCTATTAGGAGGTACCCAGACCACTGATTAGTATGGTTTTGTGTTAATATACGATTGTAATATTAATTAATGAAGGAGACTTCAAGCAAAATCTATAGATATGCATAAATGTCCTATTGGAATACGACATTAAATACCCAACAAGAGTTACCTTGATTCAATTGGTGTAGAAGTGACGCGAAAGCGGTTATAAAAGATAAAGGGAGTAAGGGATAAGCTTACAACAAATGTCAAAAAGAAAACACAAACTCTCACAATAATGTCTCTATAGTCGAAAACTCAATAATCAGTAACTCAACCAAAAATGATGAATTGTCTGAAACTTGTCTACTATCACGACTTGTCTATTTTTCGTTTCAAACGGTAACTGTTAACGTTAAGATTAAAGAATCCACTTGTGAAGACCAAACACTTGACAGTCTAATTTCTTTATTAAAAATGTAAATATAATCTTCCGATCAAATTTATAATCTATGTAATCCGTAAGTTTGGTAGATTTCTTCCGTCAGAAGCTCTCGTGGTAAAGGGCGTTGATCAAATTGCTAGGAAATAATCGTTCCTGAAAGAAATTTCCAAGGAGAGTTAATCCAGAATTAAAAGTTTGTAAAGGTGAGTTTAACTGGATGTATAGTTTCTTATCTATCCAACACACCCACCCGCTTATCATACTGATTGAGTCAACTTTAAAGTTGAGTAAATGATTATTCATTTTTATTTATTGGTATTCCAGAAAAATTGAAAAAAATCGTGTCTGGAACTATTAATGATGATTAATTGGTAATAAATAGTTATTCAGATGACGTGTGATTCTTTTTATTAGCTATGAGATCATACACATACTGAACTAACTTTTTCTTACGAATTTATCTAGTTATGATAGAAGATAAGGGCTGTGATATTCTTCTTGACCATAAAAACAAATCTTGACACAAATATAATATCATATAATCGATTATGTCAAGGTTTTGGGGATGAGATCAAAACTGTTTTCAGACTCTAATATTCAAACTCTGATATTATTGATTATTTGTGCTTTATGTATATAAAACTACCAAAGATAATAACTGATTATAGAACTAAAACTGGGAACTTGTTTAGAAAGCAATTAAATACAATGTAGGCCTATACTATATGGATACCTTTTCAAGAGCAGACTCTATTGACGTTGTTTCATCTTCAAGAACAGTGGAAACTGATTTTTGAGAACCTAGATAACAAGATCCTTTATTTTTCTTCTCCTTCTTTTTCGTTTTCTTAATTTCTACTAGAGCTGGATAACCAAGTTTCTCTGATTCTTGGAATTCAACGTCATTTCCAAAATCTTTTCCCAATGGTTTCAATAATTGAATAATATTATGGCTTACACCTCTACCTTCAAATCCTGTGGAGAAAGATTATTCTTCGCAAAATCTTTTTTTTAATTTTTCAACTGAAGTGTAGGTGATTTCATCTCCATATTGTTCGAGTCTATATCAATATGGAATGATCCACTGCCATCTGAAAGTTTTGAAATTGGGAAAATAACATATTCCACAAATGCTATCAGTCTATTGCGCCCAACTTCATCAGGTGCATAACCAGCCACCTTCTTTTTAACCTTATTATGTTCTTCTAGTAGATCTCTCTTGGATTTGGGATCAGAGGCAGGCATTTTTTATTTTACTAGTTAAGATCATGTTAGATTATATTCAAACATTTGATAAATAAAATAAAAACATACCCTCCTTGGCCTAAACTAAAAACCATTGAGTTCATAAGATGCGCACGCTTCTTATAACCGAGAGATTGTAAGCTTTTTTCTGCTAACACAAAAATATTTCTTTGATCAACACCACCAAAAAAAGCATCTACACTCAAATACTCTTCATCAAGAGTTTGCATTAAAGGATAAATCATCCCATTAAGTAATGGATTAGAAACTTGTTCGACAACATCTGCTCCAGCTCTTCTTGCCTCATTTTCTGATACAATAGTAGTTAATGTGTGGAAATCGAGAGTAAATTTGGGTGTGACTTGATAAGAGAGACCTTTAGTTTTTCAATGTTAACCCCAATAGATGTTAACAATGATTAATGACTTTCTCATAAAATATTGTTCTATATTTAACAACTTCCAATGGTACTTTCTTATTATCCAACCATCTGTTAAGAAATGATCCAATTTTATCATTGGAACAAAATATCCACAATGTAGTCTTCCAGAAGGAGCAGTACCTTTCAAAAATCTTATTACTAATAAATTTTTAAAAAATTTAAAATACATGAACCCCAGTAAATTTTTAAAGGTCTTTTCTGAACTTCTAAAACATGTTTGATAATTTCACCATTTATAACCTCTTGTTGTTGTAGGTCTTTGGTGATTAATTCAAATGCCTCTTTAGGATCCATGACCTGTTCAGATGACATTCTTGGAATACGCTAAAATGTTGAGTGTTATAGGTATAGAAATTATTTATTTTACTTAAGAGGATCCTTCCTCTTTTTATATTCTAATGTTGCCGTCTGTCTAGCTTCATTATGCATCAACTACTTTATAATAGACACTGCAAAAAAAAATTAAAGAAGTAATCATGGAAATTCCTCCATTCATCTGCATACCAATTTCTACATTAGGAACTGCTGCAGAGACAATTCCTCCTTACACCTGTGTGTATACCAATTTCCACGAATAACTCTATGTTTGGGCGTGTATATCCAAATTTATATATGTATGTGATATTTTATAAATTACTAAATATATGGATATTTCTATACAGTTTTATTAAAGGTATGTATGAATATGAAAAAAAGATTAAGCTTCAGCTCTTCGTACACCACTAACAATATCATCAACTCTTAATAATAAACAAGCACTTTCAATAGCAGTTTTAATAGATTGTAATTTAATAACTTCAGGTTCCCAAATACCATATTGATTCATATCAACAATAGTACCTAAATCACCATTTATACCAAAAGTAAAATTTCCATCAGCATGTTTTGCTCTTAAAGCACTTAAAATTCTAATTGGATTTGCACCACTATTTTGAATTAAAGTACGAGGAATAATTTCCATTGCTTCAGAAACAGCTTTATATGGCCATTGTTCAATACCTTCAATAGTTTTTGCCTTTTCAGCTAATTTAACAGAAACAGCCATTTCTGTTGCACCACCACCAGGAGATAAACGTGGTTCAAAAAATACATTTCTTGTAACAGCCATTGCATCTTGTAAGTTTCGATCAATTTCATTTAAAATATCTTTACTTGGGCCACGTAATAATATAGTACAAGCAGTTGGATTTTTACATTTCACAAGAAATGAAAAATATTCATCACCAATTAATTCAACTTTAAATAAACCACATTTTGTACCAACATCTTTTTCTTGTAAATCTTCAACTCTATTAATAATAGTTGCACCAGTTGCTCTTGCAATTCTATTATTATCAGATTTTCGAACTCTTCTTAAAGCAGAACAACCACCTTTTAATAAATAATGTTGAACTAAATCAGAAACACCTTTTTCAGTTATAACTAAATCAGGTTTTAAAGATAAAATTGATTCACACATTGATTTAATTTGTTCTTCTTCAATTTCTAATATTCTATTCCAATCATTTTCATTTGAAATTTCAATATTTGTTTGTGATTCACCTTTTTTATATTCTAAAGGACAATCTAATAAAATAATTCTTGGATTTTCAATATATCTTCTCATTTTTGGATGAACGATATCTTTATTTAATAATATACCATCTAAAACTTTTGATTGCGATATATCACCACCTGGAATTTTTTCAATTTTTGCATATCTTTTAATATCAATTTCTTTATGACCATCTTCATCAATGGTTATTGTTCGAACAGCTTTTAAAGCTAATTCACACATTAATTTACTCCATTTTGCAACATATTTTGTACCAATCGAAGCAGAAATTAATTTTAACATTGCTTCAGTATTTTCAACATCAATTGGAATTGAAACTTGATGAATTGCTTCTAAAGCATCATCAAGAGCATTTTTTAAAGCTTTAATAATAACAACTGGATGAATATTTCTTTCAACGTATGGATAAGTTTGAGCTAAAATTTCACCAGCTAAAATAATAACAGTGGTTGTACCATCACCAACTTCTTCATCCTGTGTTCTACTTAATTCAATCATACTCTTAGCAGCAGGATGAGCAACATCAATTTCTCTTAAGATTGCATGACCATCATTTGTAAGGACAATACCACCCATTGGATCAAGTAACATTTTAAGCATGGCTTTTGGACCTAAACATGTTCTGATTATATCTGAGACGGCCTTTGCGGCAGTAATGTTTGAAACCTGGGCTTTTCTGCCGGACTGTCGTTCGCTATTTGTGTCTATCATATCAAATGGTTAGCAATCTAATCGTGTAAGTGGAGAATGACTAACATACTTAAAAAGACCACAGGAGCTTGCATTGTTGTAGGATTGTCAGAGAAGGTTGGATCTGATCTGTGAAAATTAGACGTGTTGTTTGCTGGGTGCCGGTGCTGTTGTGGCGGTTATGCCGCTGAGTCATCCGGCAGTACTGGCATTAGTAATGGGATAACAAATATTATTTAGATTCGCACATCTTTTTTAAATTTGTTCCTCAACCAAACTTCACTCTCTATGCAAAACCAACTTCCAAACCAGGGAAACCACGCGGGCGACCCCAACAGGGCGGGCGCAGGCCCGGGTGCAGGGGGGCGCAGACCACGGGCTCTCCACATCGCGCACCGCACGTCTCCGTCGGACTTCACAGCTTTAATGCGTAAGTATCTTGTTATAGTGGAATCTGATCCAGACTACTGACCAGTTCGTGTATTTAGTGGAACAGCTCAGTCTCCAACGTCAATTGGAAGCAGTCCAACTCCAACACCAACAGCTGCTGGCCCAGCAGCAGCAGCTGAGCCAGAGCCAGGGTCTTGCCCCGTTGGGAGGCCCGTTGGGGGGCCCGTTGGGGCAGATGGGGCAGATGGGGCCCCAAGGTATGGCCCAGAACGCATACCAGCAACCAAATCTCTCCTACCTGCAGGCAGCGGGTTCTTTCGGGCAATTCGCCACCCCAGTGGGTGCCAATGGACCCCCGGCCAATGCCCACCGTCGCTCCCAGTCGTCCATGGGCCCCCCTCAACACGCTTACGGGTCGCGTAACCCTAACCCTAATCCTCCCGAGTTCGCCCACAACCGTCGCTCTTCTTTGGGTGTCTCTGAAGCGAAAAAGGCTGCTGCTATTGTCCAGTCCCAAAGAGCTTCTCCCTCTCCCACAACTCCAACTCCAACTGCAACCCCTACTTCTACTTCCACAACTCCTATCTCGGCTACTAATTCCTTCAAGTTTCCTCCAACCCCTGATTCTGCACGTAGACAACCTGCCCATAATAGATCTCAATCTTTAGCATATAATAACAATAACCACCGTTCTTTCCAGTTCCCTCCATCAAACGAATCCAGTTTCCATGAAAGAAGATCATCTGCTCATTATCGTACAAACTCAAGAAATTATGATAATAACAATAACAATAACAATTGGAGGCAAAATGATTATAATGCCAATTTTGTCCCCGGTCATAGATCAAGAGGTTCAGCAAATTCTTCAATGTCGTCAATCCAGGCTTTCAACATGTCAAATAATAATCCTCAACAACGTAAATCTCTTTTTGCTCCTTATTTACCACAAGCTTCATTACCTGATTTAATAAAAGAGGGTAAATTAGTAACTGGTATTCTTCGAGTCAATAAAAAAAATAGATCGGATGCTTATGTATCGACGGATGGTTTATTAGATTCTGATATTTTCATATGTGGTTCGAAAGATCGTAATAGAGCTTTAGAAGGTGATTTGGTTGCCGTTGAATTATTAGTTGTTGATGAAGTTTGGAACTCTAAAAAATCAAAAGAAGAGAAAAAAAGAAGAAAAGAAGCTCAATCAACTGATTTAGATGATAAAAATGATGCAAGTCGTGGTACTGATTCATCATCATTAAATGTTTCATCATCATCAAATACAACTTCATTAAAAAGACGTGGTAGTTTAAAACAAAGACCAACTCAAAAGAAAAATGATGATGTTGAAGTCGAAGGACAAAGTTTACTTTTAACTGAAGAAGAAGAAATTAATGATGATTATAAACCTTTATACGCTGGTCATATTGTTGCTGTTATTGATAGAATTCCTGGTCAATTGTTTAGTGGTACATTAGGTTTATTACGTCCATCACAAAAATCAAAAAATTCAAATTCAAATTCAAATTCAAATTCAAATAAAGATGATAATAGAAATAACAATAGTAACAATAATAAACCAAAAATTGTTTGGTTCAAACCAACTGATAAAAAAGTTCCATTAATTGCTATTCCAACTGAACAAGCACCACAAGATTTTATTGAAAATCATTCAAAATATTCAAATAAATTATTTATTGCTTCAATTAAAAGATGGCCAATTACTTCATTACATCCATTTGGTAATTTAATTTCTGAAATTGGTGAAATTGATAATAAAAATACCGAAATTATTTCTATTATTAGAGATAATAATTTTATGTTTGATGAATATCCAAATGAATTAGAAAATTATAATCCAGAATCAACACTTAAAAATGATGATTTAGAATATTTAAATTTAATCCCTGATCCAAATATTGATATTTTACCAACTGATGAAATTTTAAAAGATCGTCGTGATTTTACAAATGATGATATATTATCATTAACTTATGATAAATTATATAGTGATCATGCATTTCATATTAAAAAAATTTCAAATGAAAAAATTGAATTTGGTATTCATATATCAGATATAACAAATTTTATTTCAATTAATTCAATTTTAGATAAAAAAATTAAAAAAAGATCAACAAGTTTATTTTTATATAATAATAAAAATATTAATTTATTACCTGAAAAATTAAATAAATTAATATCATTTTATGAAAATAAAATAAAATTATCATTAAGTGTTGTTTTTGAAATTGATACAAAAAATTTTGAAATTGAAAATATTTGGATGGGTGAAGGATTTATTAAATCAAAAAAATTAATTTCTTATGATTTAATTGATACAATATTAAATGATGAATCTAAAATTAATAATGATAATGAAAATAAAAATGAAATTGAAGATTTAGATCAATCATCAATTGATTATATTAAAACATTAAATTTAATATCAAGAGAATTTAAAAGACAAAGATTAGATAATCCAAATCTTGAAAATAATGAATTTTATAATTTAAATTTATTAAATCAATTAGATGATGAAAAATTATCATCATCATTATCATTAAATATATTTGATTTTAAAAAATCTGAAATTTTAATAGATGAAATTTTTTTAAAAATAAATTCAACAATTGGTCAAAAATTATTAGCAACATTAGGTTCAAAAACATTTTTAAGAAAACATTCAATTCCAACATTAAATAAAATTGAATTATTTGTTTCAAAATGTAAAAAATTAGGTATTAATATTGATGTTACAAATTCATCAACTTTACAAAATTCAATTTTTAAAATAAAAGATTTAAATATAAGAAAATCAATTGAAATTTTATTAATTAAAGTTTTTCAAAGAGGGAAATATTATATATCTGGTAAAAATGATTCAGATAATAATTTTCATTATATTTTTAATTTACCAATTTATACACATTTTACATGTCCAATTAGAAGATATTCTGATCATATTGTTCATAGACAATTTAAATCAATGATTCATAATGAAACAATTGATGAATCTATTGATAATTTAAAAATGGCAGCTGATTATTGTAATTTTAAAAAAGATTGTTGCAAAAATGCTCAAGATCAATCAATTCATTTAAACTTATCACATTTAATTAATAGAATGTCAAAAGAAACTGGTGGTCAATTAATTGTTAATGCAATTGTTTTACAAGTTTATGAATCTGCTTTTGATGTTTTTTTACCTGATTTTGGTATTGAAAAACGAGTTCATGGTGATCAATTACCTTTAGTTAAAGCTGAATTTAATAAAAATGAAAGATTATTAGAATTATATTGGGAAAAAGGTGTTGATTCTGCAACTTTTATCCCTGATGATGAAAGAGCTCCTTTAGCTTATCATTCTTCAATTAAAAATAGATATAGATCTTCAAGTATTCAATCTGCTGTTGCACAAGATCGTTTATCAATTGATGGAAAATTGGGAATTTCTAAAAATGATTTAATTAATAATTTAAATAATTTATCAATTGATAATGATAATGATGAAATAAATTCAAATACATCAATTAATTCATCAAAGGATACTACATTAAGTTTATCATCATCACCAAAACTTAATAACGATAATGAAAATAAAATTCACCAAAATGAAAATGAAGATGAAACATCATTAAAGGGTAATGAAATTATTTCAAAAATTATTACATCAAATTTAAATGGTAATCCATTATCATCATATTTAGAAAATGTTATCATAAGAGAAGATGGTAATAACTATATTCAAGAAATTAGGGAATTAAAACAAGTACCAATTCTTTTACGTGCTGAAATTGGAATGGCTTTACCTTGTCTTACTGTTAGATCTGTTAATCCATTTATGTAAAATTGTCTTAACATTTTAAATTTATTTAATTAATTATAAATTAACTTTCAAAAAAAAAAAAAAAAAAAAAAAAAGATAATTCTCAATTTATTATTATTAATATTATTATTACTATTATTCACCATATTTATGGATATATTATTTTATATGGATTATATATATTTATGATATATATATGTATATGCCCTTCTTTTTTATTTCTTTTTTTTTCTTTGAATTATGTTGAAGTTGGTTTATATAGGTAGATCACATTTGCATATTTTTTTTGTTTTCTTCTTTTTTTTTATGACAAGAGAAAAGAAATTGACAATTGAAAGTGCCTTCCTTTTATTACTTCGTTTTCTATATCTTCTTTGGTATTTGCGTAGTTATCGATATATGGATATTTGTGACTTTTTTTATTCACAACATAACATGAATATAATTATATCTTTTTGCACTGTTGAACGTATCATAGTATAATTTGTTTTCACATTGTAGTTCGAATTCTAATAATAATCATAAAACAAAGGATAATAATAATGATAAAGATAAAGAAAGTAATGGTATATTATCAAATCCCGATCTCAAAATTTTGGATTATTAGGATCAACACAACAACGTACTACAAATAATAATAAGAATAATGCTGATAATTATGAGAAACTTTCTTCTAGATTTGGTAGACGCACACCAACTACTTTATGATTTGACAACTTTTTTTTTTCCCACACATTATTTAATATATCAAGAAAATTAAACCGTATAATTATGAATATAATTGAGTATTGCACAAGAAAAGAATTGGACCTCATATGAGAGGATGCTTCAACTGTTGTGTCAACGAAAGTTCCAAAAACACTGTAAAATAGAAACTAAAAATATAATGAAGGATGCGAGGTTCGAACTCGCGCGGACAACGTCCAGCAGATCTTAAGTCTGCCGCCTTAGACCACTCGGCCAACCCTCCAGGTTCATACCACCTGAAAATGGTTAGTGACTGTCACATTCGTACAGAGTTTAGTAGAATTTATTGATCATAAACACAAAAATACAAATATTAAATGAGATTGATTGGGGGATTCTAATATCTAAAAGCTTGAAAAAGTAAAATATATCTAAAAAAAAAAATAAAAAAAAAAAAATAAATACTTTAAAGGTGGTCTAGGTACATAAGAAGGGAAGAAAGAAGAGTGTCAAGAATACACAAAAATAAGAAGAATAGAAAGAGAGGTTTTTATTTCACTAGATATAGTAGAGATTTCCTCAGAATTTACATAGTTTCTAGTCATATAATTTAATTGGAAAATATATGAAAAGTTTAAAAAAAAAAAAAAAAGAAWAATTGGAAAATATAAGAAAGGTTAGAAAAAAACAATTAATAAAAAAAAAACATTTATCAGAATGAAAAGCTAGTACTAAAACTGAACCATTTTTTGACAAAATATCCCAATCAAAAAGAAGAAAATTGGAAAAACTGGTGGAAAGGCATTAAAAAAGCATACAAAAGAGATCCAGAAGAAACACAATGGGTTCATCTTTTCAGCTTAGGATACGTGAAACATATGTTTTATATCAATAAAAATGCGAAAGAATGGTGGCACAAATCAGATATATATAGTCTTTGCCAAAATGGAAAAGATGATATTAATAATATTTTTGAAGACTGTAACACACTTAAGATATTACAAAAAAGGAATATTAGGAATCAAAAATAGGAATCAAAAATTTAATAATAGATACAGAAAAAAAATATAAAAATAAAAAAGAAAAATAATCTAAATAAAATAACATGGAGGTAAGATAAAGAGATATACTAAATAAGGAAAACAAGAAGAGAAAATGAAAGAGAAGTAATGAAGAGGCTTCATACTCTTGGCCTGATTTCCTCAATTTAATAGTTTCTAGTTAGAGGATTTAAATTATTTAGATATATTTAATCGGAAATTAAATGTAAAGTTAAAAAAAAATACAGATTTTACGCTGGTTTATTCGGACCTACTTATTTCTAATAATTCTTTCAGTTCATTATCGTTTTTGATATGTGTTTCCTATTGATATGAAAAAAGCGGCGATAATGGAGAAATATAAAGTACACTGAAGAATAATTTATGTAACATGAATTCATGTCAATTGTAAGATCAATGTTAACGTCGTGTTCTTACCGAAACCCCTTACGCATTGGTAGAAAGTTTCGGGAAAGAAGAACTCCATTTAATCATATCATTTTTTTTATACAACAATTTTACTAGAAGATACCACGAGTAGTAATTTGATGACTGAGTTAAAAGACAATTGCTTAATCGGGTTACAAGTATTAAGTGTTAGAGCTCGCATGTATGTCTTCTCCTCACAAGTTTGATCCATCATCGATTCCTTTATAATTATCTTATCATTAATTTTCTTTTGATTTATCATCTTCGAATTACCTCAATTCAATTAATATTGAAAAATGTATTTTATCTAGATTGAAGTATACATAATATTCTAACTATTAATCAAATTTTCATAATAATAAAAATTGTAACAAAAGTGTATTCATTATACATATTTCATTATAATTATAGTGTGCACAGGAAAGTTTAATAAATCTTCATTTCAACTAAGCTTAAGACTTTTATTTTAGAAGTATTTAACTCTGGATTTTACCTCTTTAAAGGGAAAGCTTGGTTTAAAATTATTCTTTATGGCGAGATGTAATAAAATGGATCTCGACTATATACCGCCAAAAATAAAATGGGCCAAAGATACTGTCCGTTTTGGGCCACCCAAAATTGTTGCATTGTGACCACAAATTCCAAAAGCAGTAAGAAATATAGGTTATTAAAAATAGTATTACTAAAATCTACCTAATCTCATGATTCTAATAATATATAATCAATATATTTTTTTGTAAAGATGGTTGTGGTGTGAGTTTTTCTATGATGTAGCGTATTGACCTCATTACCTCCAATTACAAGTTTCCAACACGCATCTCTTTTTATTGTTTCCAGATGTGTGTAAGCAATGTATTTCTCCTCCGATAAGTCTGAATTCCACTTAACTTCGAATAGTCTTTAAGGGATCTTTAACCACTGTGGAATATGAAAATATCTTATAATGTGTACTACATTGTGTAGGTAATGGGTGTGTCATATTCACTCAATATAGTATGTAGCTCAGTAGAACCAATACTTCGACATCTACTCAATAATCTGTGAATGATTATATACACGTAGGTGATAAGTTATAAAATTTTGGAAATCTAGTTGATTAGAGTATGTTGAATATTGTCCTTGTTGGAAGCATAACTTATACTCTAGATCTTGATCAGTTAACCAGAGGCCATAAGACTTTTTGGCGCAACTATTACGACACGATCTCTTTGATAGTCCTACCATATTATATATGAGGTTAAACTAGTTAGATTATATAAAATATGGCCTCAATGAAAAGAGTTATCTAATTACTAATATAGTCATTGTACTTAAGTTCAGCCATCCTGATTACCAATTATCAGCCTTCTCCATAACTTGTTTCGACTGTCTGATAATGTCTGTATGACGTATTATTATTACTATGACCCTTTAATATGCAGGGATGTGAAACATTTTCATTTACCAAACTCGGCCGAAATTTGATTATGGAGATCACCGGTATTTAGTAACATGAATGGTCGGAATTAAGTGAAACGGGTGTATAAATATTGCTCCCCTAAAAGGTATGATAGCGACGTTCAAAAATAATAATTACAAGAAGCTAATAGCTATACAGAATATATGATCTTCAAATATCAAGATTGATACTCAAAAAAAAAAAAAAAAAAGATTATAAAAAAACTGTAAAAAAATAATAAACAAAATACATAAAAGCTTTTTTTGAAGTTTATAATTAGATTATTAACTTAAATATTGGCAACGGCTTTAAGTGCCTGAGCGATATCTGCCACAAGGTCTTCTTCTTCTTCAACACCAACACTAACCCTAATTAAATCATCATAAACACCAGATTTTTCTCTACTTTCTTGAGGAATACCAGCATGTGTCATTTTTGCTGGAACTTCTAATAAACTTTCAATACCCCCCAGAGATTCAGCCAATGTGAAAAGCTTTGTAGAAGAAGCAAAAATATCTGCACCTTTAGCACCACCTTTGACTCTAAATGAAATCATACCACCACCAAGACCATTACGATGTTGTTTCAAAACAATTGCGTTTCCTGGGTGTGATTTTAAACCTGGGTAATTGACACTGATAACATATGGTGAAGCTTCGAGGAACTTGGCAACGGCCAAAGCATTAGAGGAAGCAGCACGAGCACGTAAATGTAATGTCTTAAGACCTCTATGAGCTAACCACGAATCAAATGGTGAGGGGATAGCACCAATAGCATTTTGTAAGAAACGTAATTTCTCATGAATAACATCATCATTGGTAACAGCGATACCTAAAACAACATCTGAGTGACCATTGATATATTTTGTAACTGAATGAACAACAATATCCGCACCTAATTTTAAAGGATTTTGAATATAAGGAGAAAGAAAAGTATTGTCGACAACAAGGTAAATTTCTTGCTTTGTAGATTGTCTAACTTTTTCAACAATATCGGCAACTTTTCGTATATCTGTAACTGACAAGGTAGGATTAGAAGGAGATTCAACCCAAACAAGTCTAGTGTCAGGAGTAATTAAAGACTCCAATTCATCATGGATATTATTAGTGAAAGTGGCTTTAACACCATGAGTATTTGCAACTCTGGTAAAATATCGATGGGTACCGCCATAAACGTCTCCAATAGAAACAACATGCGAACCTTGTGCCAAACTTTGTAAAATAGTAGCGGTAGTAGCACTTCCTGAGGAAAAAGCTAAACCATAAGCTCCACCTTCAAGAGCAGCAACAGCAGTCTCAAACCCATCTCTGTTAGGGTTAGCTGATCTTGAATACTCATATTGACCGATTGGTACAGCAGGAGCTTTTTGTGCGAAAGTAGTAGAAAGAGAAATGGCAGGAATAACAGCACCAGTGGAAGCGTCATGAGGAGAACCGGCATGAATAGCCAAAGTACCGAACCCAATGTTTTCAACAGTCATTTTTTATTTATTATATTAATATTAATATTTGTACAATGAAGAAAAAATCAAAAAGTCAACGGATATCGATATTCTTATATAAATAATTTTTCAAATGGTTACAATACACGCACGTGACATGGCGACACTGCGTGTGGCGTGTGTATTAGTAATCTTCAAGACACCATACTTGCATATTTTGTGTCTTCTTTCTTATTGTTACACGGTCAGAACATACTGTATCTTTTAATTATTACTAAACTATATAGATACTTTTTCAAGAGCAGACTCAACTGACTTTGTCTCATCTTCAACAACAGGCGAAGCTGATTTTTGAGCGCCTGGATAACGAGATCCTTTATTTTTCTTCTCCTTCTTTTTTGTTTTCTTAACTTCTACTGGAGCTGGATAACCAAACTTCTCTGCTTCTTGGAATTCAACATCATTTGCAAAATCTTTTCTTAAAGGTTCCAATAACTGATTAATCTTAGCAGTAACACCTAATTTTAAATCTTGTGGAGAGAGAATATTATCTGCAAAATCTTTCTTCATAGCTTCAATTGATGTGTAATTAATTTCACCTCCATATTGTTCAGGTCTAGCAATATGGAATGATCCACTGCCATCTACAAGTTCAGAAATTGGGAAAATAACGTATTCTACAAATCCAATCAATCCATTTCCCTCAACTTCACCAGGTGCACAATAGGCACTAGCCACCTTCTTTTTAACCTTATTAGGTTCTTCCAATAAATCTATCTTGGAGTTTGGATCGGATGCAGACATTTTGCTAGTTAAGATCATGTTAGATCAAATTCAACCATTTGATAAATATATTATAGTAAAAACATACCCTCCTTGACCTAAACCAGGAACCATTGGGTTCATAAGATGCGCACGCTTCTTATAACCGAGAGATGGTAAATTTTCTTCTGCTAACACAAAAATCTTTCTTTGATCAACACCACCAAATTGAGCATCCACACCTAGATGTTCTTCATCAAGAGCTTGCATTAAAGGATAAATCATCCCACTAAGTAAAGGATTAGAAACTTGCTTGACAACATCTGCTCCAGCTCTCTTTGCATCATTCAGTGACACAATATTACTTAATCGGAATATATCTAATGTATATTCGGGACTAAGTTGATATTCTCGACCTACAACAAAATGTAATTTATCTATTGGAACACCAATAGATGTTAAAATTGATTTAATGACTTTCTCGTAATATTTAGCTCTGTATTTGACAACCTCCAATGGTGCTTTCATATTATCCAAAAAAGCATGCAAATCAGCAAGTAAAACAATAACATAACAACCAGCTTTTAAGAAATGAGCCAATTTTGTCATCGGAACAAAATATCCACAATGTGGTCTTCCAGTAGGAGCAGTACCTTTAGAAAACTTTATTAATTATAAATTTTTAGAAGATTTAGAATACACAAAACCTACTTACCCCAATAAACTTTTAGGGGTCTCTTTTCAACTTCTAAAACATTTTTAATAATTTGACCATTTAGAACCTCTTGTAGGTTTTTTGTGATTAATTCGTAAGCCTCTTTGGGGTCAATGACAGATTCTGATGACATTTTCTGAATATGCTAGAAGTGTAGATTGCAAAATGGAAAATATTAGAAAGATCCAATTGCAATCCGGGTAAAATATTTGGATGAGTCAACTTAATTTGCAGTCACCCAAAACAGTCAAAGTTATGTAAAAAGTTCGTACATATAAGCGCGTCCAATTCGCAATATCTTAGATATCAATTCAATCACACATTACAAAACACATATCAAAGTAGGAAAAAGTTTTGTGACAAGGAAAATAATATTCTGAATTCCCTCTATCCAATTATATTATTTAAAATTCATCAACAGTAATATTTGCGGATCAACGAGCTACATTACCACAAGTTTTCAATAACTAGTTTACCACCCCAAACTGATTTAATACGTTGTGCTAATATTGACCACTTGTTGAACTGTATATTCGACTACATTGGGGAACATATTCGCCACAGCTCAAATCAATAATTCGACCTTCTGGTGTAATATTATTCGACTAGCCTCCCACTTAAGTTCGGCCACCTTTAAGTCCAAAAAAATATGGTGTCAAAAGTTTGACTCAAAGCCGATCTTTAGAAATCTCCAAAGGTCTTATCATTTTCAATGGGAATTAAGCTTTCTTATTTTTTTTAAAAAAAGCGAAATCTGGAGGTCTACACGGTTAAGAAATAGACACAAATATTTTTTCACAAAAAGTGCAAAATTTAATTGGAAATGACAGGATTTATATTTGCCATTTATCTACATTCTCTTCTATTTAATATAAATTATAATGGAAGTGATTTTGGTGTTGTAGTCTCATTTTCTACTGTTTAAATTTGTTTGATTTTCTAAAAGTTTTTCATATTAAGTGACGCTCACCATGTTGATGTTATACTTTCCATTTTTCACAACCAACCATCAGACATTATAGTATCCATCACAGAAATGCTAACAGAAGAACTAAAAATTAAACCAGAAAGCATTGTAGAGCCATTTTATATCAGATATTATGCAGGTCATCAAGGCCGTTTTGGTCACGAATTTTTAGGTATGTATGTGTTTATTAAAGATCTATTTGTTTATACTTTTATAATTAACATGATGAATATAGAATTTGATATTAGACTTGGAGATGATGGAAAAGGTGCTGTTATAAGATATGCAAATAATTCAAACTATAGAAAAGATTCATTGATTAGAAAAGAATGTAAGCAACTGCACTTTATCTCTGTTTTTTCTTAACAAAATTTATTGGACATGTAAAATCTAACAAAATTCTCAGTATATGTGAGTTTATTGACCCTTAAACAATTCAAGAAGATCATCAATGATAGTGAAATCCTAAAGTACGTCAATTTAAATCTCTCTTGTAATATATGTAAATATAATATGTTACTAACAATAAATTAAGGGAAGATGATTCCAAATGGCCTGGAAAGAATAAGGATGGGAAACAAGAATTGGAAGTACGGGTAGGAAAAGACCATATTGCTTTTGAGGTAAGTTATTAATAACAAGCATATTGAAATTTCCAGGAATAAAATTTACTAATATCAAATAAGACCGCAAAAATTGGTTCTCTGAATGATGTGCAACAAAGTGAGGATCCAGAAGGTCTTCGTGTCTTTTACTATTTGATTCAAGACTTGAAAGCAATAATTTTCTCGCTTATTTCCTTACATTTCAAGGTATTTTATTTATATTTGTTTTTTATAAAATGGCTCATAACTAACATTTTTCTTCTCCTAGATAAAACCAATATAATTCAGATCTATATCAATTTGCATGTATATTAAGTCAATGTTATATAATTACACAAAAATTAATCTAAAAAACTTAAATTCCAGTGGTATGGGTATGAATAAATAACTACACAATTTCTGTAATTTCATAATCTTCTTCATCGACCTCTTCAATTTCTTCTATTTTCTGTTTTTCTGATGATTCATCTCTCATTAAAAAGTCGACTAGTTTTTCACATCGATCTTGAACTTCTTCATCAGATACAACTTTATGTAATTCTCTTATAATTGGGTAAACACTCTTTTCTCTCATATAATCGCGAGATTTCCTGGTAGAACAAAGAAGTAATAAAGATTCAAGATGGGTAGTTATTATTGTAGGTAAAGGTTCCCGTTTCTTATCATCTGGAAGAAGCTGTAATTCATCAGGTAATGCAAACATTTCTTCTTCATCTAATCCATCAGGACCAGCCAATGGTAAAAGTAAATAAGGTAATAAATTAATTTCAGAATCATTTAATAAAAATTCATGAGAATCAATTGAAAATAATGAATTTTTAATAGTTGAACAAATTCCTTCCCTTCTAACTTTATTATCATATTTTTCAGTAAAAACTAAAAGTTTTGTTATTGGAACAATATTATCATAATTTTGCTTTGTAATAAAATATTTTCTACCTTTTAAATGTTTTGAAAGATCAGCAAAAAAATAAGAAAGATAATCATAATTTGCAAATTTATTTAATGATCTATCTGATCCTTTAACAAAACAATCCATTAATGAATCTAATAAAACTTCTGATTTGAAAATATCATTATTTAATTGTTTTTTGAAATTGAAAACTTTTATAATATTATCATTCTTAGCACAATTTGCTAATAAAATACACATTAGATCTGTGTTCTTCTCTTCAATATTACATATCGATGTAACAAGAAACTCTAAGAATTTATCATCTGTAGAAATCCTTTCTAAAGCTTCACGATCATCACAAAGATTAACTAGAATAGTCAGAGCTTGAGAAGCTATAGTTCTCTAAATATATTTAGGTCAGTAAATAGCCATATATACTCTTAAAAAAAGTATCAATTTCTTACACTTTTTTCTCGAGCTAAGATTTTTAAATCCTTAATTGCTCGATAATCTTCAATTTTGAAAATTTTAGCATTATCACCACTTGAATAACCAACTAGATGATCTATTGCGATTTCTCTAATTGTAAATTGTGGAGAATGTAGAAATCCAACGAGCTAGTATGCAATTTAAACAATTTGGTTAGTTTATAAATGAGAACATGAGCGTTAATGATATATACTTCTTCAAGTTCTGTAGGCATTTTTTATCCAACGAAGTATGATTTGAAATAAAAAATCTATTTTTTCAATAAATGGACAAGACATCCGTACATCAAATTGAAATTTACATATTATGTGATCTTAACGATAATGATATCAATGAACACGATAAGACTCAAGAAAGTTGCATTATACTATTATAGATTTAAATAAAATTCACATATCCACGAGACCAAATATCAAAGTCCAAGTAAGGACATAACTTGATATTCCTCTCACCAGATCTCCCAACCAAAAATCAGTAATTGGATTTTCAAAGTACTTGCTAGGTGTACCTTCTGTAATTAATACAAACATCAATAAAGTCGTGATTAAAAAAGCAAGTAAATATAAACCGAATCCCACGTAGGATTCAAGTCTTAATATCCCGGCACCGATTCCAAATACTAATGATGTAATGTCACGAATGCTCCGTACAGCCTAGAATAATATCAATTGTTAGACCCAAAATTCTTAAAGTATGAGCATCACCTATTGGACACATACGCCATTATTTTTCCTTATATTTCTAGTAGATATTGGATTTAGTAGTTTTGATTCAACTTCTAACGACATTGTGTAAATATATTAAAGGTGTTAGGGAGTGAGAGAGTTGAAAGTTAGAGAAAAGAGCGATGCACGTGATGTCATGTTTATTATTATATCTATAGTATATTCCCAATTGTATTTATTGTAAGCATTTATCCTATTCTTTATTTTCCGCATCCTGCTCAGATTCATCTGCTTGATTCTTTGTCTCCTTCTCGACTTCTTCTGCCTGTTTTTTTGCTTCCTGTTCAGCTTTGATCTCCCATGGTTTCTTTCTAGGCTTGGCCTCGGATGGAGCAGAAGCGTTCTTTAAAACAATATTAGGAACGTTTTGAATCCCAGGAATAGGTTGTCCTGATGAAATAAGCTCCACAAGTTGTTGATAGTTTAATGAATATGGAGGTTTTGAATTGCTGGTGTTGGTCTTATCGGCTGTTGAACTCGTTTTATTCTTTAGCCATTCATTATAACCACTTAAGTCAAGATTAACTTGTTCTTTTTTAGAGAAGTAGAATGCTTTGGCTTGAATAATCAATGCATCTTTGTTTTGTTCTCGTTGTTCCTTAGGAACACCTTCTAAGATCGATTTTAAGCCATTCTAAATTTAAACCAATTTTAGCAAAAACTGAATATTATAAATAAGTTAAAAGTCTAGCAATATATACCTGAAATGCAGTGTCTGTATCCCACGGAAACTTCTCAAATTTTTCATAAATCTGTTCACTCATTATATTGCTAATAACTCGTTGATCAAAATGTATCTGAAATGTAACGATCGCGATATCGATTTTACCACATGACTTACAATTACCCGGCCCTACAAAGTGCATATACACAACCAAAAATTATTGTTTATTCAAAGGAAATAGTCGTTTACAGTGTAGACGGGAAATTGTTTTTCTTCCTTTAAATATTTCTTCAATACGGAATTTCAGAACTAGGCATATACGTATACTTGTGTAGCTCATAAGAAAAGAGTTAGATTGTAGAAAAATGGAGTGATATTATTCTGTTTTAATAGGTATTCGACGATTTACTTACTTTCCATTATCTCACTACACCGTCAGGTCTGTAGATATCGGACGGTACTAGGATTCCGGACACAACAATTGATATTTTCAACCACCATTTTCTTAACCAAAAACTAATATAAATTAAATTTACTACTAAAATGTATTTAATCTCGTAATTCTGATAATGATTTTTCAATATACAATTTTTGTGTTTTCTGTTGTGGAGTGTGATTTTTTCTCCGACTTCGAGTATTTATAATTAATAGCTCAGCACAGTTCTTTAACACCATTTTTCAGCAGTCATTATTAGTTGGAAATTTTATATTCAGGTATCATCAGATGCGCCGAAGTTCATATGATATAGTAGAAGTATTTTTTATGGAATCTACTGTAGTAAGGTGTGAGAAATAGGGTGATTTGAAGAATTATTACCAGCCATTCTAGTCATATTTCATTTAACCTAGTGATGGAATGTATTGAAGATGATATTCGACTCTTTATATTGCCTGCTCACACCAGCCAATCGACGCAGGTCTTAGACGTCTCTTGTTTTGGTCATCTTAAAAAGAGGTTGAAAAACATCTATGACGAAATCCAGTAGATAAACCCAACATCATAGGGCACAAAAAGGAGAATTCGTTGAAGTATATAAGAAGGCCAGATCTGATGCAATAACAGCTAGAAATATTCGTTCTGGTTATAAGGCAACCGGAATATGTCTATTTGAGCCAGAGAAGATTTTATCGAAACTTGGAGAAGTTTGGGTGGCAGAATACGAGGAAGAACAAACGAAAAAATCCGAGAGAACATTTCATTTTATATGAAGATTTTGAGGGAGAATTCAAATCCGAAACGTTTGTGAACGAAGCTCATGAAACGATGTTGGAAAGGCTGAAAACATATGATGCGTCGGAGGATGAATTTCGTATTTGGAAGAATTGACTTGGGGGGTGATTTATTATCAAATACATCCACCAATATTCTTGAAGATCCCTTAAAAACTATCCGGTGTGGAGTTAAGACTTCTAAGAGGGGAAAGCACTCATAACACATAATTCCCCTGAGATAACGAAGAGAAATGCTTGTCGTGAGATTGGTGCTGCTGAGCTGAATACACTAAGTCGGAGAAAATATCTCACTCCACAACAGAAAACACAAAAAGTGTTAAAGTTCAAAGTGCCTGTTCTCCCAGTTGCGCCAAAAAGCCAATCGACTCTTTAGTGAACTGTTCTAAGAGTGTAATATATATCCAACACACCCCCCAACCTTAGGCAGGTCACTTTACTAATCGCCATATCTGCTCACCCCCGTGATCTTGCGGGTTTCGGACTTCTTGCAGACTGACTCGGACATTTTACTTTCGGGCCATTTATGCGTTACCCTACTAAGCCTCAACTAGACTGCTACCGTCCTACGGCGGACTCGAACCTGATGCCTCTCGTGGCGGCGCCGCTACCATTTTGTTCCTTCTCCTCCTTGAGCTTCACAAACTCTTGCATAGTTTCATTTAGTTGTTTAATGTAAATTTCTAAACTCATTGTGGTGTAAGCGAATTTGAAGCGTTATAGGAAAATTATTAATCTATTCTCAGTTATCTTATTATAAGTGGAAATCATCTACTCTATATATATGTAATTTATTTACCCCTCAAAAATAATGTAGATCTTCTAGTCAACCCAATACTCCTTCTTCACTAACACCAAAACGTCAATTAAAACTAATTGGTTTAGTGAACCTTAACTTCTGTAATGATTTCTTAAACACCAATTTAAGAAACAGGTTTGGTAAGAAAATCTGAATAATTATTTTCAGACTCAACACGAGCAAGTTTTTCTTCTCGGTTATTTCTAAACCTGTTTCTTAAATTGGTGTTTAAGAAATCATTACAGAAGTTAAGGTTCACTAAACCAATTAGTTTTAATTGACGTTTTGGTGTTAGTGAAGAAGGAGTATTGGGTTGACTAGAAGATCTACATTATTTTTGAGGGGTAAATAAATTACATATATATAGAGTAGATGATTTCCACTTATAATAAGATAACTGAGAATAGATTAATAATTTTCCTATAACGCTTCAAATTCGCTTACACCACAATGAGCTTAGAAATTTACATTAAACAACTAAATGAAACTATGCAAGAGTTTGTGAAGCTCAAGGAGGAGAAGGAACAAAAAAAAGTGTATATTGAAAGACCATTATCAGAATTACGAGATTAAATACATTTTAGTAATAGTATTAAATTTAATTTATATTAGTTTTTGGTTAAGAAAATGGTGGCTGAAAATATCAATTATGTTCCATCCGGTATCTACGTACCTGACGATACATGTATAACATATTCTAAAGTTAATAGAAGTGGGAATATATGTTCTATATCTATAAATCACATTTTAATTGCCACTACAAAAATATATGAATTTCAACAAACAAGCATGTTGAGCTTCTACAAACTATAGTTAATGCAAGTTATATCCAACATTACAATTTTAAGAAAAATTGATAATAAATAGATTGAGGTATAACAATATATTACTAACTATTAATTAAAATTTAAAATTTGTTGTAGTTAATTATATAAAAAAGGGTTTTCCATTAAAAACATGAAATCAAGTTGAAATTAAAAAATATCCAGTATGATCACAAAAGTTTCAAAAATATTTAGGGGAAGACAAAAATCATGAGGTATATAAAGAATAAATGTACAATATAAAGTTCAATTTGATAAAAACGAAATTTGTGAAAAGGTAAGAAGAAGCTTTAGAATTTGGTATGTATGATAGATTTCTTGTAGCTGAATTATCAAACTCGTTTATTAAATTTTAAATTTAAATGAGCAAAACTAATAATTGAGCACCACCAATGATAGCAGCAAGGTTAACTAATGATAATTTAAGAGCATTAGATCCATTTGAATCATCAACAGATGAGAGAGTTGGGGCAGTTTGGACAGTTGGAACTGGTTTATCACCACCAGCACATTCTGCTTCGGTGCAAGGGATAGTCATAGTAGCTTTAATGGTGATTGAGCTGGTTATTTGAACGGTACTTGTGATATCAACAGTACCCGTGACATCAGCTTCAGTTTCTGGTTCAGAACCACCATTACATTTTTCTTCAGTGCAAGGTGCTGGAGATACTGGAACTGCTGGAGCTGTTGGAACTGGTTCGACACCACCATTACATTCTGCTTTAGTGCAAGGAATAGTCACAGTATTGATAGGAGTGTCTGTGGGACAGGAAACAGTAGTATAAACAGTGAATCCACCTTCACATTTGGCACATGGAATAGTAATAGTCATTGTTGTGCTTTCGCTTGCAATTTCTGGACTAGGGGTTGGAACATCTGTGGGACAGGAAATAGTAGTGTAAACAGTGAATCCACCTTCACATTTGGCACATGGAATAGTAATAGTCATTGTTGTGCTTTCGCTTGCAATTTCTGAACTAGAGGTTGAAGTGACAGCAATATAACTTGAGACAATGGAAGTACTAGTAACAACACTTGTTGAGACAGGGATAGCTGTTGTAGAAATTGGGACAATAGATGATGATACAGTAGTTGTTATAACTGAGATACCTGTTGTGACTGTCACAGGGGCGGAAGGAGAAACAGTTTCAGTTACAGTACTGATTTCAGGAATGTTGGTCATAGTTGTTGTAACGGTTGAAGTAGCAATTGGTTCCGGACCTGCCACTGGCTTACAGTCATTATCCCAACATGTAAATGGTGATTCATAAAATTTGAATTTGTAGAAGATACAAAGACCTAAAATACTTTTAGCACAGTATTCAATTCCAATCTTAACTGGTGCAACACATGTCTGGCCAAATAGAGGAGGAGTAACCATTGTAGTCTCTTTATATGTAACATTAAAGTTATTTGTATCATCACCAATATAATTAGTACCTAATAATGAGTTGTAAACAATTTTTGGAAGACCAATTCCAAAAACGACAACCTTTTTAATAGATTTTTTCTTATATGGATCAGCAGTGAAATCAACATTATAAGTCACCTCGAATTTTTCTAGGAGGCCAAGAACATTGAATTGCTTATCAACGGAGACTGCTCTAACTTCATCCGCACAAAATTTAAAAATCTTAATGGGACAGAAAGGTTGGTAAGTGCAAACTCCTTGGTCTGAATCGATTGTACCTGCATCGGCTGCAACTGCAACTGAGATACTTGCAAAAAGAGTGACAAGTGTAGAAAAGAATTTCATTTGGAATGTAATGAGCGAAAGAATGAATGTAGGTGAATTACTGTAATCTAATGAGAAGAAATAAATGGAATTTCTTGTCCCTTATATATGTATTTTTTGTCCCGTTATAATTTTTAAATGTAACAATTCAATTTTATATGATATGTATCCAATACAATGAACTAATTGCAAGACTTGGTACATTTGTAGCGCGCCTCATTCAATAATAAACACGGTCGCGGTATATTTAGTTATAGGTGTACTAGTATTAATTCTAATTCTATATGTATATAACTAACTATAGTAAAGCAACCCATACGCAGATGATTTCCAAGTTTATTCATATGCAAGTTAATTAAGTTTAGGTCGTATATTATTCAAACTCAAATATGGATATTTTAAAAATTAATGCATATATGATGATATGTTGACTATAGAATCTTGAATATTGTTGCCATTATTACATTAATTGGTATATTAATACATATTAATTTCTATATATAAATTTATATGTTATATATTCATATCATTCAACTACTAGCCCTGATCATCGAATTGCAATTAGATCAATTCATTTTACAGGACTGCGCATCTACATCGATATCATTAAAGCTACAAGAGGACTTACAAGTTCAATTACAAAATTAACGCTTTATAGATTGATTTATCATTAAAAGATTCTGTCGCTACCGGCTGCAACGACAAATTGCATGTTGCACTAGACCCTAATATCAGCAACGCTAACAAACTCCTTGATCAGGCACTGTTGTTTCGGCTTAAGCTAATTAGCTTATTATTATGACCAATTTTTTTTCTATTATTAAATTATTTATAGCTCATATACTATACGTTTATATACAGTTTCTATATAGTAATAACTTTAACTACCAATTCATAATATTATCATATGTATAACTATAAGCATATGATATCCATTTATATTGCTAGCGCTATATCACTGTTTGAAATCTGGAATTTCTTCTCATAGTTAACATTATTAAGAGCTGATCTAAAGCATATCTTGAATTATAAGTTTTGGTTTCTACCTGATTCTGGTCATGTACTATTGTCTAATCATATAAGTAAGATTAATCTGTTGAAGCTTTCCAATTGATTAGTCTATATTTAAATATTTATATCACATATAATTATAACTAGTTTTATATAAGATCTGGATATAAGTAGTGTTTTTGTGAAGTCCAATATGCATGTAGTACATGTTTAATATGCACGGGCTTGTGATATCCACCTTTATATATCTTAATTCTAAGTGAAGGTGTTCTAGAATAGTCTCAGCTTAAAATCAATTACCATAAATAAAAATAGAAGGTACCTCATAGATATAAATATATTTATAATATTGTATATATTCTTTAGCTATCTCATTAGAATTGGTCGTTTAGGGTTGATGAGATTCTAGATCTAGACCTATAACCTTAAGCTTATATAGTATTATATTAAACTTCATACACAACATTTCAATCAACTTTCAAACCAAAGTTTATTTAGTACTTTGGATGCCTTCTAAAGGAGTCAAACTAATTGATAAAATCAGTGCCATCAAACAAATGCAAAGAAAGGTTGATTAGAATGGTTGAAAATATTTTACTTTTTATTGTAGCTATAAACAAATTTAAATATAAGAAGCTGAAAATGGGAATCATATTAATCTAAAGGATTGTATGAATGGCTGGTTGTAAAAAGCCTTCATCGTGTATATTACATATGAACTCAATAATCATCAAAAACAAAAAATTCAATATAGCATTCGTCTTATTAAAAGTATAGAAGATTTATCGGTATGACTACCGGCCACTAGCACTAAAATTTACCCATAAATATTCGCTAAGTTTGTTGGGGTTTCTTACCTATAATATATATTAATTATTAGCTTATGCTTACCAATTTCTTTTAGTAGCATTAACGGAATTTATAACTCTTAAGCTTATAGGTATATGCCATTGCTTAATACCACTGCAGTGATGGAGTATTAATAATACCAAGAGTATATGGTCGTGGAGCTATGGGCACAAAATTGAATATGCACATATGAATTTGTGACTCAAGTAATATTGCTACTTTTTTTTATTCACTATAAGTTGCAGCTCATATGTCTACACGTGTGTAGACGCACGGGTTTGGAACATTGGATGGGTATTATATCATAATTAAGTAGACTACAACACATGTTCGTACCGTACTATAGCTACATGAATATGCATAGACATTCAGGTGACCAATACCCTTATATTACAATTATCTGTCGCGCTCATTAGTGTGGAGCTAATATATACTCCGAAGGGTTGGGTAAGCTTTTAAACGTGTTATTTGATCCCAATCAAAATTAAAATTTCACTATGATGGCGGCTAATTTGTCCGTGCATGCATACGTGCTGATAATAGTAAAGCAAATACTATATTTGGCTTTGTACATGTACTGCATTTGAATCTGCAATAATACAGACTTACTGTATATGGTAATAAAAACAACCTAAAGAAATCCAGAAATAAAACATAATTTTTACATAGTTAAGTCGAGAACTGAAACTATGAGTGAAGTATACGGGCATTCGGTTACCTATGTACGCGATACAAATGAAGAAAGGTTTATATTTGAATGGCCTGCCAAGCATTAACACAAACTAGAATTAAAAAATGAAAACGTCCCAAAGTCTGTTTGCCACTAAACACTTATACTTTTCATTATTATCTTTAAAAAGTCAATTAATATTGTTGGTGGTAGGTAAACTTTTGATCAGCCCATACTATCATTAGTGTCATTATTATTTATTTATTTAGTAGGCTTGGAGAGCGCACTTCAGGCAATATTCATTATTAGAAGGGAGATTAGCCATTAGTTTACTAGACCCGACTAATATAGGGTGCTGGGTATCCATCATTACAATTTAAAATTAATGGTATATAAAAACTGTTCCTACTAAACATTTAAAAGAGGGGAAAATAAAACTCCCATTATTTCGTTAACGATATATTTATTATTATTATTTTAATTTAACCTTTAATTTTAGTATTTAGGTAATTTGTGGCACTTGATTAAGAGATACTGTTGAAAAGTAAAATAGGTATTGTTGCATAATTATGAGAAATATCATGATAGTCGGTTTGTTATTATTGAATATAAATATTGATATAAAAATTAAAATGCGTGAGTGAATTGTTTTATAGATTTTTTTTTTAAGTAATATTTACCTTATTTATATAACAAGGAAATCTAAGGATGAGATTGATCATTTAAAATAAACAAACTTAAAGATAAGATAAAAAATCATTACACACTTCTTCATGATTGACCATTAACGGTAATGGCCAATTTAAGTCTGGTACTATGATATTAATCCTACGAGCCTATTACGACTGAAATTAAGTGGAAACACCGTATAAGATATCTTATATCTAATTATAATGGCAAGTTTAATATCTGCCAATGCAACTGTAAGCCTAAAATTGTGTATGCATATACATACTCGTATATTTACGCCCTCCTAATCCTATTACTACCAATTCTTCAGAGCTGCAGCGAAAGAATCATTCGCAATTGGATTTGCAGTGAAGGAATATTACGATTATTAGCTATACTTTATAATTATCTAGATGATTATTGGTGGTCTGTAAAATAATAAGTTTATTAGCATAAATTTTCCACCTGGCGCCAACCATGTTTAATTTGTAATTAGCAGTACTACATAGTCAATGTAATATGGAACTTAAATTATTTGGAGGATACCTTCAACACAACAACCATCAGACCACCCTTTTGAGCATTATTCTATTTAGTAGCTACGAAAGCAAGAATAATAATAAAAATAATAAAAATAATATGAATCAATTGCTATTCATAGCTATTAGCGATATACCAGGTGGCATACTGTATATGAACGGTACATATGATCAATATTAATTATTGATGTTTGATGATCATGATGTTCCGGTAAATGAGAATGAGATAGGGGTTCGAAATCATGTTCATCCTTCATCTTATTGTATTCCTTATCTTCGGATTCCTCTGAAGGACTTAATGGATTCTCCAATAACCAGAGGCTAAAAAAAAGTAAATATAGCATACTTACGAACCGAGCTATACATTTTGTTAACATTGTTAGAGTCCATGTTCCTTTTTCTTTTCTGCGCCAAGGGAAAATCCACCTCCAAAAAGGGCGAGCGCTTAAAACTTAATTTCACTTTAGTCTACTAACTTTACAATACCTTAAGGATGAGATATTGGAGAACACCCGGGGAATGGTCAAACTTAACCGCGTGGTTGATAGATCACTATTATTTATGATTTGTAAAAAATATTAGCTGTAGTTTGCTGTTATAGGCAAGTATATTAAAATCTCACATATAAATAGTTCTATAGCGCTCTTAGTACTAGTCATATATAGTACATTTAAGATATGATAAATTAACATTAATTATAAAAGATTATAAAATTAAATACAATTAAAATTGTTTGAAAAAAATATATTAAATTTTTAGCCGAAATAAGCTAGGGGTATGCCAATATATTACCTATATATTAATTAGGATTTAGAATCAGTAGTAGCAGTAGTGGTAGTAGTATAAAAGAGATTTTTCATTCCAAAACATGAAATTAAGTTGAAATTATAAAGAAAAATTAATTATTAAATCACCAAAAGTTTAAGAGGACTTCGGGGGAAAAAAAAGAAGAAATATAAAGAATGAATATATAATAAAAAATATTATTATATAAAATAGAAATTCAAGTGTGGAATTTGAGAAAATTAAGAAGCTTTAGAATTTTATATGCATGACAAGTTTCCTGTGGCTTAATTATAATTATCAAGCTCTTTTATTTAAATTCAAATTTAAATAAGCAAAACTAATAATTGAGCACTGCCAATGATAACAGCCAGATTAAATAATGATAGCTTAAGAGCATTAGATCCATTTGAACCATCAACAGATGGGAGAGTTGGGGCCGCTGGAACAGTTGGAGCACTTGAAACGACTGGAGTGGTTACAACAGTTGGAATCTCTGGAACTTTTGGAGCAACTGAAGTTGGAGTATCTGGAGTAGCTGGTGCAGCTGGAACTTCTGGAGTATCTGGAGAAGCTGGAGAAGCTGGAGCAACTGGAACTGCTGGAACTGCTGGAGTATCTGGAACTGCTGGAGTATCTGGAGAAACTGGAGAAACTGGAACTGCTGGAGCTGTTGGAACTGGTTCGACACCACCATTACATTCTGCTTTAGTGCAAGGAATAGTCACAGTATTGATAGGAGTGTCTGTGGGACAGGAAATAGTAGTATAAACAGTGAATCCACCTTCACATTTGGCACATGGAATAGTGATAGTCATTGTTGTACTTCTAGTATCTTCGTCTGAACTAGAGGTTGGAACAGTATCTGTGGAAGAGGTTGAAGTGACAGAAATATAACTTGAGACAATGGAAGTACTAGTAACAACACTTGTTGAGACAGGGATAGCTGTTGTAGAAATTGGGACAATAGATGATGATACAGTAGTTGTTATAACTGAGATACCTGTTGTGACTGTCACAGGGGCGGAAGGAGAAACAGTTTCAGTTACAGTACTGATTTCAGGAATGTTGGTCATAGTTGTTGTAACGGTTGAAGTAGCAATTGGTTCCGGACCTGCCACTGGCTTACAGTCATTATCCCAACATGTAAATGGTGATTCATAAAATTTGAATTTGTAGAAGATACAAAGACCTAAAATACTTTTAGCACAGTATTCAATTCCAATCTTAACTGGTGCAACACATGTCTGGCCAAATAGAGGAGGAGTAACCATTGTAGTCTCTTTATATGTAACATTAAAGTTATTTGTATCATCACCAATATAATTAGTACCTAATAATGAGTTGTAAACAATTTTTGGAAGACCAATTCCAAAAACGACAACCTTTTTAATAGATTTTTTCTTATATGGATCAGCAGTGAAATCAACATTATAAGTCACCTCGAATTTTTCTAGGAGGCCAAGAACATTGAATTGCTTATCAACGGAGACTGCTCTAACTTCATCCGCACAAAATTTAAAAATCTTAATGGGACAGAAAGGTTGGTAAGTGCAAACTCCTTGGTCTGAATCGATTGTACCTGCATCGGCTGCAACTGCAACTGATATACTTGCAAAAAGAGTGACCAGCGTAGAAAAGAATTTCATTTGGAATGTAATGAGCGAAAGAATGAAGGTAGGTGAATTACTGTAAGATAATGAGAATAAATGTAGTGAATTTCTTGTCCTTTATATATAATTTCTAATGTAATATGATCAGGAATATTTTATTTATTTTTAATGAATTTTTTTGACTTTATTAAATATATAATGAACTAACTTATACATTCGTAAAACACATTCTTAGGCTTTCATTCAATTTGTATATCTGCAACAGAAATTTGCAGCAATAGTAATAGCTTATTACCTATTAGGTTTAACTTAATCTATTAAGGTTAAACGTTGATGCCCATTTTGCCTGTGAAATGTAAATGCATGATAATAGTCTAATTTATTCTCATGGACTACCAATATATATGTCATAACAATACATAACCCTATGAAATTGAGATATAACTAGTTTGTATTTGTTTACGGTTGCTATTATATTGTAATCAAAGGGTATAGGGAGCAGGTGATTGATATAAATTTCAGTAGCAATATTTGATCCTTTAACTTTTGTATTAGATTTCATAGCTTTTAGTAAATGATAGATAATGGGATAGCCTTAATATTGAAGAATAACCATCAACTTTTTTTGTTTCTTATAATAATTTTGAAAATAGATACAATTGCCAATGGGTGATAACAGCTGAGCCCGAGGGTAAAATCTAAATTTAAACTTAGCTATCTGTAGATGCTGCCTTGCCATTTGCCTTCCATTATTGAAATAAATTCTCTCATATTATTGAACTATATCATAGCTATAATTATGGATTCAAATTCAGGCCATTGGTCTGGTATAATATGAGAGCCAGTATGAAAACAGTTACAATTGGTAAAACTTTGAAACATCGTGCGATAATACGGTATTTTGTATGTTCCTATATGAACAATCATAATGAGGTCTAATACAATACTTAGCCAAATTTTATTCTTCAATAGTATAAAACGTTTGAGGGCTTTTTTAACTTATATTGGATTTTTCTATATTGATTTAACATATTGACTTTCCCCGACAGAATCTTTTGAAATCATTTGTACTACCAATAATACTAAATATTTATTCCAATGACGACAGTGTGTCAGATATAATTTATAATTTTACTGGTTTGTGTTAATGCTTGGCAGGCCATTCAAATATAAACCTTTCTTCCTTTTTATCGCATACATAGGTAACCGAATGCCCGTATACTTCACTCATAGTTTCAGTTCTCGACTTAACTATGTAAAAATTATGTTTTATTTCTGGATTTCTTTAGGTTGTTTTTATTACCATATACAGTAAGTCTGTATTATTGCAGATTCAAATGCAGTACATGTACAAAGCCAAATATAGTATTTGCTTTACTATTATTAGCACGTATGCATGCACGGACAAATTAGCCGCCATCATAGTGAAATTTTAATTCTGATTGGGATGTGTACGAACATGTGTTATACCTGAGCTTATACTTATAATAATAATAATTACCCCTGAAGTCATGTGCACTGGAGCTGCATCTACTGTGAAAAACATATGCGTAGCAATATTAACTGAGCACACATACGCATACGCATATTAATATTTGTGTAGATAATTTTAACTACTAGACATAACCAAAGTTTTTTCTCCCCTATAATTTCTGAAAAGGAGCTCTAACAGATATCTAAGAAATTATGCTACCAATCTCCCAAAAGAGTCAAATTCATTTTAATAGTAATTATTCTAAATTCAGTATGATAGTATCCTTTTCTATAAAACGATCATCTAGTAAATATAATCCGGTGAAATTTGGCTTGATTTAAGAATCTGAATATCATCATAAGAATATATTCAGGCTTTATTGGAAGAGTCGCGTATAGTATTTACATCTAAATTATTCATCTATCGAGTTCTACTAATTATCAAAACATTTGTTTTTAAAAAGTTAAATTAATCTATTAGTTCACCCCTTTTCAATTGCTTTTCGGTTGAATTAGTCGACTATGCAGATATACATATACATCTTTAAGCTCACTCTTCCGAATTAGAAAGTATAGATCTAGATTTAGAATCTTGATATTTCTAAACATTCCAATTTCTATAAGAAAGCTAAAGAATATATATAGCTTTATAAATATTTATGAATATTGTACGTTATATGATTTTAAACTAAGACTAAATTATTATTTAGATTTAACATAAAGTTAGTTATCACGGGCACATGCATATGGTACTTGGCAGAGACACCTACTTGCATTTATAAAGCCTTATATTACAAGTTAGAATACAGTTATATAAAATATTTAAATATTTACAATTAACAAATGCTAATAGAAACCGAAATTCATAAATCAATCACCCTAAAGATGTGTCATAATTAGCAATATACTTATAATTATGCATATGAATTGTCAGTTAAAGTTACCATTATAAAGACTGCGTTACACAATATACGTATAATATAAAGGCTGTATATATTGGACTATAATTTAATAATCAGAAACGAAATTTGTCATAATAATATGATTAAGCTCAAACAATAGCTATTGCCTGATTAAAGAGCGTGTTGCTACTATTAGGGTTCGGGGCAACATGCGATTTGTTGTTGCTGGTGGTATAATGCTGTAGTTGTTGTTTAATTTCCAATAGATAATTCATGATTTATGAAGCGTTAATTTCGTAATTGAACTTTTACATGTGTCTAACTTCAGTGGTGTAAATGCGCAGTCCTGCCAAATTGATTTATCCAATTGGAATTCAATGATCAGAACTAATAGGATGGTATGAATAAATAACATGTGACATATGATTTTATATATAGACAGTAATTTATATAATGCAACAATTCCAGTATTATTGAAGATTCCACTGTTAACATATTATATCATACTTAACTAAAATATTATAATTAATTTATTTAATATTCTTGAGTTTTGAATATCAGCTTAAAGTTAATTCATTTGCATAAGAGTGTAATAGGGCATTCCTTGGCAAACAATATATGAGTTGTTTTACTATAGTTAATTATATATAGATCAGAATTAATATCAGTCATCTATAGCTAACTACATCGCGATCGCGATTCTAATATTACATGAACCGCGCTACAGATCTACTAAAACTTGCTTACATTATCTATTAGTTCATTTTGTATTGAATTCATATCCTATAAAAAGAATTGCCAGATTTTAAATATATATAATGGACACAAAAGTATATATATAAAAGATCATAAATTCCATTTATTTCTTTTTATTATATTACAATAATTCACTTGGCTTAATTCATTCGCTCATTACATACAAAATGAAATTCTTTTCTACAGTTGTCACTATTTTTGCAGGTATCTCAATTGCGGTTGCAGCTGATTCAGGTACAATCAGTACAGACCAAGGAATATGTACTTATAAACCTTTTTGTCCTATTAATATTGGTAAATTTTGTGCTGATGAAGTTAGAGCAGTTTCCATTGACAAAAAAATCAGTCTTCTTGGCCTAGCCAAAATGTTTGAGGTGACTTATGATATTGATTTCACTGCTGATCCATATAAGAGAAATGCTATTAAAGAGGTTGTGATTTTTGGAATTGGTCTTCCAAAAATTGTTTACAGCACACTATTAGATATTGATAAAATTGGAGCTGATATGAATCACTTTCAAGTTACATATAAAGAGGCTACAATGGTTACTCCTGCTCTATTTGGTCACACTTGTGTTGCACCAATTAAAATTGGAATGCAATACTGTGCTAAAAGTATTTTAGGTCTTTGCATATCCTACAAATTCAAATTTTATGAATCACCATTTACATGCTGGAAGAATGATTGTGAGCCAGATGAAGGTCCGGAACCAATTGCTACTTCAACCATTACAACATCTATGACCAACATTCCTGAAATCAGTACTGTAACTGAAACCGTTACTACTTCTAATGAAGCCGTTACTACTTCTACTGAACCGGTGGCAGTCTCAACAGGTATCTCAGTCTCGACAGCCACTGTATTAATATCATCATCTATTGTCCCAATTTCTACAACAGCTATCCCTGTCTCAACAAGTGTTGTTACTAGTACTTCCATTGTCTCAAGTTATATTGCTGTCACTTCAACCTCTAGTTCAGAAATTGCAAGCGAAGATACTAGAAGTACAACAATGACTCTTACTATTCCATGTGCCAAATGTGAAGGTGGATTCACTGTTTACACTACTATTTCCTGTCCCACAGATGTTCCAACCCCTAGTCCAGAAATTGCAAGCGAAAGCACAACAATGACTRTTACTATTCCATGTGCCAAATGTGAAGGTGGATTCACTGTTTATACTACTRTTTCCYGTCCCACAGACACTCCTATCAATACTGTGACTATTCCTTGCACTAAAGCAGAATGTAATGGTGGTGTCGAACCAGTTCCAACAGCTCCAGCAGTTCCAGTATCTCCAGCACCTTGCACTGAAGAAAAATGTAATGGCGGTTCTGAACCAGTTCCATCAGCTCCAGTTTTCCCAGAAGTTCCAACAATTCCAACAATTCCAAAAATAATTCCAGCTGTCCCATATTCTCCAGTTGCTCCCGAAGTTCCAGCAATTCCAGAAGTTCCAGCAATTCCAGAAGTTCCAGCAATTCCAGAAGTTCCAGCTGTCCCAGTTTCTCCAGAAGTTCCAGAAGTTCCAGAAGCTCTAACTACTCCAGTCGTTTCAAATGCTCCAACTCTCCCTTCTGTTGATGATTCAAATGGATCTAATGCTCTTAAGCTATCATTATTTAATCTGGCTGTCCTTGGTAGTGCTCAATTATTAGTTTTGCTTATTTAAATTTGAATTTAAATAAAAGAGATTATAATTCAGCTACAGAAAAATTATTATGCACATCAAATTCCAAAGATTCTTCTTAACTTTTCTTAACTTTCCTTAATTTCTATTTTATATAATTATATTTTATATTCTATATTCACTTTTTATATTTCTTAATATTTTTTTTCTTCCTTGATATTATGTTTTGAAATGAATTTATTTTTTACAATTAACTAACTATTGATTCTAAATCCTAATTAATATGTTTCTTTATTGTTATACCCCCAGCTATTTATTTTCGCTAAATATTTAATATATATGCCCTATGTAAATATTTAATTTTTCAAATAGTTTTGATTTTATTTGTAACAATAATCTTTTATAATTAACATAATTTATCATATGTGCTAAATATGGAGTTAACCTTAGTAATAAAATATATAGCTACAAATACTATAGAGTTACTTATGTGAGACTATAATATGCTTTATTATGAATGTTGATAAAGTCGCTATCATTAACATTTAATGATTAACCTCTACGTACTATCCATAGCTATTTATAAGGCTTATATGTATAATATTAGGCTATAGGCCCATATTTATTATATTTCCTTTGCGATATGGCTATATCTCTCATTTACATTTTTAATTGATTGATCATCATCATATATTTAAGATTCGTCATATTTAGGCATATGCTTATAATTATGAATAACAATTGATTTATAATTATATTTATTAACATTTTTCTTTCTTTCGTAGCTACTGAACAGAATATTGAATGTCTGATGACTACTATGTTGAAAAAACAACCGCCAAATAACTTGAGTTCCATATTGGCTACTTATTATTTTGCAAATCACTAATAACCTACTGGTAGTAATTATAAAGTATCATACATAGCCAATCAATTTCTAAAATCATCAATTATAAATTTTGAGAACTCAATTACTGTACAGTATAGATCTGCTAATGATTCTCACACTTTTCACTAATCGCAATATACCTCCATTGCAAGTCCAATTGCGAATGGCGCTCTTTTCAATTTCACTACAGATAAAGAATCGGCGTCGAAAATTAGATCACGTAAATATACGGCACGCATAAGCTTATAAGCTTACCATTATAAGGTAATTGGGTTCCACTTAATTTCGGTTTTGTTTAAACTAAATGTTCAGCTATGTTTTTGAAGAAATTGGACAAATGTTTGGCCACGTAATGAACTACAACGTGGCAGCTTATTAGTGCAAGATTTGGGCAAATATTTGTCGTCTGCCGACATAAACGGATACAATTATGTAATTATCTTATAATTATTAATATTCAAATTATAGACTACCTGCTAAGATTTATCATTTTCTTCAATTATTATCTTGTTAAAAAATATTTTATATTTATATATGAGACTCTCTAAGAAAACAAACAATCAAGAAAGTCAAAAGAAAGACAAAAGAAAAGGAAAAAAAAACTTCCACAAAAATGCCAATTGTAATCATAAATAATAATCATACCCTATAACTAATCGTTGTATAGTATTATTCAATTAAACTATATTTTTAATTGTTGTTTTCATACCCGCACCACATTTTAAATTTTATATTCAATAATAACGAACCGACTATCATTTCCCATGATTATGCAACAATATCTATTTTATTTATCAATAGTATTTCTTAATTAAGTGCAAAAATACCAAATGCCAAAATCAAATGTAAAAAATAAAATAAAACGGTAATAATTATATCTTTCGTTAACGACTTTTTTTCCCTCCTCTTTTTAAATGTTTTGTAGGAACTTTTTTTATACAGTTAATTGTGTATGTATCATTAATAGTTTTCAATTGTAATGATGATAGTATCCTCTATGATTATCCATACCCATTATGAGTTGATTAAAAGCTTCAAAAATAAAAAAAATTAAGTACTAATGTAAAAAAAAATATAATGACAGTCAAGATAAAACAAACTAAGACCAAAAAAAAAATCAATAAATCAAAAATAACAATAACATAATGCAACAAGTTATCAGCCATTTTAATATTGTTTAAAGCTTTAATTTCTATTTCAATTTTCAATTCGAAAAAAAGAAATATTAAATCATTATAAGATCAAGATTAAGATTCAAAATCAAAAGAATCATCACCTATCAACATACTACTATATCTTCCACCCTTATTCTCAGATACTTTTTCCTTTGCTGTTGTTGGCGCTGTACTTGATCTACCTAATCCCCAATTCCCGGTTGCCCATCTACCAAATCCAGAGGAAGGTTTCTCATCATTATCAGCATTATTCTTATTATTACTGTTATTATTATTAGTAGTAGGTTGAGGTGTTGATCCTAATAATCCAAAAATTTGAGATATTGATCCAGCTGGGTTTGATAATATACCATTATTTTCTTTATCTTTATTATTATTATTATCCTTTGATTTATTATTATTTGGATGTAATTGTTGTTGTTGTTGTTGTTGTTTTAATTTCGAACTCCATAATGACCCCATCCCTTGTTTAACACTTGAATTACCCATTTCAACCATTGTTAATAAATTATTACCATTATTATTAGATTTTAGTTTTTCATCATCAGAATCACTATCCTCATCACTTTCATTATGATAAGCATTTTGTTTATCATTATTTGTATCTTTACCAAAATCATGGAAAGTAATTGCTTTATTACTAACTTTACTAACATTATTAACAATTAAATTACTAATTATACCAGGTTTACCATCTTTACTAAGAACTTGTACTTGATTGATTAAAGTTTGAATATAATCTGTTAGTTTTTTATTTTGTTTCTTTAATGTTATAGTCTCATGTTTCAGTTTTAGAATCTCATTTTCAAGTTTAACACCTTCTCCTGATGATACATTACCATTAGTCCTATTATCATCATCAGATTCAGATTCAGAATCGGAATCAGTGTTCTTTTTGATTCTTGTTAATGATAAATTATTAACATCATTTGCATAAACTATAGAAGATGACTTAGCATGAGTTTTAATGCTATTATTGTTATTTGTTGTAGTTAAAGGATAATGACTATTTGTTGGAGTTGTAGATCTAATACCAGCTCTTGGTGCAGAACCAGTACGTGATGGCACACGAGGTCTAGATGGTGGTCTTGATGATGGCCTTGCAGAATTTGGAGTAATTGGTGTACCATTTCTTGATTGTGGTCTAGATATAGGAGTTTTTGTATTTATAATTTTACCCCTGTTAACAACAATATTATTACTATTAGAATTTGAGTTTAAAAGTAAGTTTGAGTTTGAATTAGTAGTTGGTGATAAATCAGTTGATGATCTCCTTCCATTTAAAACGGGAGTTGAAGCATTCTTCGTACCATAAATTGAAGGTCTTCTATTTCGATTATTATTATTGTTGTTATTGTTATTGTTATTGCTAAGGTTCATGCTACTATTATTGTTCAATGGCGGGGATTTAACTCTATTTGTCGGTGGACTATTAACTCTTGCAATAACTTTATTTGGACTATTAACCCTTGCAATACCAGGACTTTTAGTTCTTAGTGGATTATTATTTGGGCTATTAACTCTTGCAATACCAGGACTTTTATTTCTTAATGCACCATTGTTTGGACTTTTAGTTCTTGATGTAGTTTGTTTTGAAAAACCATAAGGTTGAAGTTCTTTTGGTACCCTTGTTTTATCACCAGTTATAAATTTACCAGCAAATTCATCTTCTAAATCATCTTCATTCTCACTTGATTCATCATCATCTTCAGTAGTATTAAAAGATTCTTGAGATTTTCTAAATCTTGCCATTGGTGTTAAAACACTTAATTGTTTTCTTGATTCAGGTTCCCGTTTTGATAAAGATAAAGTTGATGCTGATTTAATATGTGGTCTTTGCATAACAGGAGTTGGAGTTTTTCTTGTAATATTATTATCGTCATCTGAATCTGAATTATTAGCATTGCTGTTTCTAATTTTGTTAATTTTGTCAAGACTACTGTTTACGTTAAGAGTTTGGTTTTGGGTTCGGGCATACGAGGACAAACGGAAAATCTTGTTACCAGCAGCACTACTAGGCCTATTGACAGGGGCCGCAGTAGTTGGATAATTATCTTCTTCTTCTTCATCGGTATCATCACCATCTTCTTCTTCATCAATAACATCAGTTAATCGTAAAGTTGGCCTGGATCTTATCAGGTATGTTTTTGATAAATGGGGTGTTAAATTTTCTTGCTGCAATTGTTTAATCAAAGACATTTTTTCATTTGTTAACTCGGAAATCTGTTCCAACATCGCATTCCGTTCCAGCTCTAGGTTTTTAATTTGCTGTCTTGAACCATCCAATTCGGATCTGATGGATGAAAATTGGATTTGTAGGGATCGATAATTATCTTGTAGTTTTTTCATTGCCTTTGGGTCAACGAGTTGTCGGGATGCAGGGGAGCTATTATGGAGATCGTCATCATCACCCTCATCACTACTATCATCTTGGTGTTTGTTAATGGAAGATGATCGAAGTCTCCTTGAATAGGAGCTCATTTGAAGTCTCATGTCGCAGCTTTGTATAAAATCAGTAGTAAAGTTTTTAAAATCAGATGTTGAATTTGTTAATAAATTTGCATGTAATTTGTTATTTTCGGAAATTAATTTTTTCTTTTCATCGTTTAATAAAATTAAATCTTTTTGAGTTTTTAATAAATTTGATTCGTTTTTTAATAATTGATTTTCTAAAAAATCAGATGTTTTTAAAAAATTGTCTATTCGTTGAAAACTTTCAGTTAATAAGGTTGATAAAATTATATTCTGGTTTTTAAAATCCGTTGTCAATTGTCTTAAATGCCTTATTTCGGCCGTTTCGGCTGTATCAGCTGTTCCATCTGCCCTAACTGGGGTAGATTCTGTGGTCATTCCTCGGGCTCCGGTTGGTGTTCCTTTGATCGCCTTGTTATTGGCTGCGGAGTCCTCACCTTCATTTTCCATTGGATCATGATCCTCATCAACATTACATGTAATGCCGTAACGTCGTAAATCCTCAACAGTCAATCCTTCACCTTGCCCATTTTCATTTCCAAACACTTGTCCTAAACTTTTCAATTGTTGTAAACCTTTGGCGGCCTCCTTATATTGTTCTTCTTTTTCAGTTGTAATATCTGCTTCTGTATTTGTTGCCACTATATCTGAATTATAAGGAGATCCGTTCACGTCATTTACTATTGTCATTTTCCTCGAATAATAAACCTCTTGTTCCTGGTCTTGGTCCTCTTTAGATATTGTCGTATCATTATTAATACCGTTCCGTACATCAATCTCCATCGTTACCTAACTAGTCGTAAATAATAGTAACAAAATAAGGAACGTAAAGGTTTAAGCTATCAATATATGTGTTAATTATTATCTCTGGTGGGGAAAAGAGGATAAGTTTTCAGAAATGTGTAGTTGTTAAGGTTTTTGAATAATTAAAATGTGCGTACGTACTGAATAAAGTGTATAAAATAGAGGGCAATTATTTTAAATTTGGTTAACGTTACTACTAGTTATGATGTTAATGTTCAGACTTTTTTGATCTGATTTTATATTTCTATATTTTGATATTTTTTTATAATTGTTTATCTGTTTATTTCATTTTTTAATTTAATTTTTTAAACTTTATTTAGATGCGCGTGTAGGCACCGGTTTGCGTGTAAAAATTGTTACAACATACATAGTTGGCACACAAAAAGATTTATCTGACACCATTTACTAGCTGAGGTGCTAGCTAGTTATAGATAATCTGGAGAAGAAGTAATATAACTGGTTATTACATGAAACCCCAGACTAGTAGCCAACAATTGTAATGGATATCCCTGTGTTCTTACCGGCTACACGGAAGAATTAAGTGAGTACCTTTGTTTCACTCTAGATCTAAAAAACACACAATTTTATAGACCAATTCCCACGGAAAAATCACTATGCCTGGTCTGTATAACTATCACTGAAGACAACTGGAGTCAACTTGTTCCTCTTTTGTTGTTTTAGACGCATTGGCCTGTATGCGATAAGTTGATCAAAAAGCGATTGATCTAGCTGATCACATATATCTGGCAGTACTTCTATAAGACGATTCTTGACCTTGCTGATAACATCATTCATTGTAGTTAACTTTGGGTGCTTGTTTATCGGGTCAGTTTTAAACTTTTTTCAATGGGTTAAGTCTGGAGAGCCCGTACTACCTCGTAGTCCAACGGCTGTTTCCACTTGATTTTTCTCCAATTGGCCAAATTAGTCTAAGTTTTCTTGAATTTTGAATTGAATCATTGCCGTGTTGAAAAATACCACGCTCAAGGGCTTAGATAATAGGTATTTCTACCGACACTACATTTCTTGTTAGAGTTGGGTATTAGAGTTGAATATTATAGTTGGAATGGTATGATTATTTAATATTATATATTGCTCTACTTTATTTTTATTACAACAAAAATATACCATAATCGATCTGTATTTCGAATTCAATAAGTTTCTACATAATAAAATCTACTTAAGTTTAAAATTCTCTTAATAAGTGTACGATATTTGTTTTTTTTTAAATTTTTGTAACGTTCTTTAAATCCACTAACTCCAAATTTGTAAATAATTAAGATTTGCGAGCTCATCATCAGTAACTCAACCATAATTGAAGAACTCTCACGACCTGTCTTGATTTGATTTCAGCTTCAGTAACTTGATTGTTAATATTAGCTCAAATGTATTCCGTAAGTTTCAAATATTTATCCCGGGTTTTTACAAGTCCACCATTAAGTTTGAAGTGGGATTATTTGTGGCAATCCTAATTGGGTGAAATGAATTAGTTGATACATCACAGTTATCATTAGTTGTAGATATACAATTTCAACAATATTTTTTATTTGTAAAGTTAAGCATTTAAATATCAAAGATTATATAAAATTTAGGTTGTAATTGCTATCATTATGAAATTGATAGATTGTTATCTTCATACTATAAAGTTGTAAGGATGTTTACTAGCCACTATGATAATTAATGGAAAAAATTTCAACTCATCTCAATAAATGTATAAAAAATTGAGAACGAATTCATTTTCATCAATTAAAAAATTTACAAAAATGGTTACAATTGGAACACATAATGGAACATTTCATGCAGATGAAGCATTAGCAGTATATATATTAAAACAATTAAAAGAATATAAAGAAGCAACAATTATTAGATCAAGAGATTTAAAGATTTTATCAAATTGTGATATAATTGTTGATGTTGGAGCAGAATATAATTTATTAGAAAAAAAATTTGATCATCATCAAAGAGGTTTCAATGAAGTTTTTAATGAAATTGAAGGTTTTAATACAAAATTAAGTTCAGCTGGATTAATTTGGAAACATTTTGGTGAAAAAGTTATCCAAGAAATTTTTAATTTCAAAAATGAACAAGATATTAAAATATTATATTTTAAAATTTATAAAGAATTTTTAGAAGCAATTGATGCAAATGATAATGGTATAAATGAATATGAAGTGAAAGCAAAAAGTAAATTTAAAAGTTTTGGAATTTCATTACCATCAGTTATATCTGGAATTAATCCAAGATGGAATGAGGCTCAAACACCTGAAGTTTACGATTCTAAATTTGAAAAAGCGAGTGAATTCATCGGAAAGATTTTCTTTGATAAACTAGATTATTATGGCAAAGCATGGCTGCCAGCTAAGAATTTGGTCTACGAAGCAGTCTTCAAGTCGCAGCAGGAGAACATTTGTGACGGGAAGATCGTTGTCTTCGACGGGTTTTTACCATGGAAGGAGCATCTGTACGAGACAGAAAAAGAAATGGACATCGCAGGTAAGATTCTGTATGTCCTGTACCCGGACTCCAACGGTGGGTGGAGGGTGCAAGCGGTGTCGGAAAGCCATGACAGCTTTGCGTCGCGGAAGGCACTTCCAGAAGCATGGCGTGGGTTGAGGGACGGGGAGCTGAGCGAGAAGAGCGGGATTTCCGGGGGGGTGTTTGTGCACGCGTCTGGGTTCATCGGGGGGAACCAGAGCAAGGAGGGCGCGCTGCAGATGGCGGAGCAGGCCGTGTAACGACCATCTTAGTGTAACGACCATCTTAGTGTAACCATCTTAGCCATATAGTTACGTAATGCATTAGTAATGCGCATGCCATTGTTGCAGCCGGGAGCAGGAGCCGACGTCACGTGGTGCGGGAATGTTTTTGTTCCACTTCTGTTGATTCTCGTAGCAAAAAGGAAGAAATGCGGCTTTTGGGCAGAAAACGAGAACGCGCGAAACAGAACGGGTTCCGCAACACCCACCTCCCCAAGACCCACGCGTCCCACGGCGGCGAGGGTGCGGCGAGGGGGGAGGGCGACGGCGCGGGGGAGGGCGACACCCACGCAGACTCCCAGTACGAATCTCCACTTTTGCTACCAGTCCCAACGTGTTCTAACGTGAAACATTGTAGCTCCCGAACAGACTCTTTGAACTTGAGCACGAGCACAGGTACGTTACAGCACGATTATTATTATCTCCTTATATTCATCCTTTGCTGCTGTTTTCCTTTCTTCCTCCATTCTTTCTAACTCCAATATGCCAGACCGGATAGCTGATATAAAAGCTTCCTCTGACACTTCTTACGATAAAGCCAATGACCAGCCTGATCTCTCGACGAAATCTTCCATTTCGACAATGGTCATAACTCCCGATCAATTCTCCATTGACAATTTCGATTCTTCTATAATTAGACGTGGATGGGTTAATAGAAGTCAAGCCACTTTTTCAACTTGGGGCGAATCCAACAATAACATCAACGATTTTAAACTATTCCAGGCAATCATAAAGGGTCCTAATTTATTGATTTATAAACCTCCGAATAAAGAGTTTAAATGTTTTGTACCTGGTTTATCTCCTCCATCAATTCATACTTCAAATTCTACTTCAAATTCTACCTCAAATTCTACTTCAAATCATCCTCTTTCAACAACAACTTCTGAAATCAATATTAATGATAGATTTTTAACTGTTAAATCTCAATCTTCCTTAACCATGTCAAGAGATAGGCGGGCCTCGGTTAATATTACAAGTCAAACTTCTCAAAATGAAATGTCAATAAGACCTTCCTCTTCAATGACTTCAACTGCTCCAATGCAACAACAACAACAATCAAATTTAAAGTTAAAATCTTCAAATCCTTCATCTCCAACTTCGTTAACTTATTATTCTCCAATTTACCCACATCCTGATTTAATACTTGATTCAAATGATTCAATTATATCTGGTACTTTGGAATCAATATGTCATTCAATTTTATTTAATCCAACTACAAATGATGATTTAACTCATGATTTATTAATTTATATACCTTTATTTGATATAATTGGTAATGCCTTGGATTTCTTTTGTATTTATGCAAGTTGCTTTAATTCAAGACCTTTTCAAAATTCAAATACAAATTCAAATACAACTACAGATTCAACAAATTCAAAGAAATTATCTCCTGCGAATTCTTTTAGTCATTCTCGTTCATTTACAATATCACAATCTCCACAACAACAACAACAATCATCAAATCAATCAAATAATATTCCTGTAACAATAACAAATGAAACAGAAACTATTTTAACCCGTCGTTTATCAAAAATTATATCAATTTTACAAGATGAATTATATGGTTTTTTATTAGAACCTTCAATTTTTAATAAAATTATGAAATTATTAGAATTATTATCTCATCATGATGATATAATTGCAACAAAATTAAAATTTAGTGTTAGTAAAAAATGTAAAAAATTAACTGATTTAATTTCAACTAATAATATTAATATTAATAATGGTAATGGTAATGGAAATGGAAATGGAAATAATGGTATGAAAATGGATTATCATCCAAATGGTATAAAACCTGGATTAGCTGAAAGATTAAAAGATTATATTCATCAAGTTATTCAAGAAAAGGAAAAATTATATAAAAATCAATCATCATCATCATCATCATCGGTTAAAAAACATCAAATTCAAGAACAACCTCCATCTTCATCATCATCTCAATCACAAAATCAAATTTCAAATGATATTTCAAATAATAAAATTTTTTATTCAAAATTAGTTTCAATACCACCAGAAATTTTTATATTAGTTGATTCAAAAATTTTAGCAAATCAAATATCATCATTATTATTAAATTTTACAAAAATTTGGAGTCCAATATTAGATTTATCATTATTACAAGAATCTCCTTATAATTATAGAAATTGGAATCCATTAATTTTTGATTCAAATAATATGCATTTTTTAAGTAGAATGTTAATTAATCATTTATTACCATTAAATAAAAAACATTCATCAAAATCTTCAACAAATTTAAATAAAAAACAATGTTTTTCAAAAAAACCTTTAATAAGATCAAAAATTTTAACAAAATGGATTGAATTAGGTTCAGCATTAGAAAAAAATGGTGATATGGTTAGTTGGTTAGCAATTGCATCAATTATATGTTCAACTCCAATATTAAGATTATCAGAAACTTGGTCATTAATTTCAAAAAATCATTATGAATTAGTTTCAAAAGAATGGTCTCCTGTTATATTTGATTTAGAACGTAGACAATTAGTTTCTGAATCTTCAACAAAACATACTTATCATGTTTTAGCTCCACAAGGAATTGGAGAAACTTATCCAAAGGATAGAGTTGTTCCATATTTTGGTGATTTATTTATGAAACAAGAATCAAATATTGATATAAAACAATGTGAAAGACATGTTAAAAGAGTTAAAATGGCTTTTGAAAGATGGTCAAGTTATTTAAATCAAGTTAATGATTCATCAAATATTTTAACTACTTCTTCTTCATCAACTAAAAATTGGCCATTAATGCAAAAATTATTATATATAATTTTAACTGATAATTATAATATTGATGATTATTCTTCAGATTCATTAATGAAATTATCACTAATTATTGAACCATCAATATCTGGTGAATATTTCAATAAACATGATTTTTTAAAAACTCCTTTAATAACAGGTTCTTATTTACCTATATTATTTGATGATTTAATACCATCATATAAAATTTTCTCAAAAAATGTTTTATTGGGTAATAACAATAATATTGCTTCACATACTAAGAAAAATAAAAAGAATATTGGGAATTCAAATGATGAATCAAGTGTTATTAATTTTAATATTAATAATAATGGTGAATTAATTGTTAGTGATAAAAATAATAATGATAAAGAAAAAGATTTGAGTTTTGCAATTACTGGTTATATTGATTTAGATTTATCAAGTTTAGAAATTATTAATAAGATTAAATTATCAAATACTAAATTAAATTTAAATTTAAAATTAAATTTAAATATTAACAAACAACAAAATAAATCATTAAAAAATTTAGATGAAAATTCAAAATTATTATTAAAATTTAATAATAATAATCAAATTTTTTTAAAAAATATTTATGATATTTTAAATATTTCTTCAAATTTTTATTATATTCATGATGATTTAATTTTTAAATATTTAAATAATGATAATGGAAATGGTAATGATAATGATGATGGAATTAATATTGAAAATGATTCAGATTCTTCAAATTCAGATTCAAATTCAAACAATGATATTAAAATTGAAAATGATAATGATACAGAAACTGAAAATGATTCAGATTCATTACAAAATTCTCAAAATTTTAATAAAAGAAATTCAATTGATGATGATAAACCAATTATAGTTTATACAAAATCTGGTACAATTGATAGATTAATTGATGTTTTAATTTTAGGTGCAAGTGCTTTTGGACCAGAAGTTACTAAAAAAAATTCAAATACAACAACAATTAATAAAGATGATGATGATCAAATGAATTATCCACAATTAACAATGGATATGGGGATTTATACATTAACTTTTTTTGCAACCTATAGAAGTTTTTGCTCACCAACTATATTATTAGAATCTTTAGGTCGTCGATTTATTGGTTCAAAATCAGTTTCAATATCAATATCAAGAAGAAATGCAAAAATTTTAGCATCAAGTACTTCAACTAATAAAGAAGATAATATTGATAAAAATATTGACACTTTTTTAATTTGGGATGATCTTGTTAATGATAATAATGCTAAAATTAATTGGAGATATGTTGCACAAGTTCAAATTGGTGTTTTAGAAGCATTAATTTTATGGATAACACAATATTTTAATGATTTTGCAAATGATATTAATTTAAAAACAATGTTTTTAGATTTATTAAAAGTAATGGATCAAGAAATGATTGATTGGCCAAAAAGATTTAATAGTAAATCATCAACTTCTTCATCAAATTCAACACCTTCTTCTTCAGTTCATATGATAATTCCAATTGAAAATTGTGAAGAAATTGAAAGTTTTTTTACAACTATAAACATGCTATTTAGAAAATTAAGAAAATTATTTATAAAAAGAAGTTATAGACCATTAGAATCACCAAAAAAATTCCCATCAACAAGAGAAATTATTCAATTATTACCAACAATTCCAACTTCAATGGATTTATATAATATTGAAATATTTATTGAAAAATTAGATTCAATTTCTTTAAAGTTTTTTAATAATGTTTCATTATCTGATTGGATAACAACATTTGAACTTTTAGAATTACAAACAGTTAATACAATTGATTTATTTAATTTTAAAGAACAACAACAATCTCAACAAAGATTTGGAGTTGATGATAATGATATTATTATACAATCTGTTTTTAATTGGTTTGATACTTTATGTAGAGGTGGTATAACTGATTCATCAAAAGGTTTAGTTTTTGATAAATTACCTCCTTCTGTTAAAAGATTATTAAATTTACATGATATTTTAGCAAATTATTTGGCTGCTAATATTTGTGATCATACAATTCATAAAGAAATTAGAATTCAAAGAATGTCATGTTTATTAAATTCTCTTGGTGTTATTAAAACAAGAATGTCAATTTTAGATCTATTTTCAAAAGATGATTATCAACAATCTTCAATTTCTCCTCATATTCCTGCATTTGTTGAAACTGCAATTTCTGATGCTATTTTAAGACCTGAATCTCGTTGTTTTGCTCATTCTTGGAAACGTGCTGCAATGTCAGTTGGTGCTCCACATGCAAATACTTTAAGTGTAATGATTCCATTTTTTAATAAAAATGATTTACAAGGTGATATGGCTTGTTATCCATTAACAACATGTCCTGGTTGGTTAATTGAAAGATTATTAGAAATTGCTTGTTATTTTCCAAATATGTCAATTGAAAATCCAAAATTAATTAATTTTGATAAAAGAAGATTTATTTATAATTGTATTACAAATATTATTGATACAACAAATTTAATTAATGATGGTAATTCAAAAATTGATGAATCATTTAATGATTTATTTTCATTAACAAATAAATCATCATCAATTAATGATAATGATCGAAATCGATCAAATTCTTCTGCTTCAAGTTTTAGTAGTGGATCAGAAACTTTTGATAATACAATGAAAAAATATTTAATCTTTCCTGATAAAAGAATGGCAAAAGAAACTGCTTTAAAAGAATCAAGAGAATATCCAAAAAATGAACAAAAATTAAAAGTTTTTACTGTTCATATTGAAAATCAAATTGAAAAATTAAAAAGAGATTTAAAACAAAGAGATCTTATATTACGACAAATTAAAGAATCAAATCAAAAGAAAAATAATAATACTTCCAATGTTATTAATAATAATAATCAATTGATTAATGATTCAAATTCAAGTGGAATTTCTATAAATGGTGAATTAAATGATAAGAAATTTGGAAATAAATTTAAATTAGGATCTTTCTTTAAAAACGGTAGGAAACCTTTTTCATCAAATGGTCGATATCATTCAAATCAAACAATTTCAAGTTTAGTAAGTGCAACAATTACTCCCAACAACAATAGTAGTAATAATAATGATAATGGTGGTACTAATAAAATGGTTTCAATTTATGAATTACCTCAATTAAATATGAATGATGAATTACCAAAATCAAAACCAGTTTTATCACTTCATTTACCAGAAACTTCATCTTTGATTATTCATTCTAATGATTTTGATGGATTGTTTAAAGTTGTTATTAAAGAATCTGGTAATCAATATACGTTTCAAGCAACTACAAATGAAGATGCTGCCCAATGGGTACAATCATGTGCAATTTCAAGAAGATATGCTTATTTATCAAAATCAACAAAAGGTAATAATACTAGAGTATTTGGAGTTCCAGTTGATCTCGTTTGTGAACGTGAAGGAACATTAGTTCCAACAGTTGTTGAAACATTACTTAAAGAAATTGAACTTCGAGGATTAGATGAAGTTGGTATTTATCGTATTCCTGGTTCTTTAGCAAGTGTCAATGCATTAAAACAAGCCTTTGATGAAACTACTAATGTTAATATGGAAGATAATAAATGGTTTGATATTAATACAGTTGCAGGTTGTTTTAAATCATATCTTCGGGAATTGCCTGAACCACCTTTAACAACAAAATTATTCCCTGAATTTGTTGCTGCTATAAAAGCTAAACCAGCAACAGAAAAAGAACAAATTGCAAGGATTCGAGAAATTATTTTTAAATTACCAGAATATAATCTAAGATTAATGAAAAGATTATTTGAACATTTATATCGTGTTACTGAACATGGAGAGCGGAATAAAATGCATGCAGTTAATTTAGCAATTGTTTTTGCGATGAGTTTTATTATGGGAAGTGATGGGAATGGTGGTAATGTCTCAACTGAATTGGGTGCAATTCAAACATTATTAAAACTGTTGATCAGTCATTACCAAGAGGTATTTATTTAATTTAATTTTTTTCCATAATTACAATTTTTTTTTGTTTTCATATTATTTTTTCCTTTTCTTTTTATTTTAATCAATCGTTAATCTTTTTTGTATATATTTTTAATTTGTTTAACTGAACATGGAAATCGGAATAAAATACATGTTGTTAAGTTAGCGATTGTGATTACAATGAGGTTGGTTATTGGAGGTGATTGGAATGGCGGTTATGTTTCCACTGAATGGTACACAGTCCAATCATTATTAATGATGTTGATCAATCATTATCAAAAGCTATTCAGTGGACTTAATCTGTTTCTACAGTTTTTATTTTATATTTCTATTTTGTACACCTTTATTTTTAAACAATTGTTAATTTCAATGAGTCCTTGAGACTTATTGTTTTTAGTGTTTTTTTTTTAAAAATCTATTATATTTCTAATCTGTTTTTATTTTTGTCTTTGTTTTTTTGCTTTTGCTTTTGATTTTGATTTGGCCTAATTCGAGACTATCTCTCAAATAAAAAAAAATTATATTATCCTTGATTTGAATTGATTTAATTTGCTTTATTTTCAACAATATCTTGTTATTGGGTATATTTATTATATATGTGTATTCTGACATTTTAGTACTAAGTTAGTTATGATGTTTTTTTAATATTTTGTTTGTTTTATTAATATTTTTAAAAAACTTATCGATTAATATTGCAATTAGAAATGCAATTTATTGTTTTTAACTCTTATCTGTTATAAATAGCTATAATTTAAATAAATTACTTAAATTTATACTATCACTGGTCAAGATTAAACTGCCCTTTACTTTAAAGTCACTACTTCACATAAACATGGTAATAATATAACCAGCCATCGAATAGTCCACAAGGCCTTTTAGGATGCACTTGAAACAGTTTATAATGTTACGTAAATTCTAAATATTCGACTGGTCTAGTAAAACGACACCTTCTGTCTGATATTTAGTATTAGCGCGCCCTTAAGCTTAACAAACGTCTTTCACTCTACAAGGTAACATCAAAAACTACTCCTTACAATGGAATACAACCAATTTTCCAAATTCCAGTCCATAGCATAAGACTTACAACCTTAAACTTCTTTATACTATAAATCTTGTGAAGTTCAAAGGCCTGGTCTGACTTTTGTAAAACATAATTATACTTTCTCGGGATCCTATAGCGGCCGAACATTCGTTGCGAAATACAACACCATACCGATTCCCAAAAGTCGTGAGACCACTCCAGTCTATCTTTGAATCATATCCTTTTGTTCTTTAAGTTCTTTTAGTTCTTCTAGTTCTTCACATCCGGAGAACGCCTTATTGCATGGGGAGTCTACGGTTTTCCATATTCATGTAAAGTCCGTGAAATTCAACTTGGTGATCTTATAAAATTTTACAAATATGAACCTCTCAACTATTTCTACCATATTTCCAGCATTAAAAAAAGTTTTTGTTGAATTCTCGACCGAGAAATCCAGTTTTTAAGGGTAAATGTGTGTGTGTTTACATGATGTATGAGCCTGCTTCATCTTTGCTTTTAATTAACTAGAATTATTTACTATCATCATTAGTAGAGCTCATAGTATTGAATATAATAGTTTAGCAGTTCACTTTTAATTGAGATTGAAATATATTCTAAAGTATGTTAATATTAAATGTACAATTGATTTCGAAAGGGTATGAATAGAAACCGTTAGAAAGAAACGTTTCAATTATAGCGATCGCTAATCATATAAATATATCAACTTCTTTCCTTCTGTCTCAAATATTAAATATGATTGTCATGTAATGATGGGCTTAAATTTATATAAAAGATAATAAAAACGTCTATCTATTATTAGTTATAGTATAATATATATAAATATCACATCGAAAAATAGTTAATCCGAAATAAAATGCAGTACAATTGAAATACAATCAATCTTATAAATATTATATAAATAATACACTTGATGGTATTTATAACAGCATGATATTTGTGTTTCTGTTTTATTGAATGTTATTGGGTTTTTTTGATTTTCTTGTAATTTGTTTATTGATTATGATTCTGATTAGTTGTCTAAATATTAAAATTTTATCAAACAGGTAATGAAAACCCAGATAAAACTCCTCCTCTCCTTCCATTCTTCCTTTTTTTAAAAAATTTACTAATTTCATCGGCTATCCAGACAGTACTGCATAAACAAAATAAAAATAATATATCATTTAATCCTAATGCTTCAGTTTGAAAAATCCTTTGAAAAAATGGTAAATAAATAACTAAAAATTGTCCCAATATACTTAAACCAACAGCAGCATTAAACATAACATTTGTAAAAAAACCATTTTCAAATACTGATTTTGTTGCTGATCTACAAGATAGAGCATTAAACATATCAAAAAATACAAAACATGTAAATGTCATTGTTGTATCTCTTTTTGTAACTTCACCATCTTTTGCCATTTCAGAAATATATATAAAACATGTACCAGATACAATAATTGTTGCTGCTTGAATTATACGTTTAAAAACACTTTTTGTTAAAATTTGATCTTTTCTTGATCTTGGTGGTTTATTCATAATTGCATGATCAACTGGTTCAACACCTAATGATTGAGCAGGTGGACCGTCCATTAAAATATTAATCCATAAAATTTGCATTGCATTTAAAGGAGTTGGTAATCTAAAAAATGTTGATAATGCAATTAACGATAAAGCAGCAATTGAGGTTGATAATTGAAAGGTTAAAAAATTTTGAATATTATAAAAAATTGCTTTACCTTCTTCAATTGCAGTTAAAATAGTTGAAAAATCATCATCAGTTAAAACCATATCTGCAGCTTCTTTTGCAACATCTGTACCATTTTTACCCATACTAATACCAATATCTGCTAATTTTAAAGCAGGTGCATCATTAACACCATCACCAGTCATTGCAACGACATCACCACGTAATTGTAAAGCTTCAACAATTGCCATTTTATGTTTTGGAGTTGTACGAGCAAAAACTGAAACATATTGTATAGCATCAGCTAAAGCTTCAGGAGTTAATTTATTTAAATCATCACCAGACATTACAGAATGTTTATTTTGAACAGGTATACCAATAGATTTTGCAATATTTAAAGCAGTACTTTCAGAATCACCAGTAATCATTATAACTCTTACTCTACCACGCATTAATTGCATAATTGAATTTTTAACATTTGGTCTTGGTGGATCATACATACCTGTTAAGCCAGTGAAAACTATATTTTTTGGTAAAATATCATCATTTTTCTCATCTTCTAGATCTATATTTGATGATGATGATATAATTGAACCATTTGCAGTTGCAAATGCTAAAATTCTTGAACCATCTTCAGACATTTTATTTGCATTTTCAATAATTTGAGATTTTATTTTATCATTTAATGGAAGTGTTGCGCCAGTTATTGTCATATAAGAAGTTGATAATTCTAAAATTCTTTCAACAGCTCCTTTAACATACGTAACAATTGTTGATTTTGAACCATTATGTGCAGATACTGCCATCCATTTACGTGATGAAGAAAAAGGTATTTCAATAGTTTTAACTTTTGTTGCTCTAATATCCTGTAAAGTAAATTTTGATAAAACATCAATTAATGCAACATCAGTTGGATTACCAATATATTTATTTGATTCTGATGAAAATATTGAACTATTACAAATATTACCAATTTCAAATAATTTTGCAATTGCTAGATTATTTTTTGGCAATGATTCATTTGATGTAAATAAATTATCAAGTTCAGAATTTACAAAGTTACCAACACCCATATCATAAGACCATAATTTTGTAACTGTCATCATATTTTTAGTCAAAGTACCAGTTTTATCACTACATATAACATTAACAGAACCTAAAGTTTCAACACTTGGTAATCTTCTTACAATTGCCTTCTTTTTTGCCATTCTTAAAACACCTAATGCTAAAGTCACAGTAACAATTATTGGTAAACCCTCAGGTATAGCAGCAACGGCTAAAGATACAGATATCGTAAACATATCAAGCCATGAACGACCTTCAAAAATACCGAATAAACATATAACACCAATTACAGCAAAACTCATTAAAGATAGATGTTTACCTAATTGATCCATTGATAATTGTAATGGAGTTTTTGGTTTATCGATTGAAGACATAATTTCAAAAACGGTACCAAAAGCAGTGTTTGGACCAGTAGCAATAACAATTCCTGAACCTCGACCATTTCTTACCAATGTACCCATGAATGCAATTGATTGTTGTTCATTTACGGGGATTCCAGTTGAAAATGGTGAATTTAGAAGAGAAGATTCGATTTTTACAGGATCAGTTGATTTTCTTGCAGGTTTATTTTCACCAGTTAAATTACTTTCATCAATGGTTAAATGAATAGCCTCAATTAATCGAATATCAGCAGGAATTCTATCACCAACACCAAAATGAACCAAATCACCAGGAACCAAGGAAGAGGCCATAACTGTCTGAGTATGACCACCTCTTGTCAAATGGGCTTCTGCTGGTACTAAACTATTTAAAGCCTCCAAAGATTTTTCTGACCTATATTCCTGTACAAATCCAACTGTGATAACTATTAGTATAGCCAGACCAATAGATATAGCATCTTCAGTATTACCCATACAGAAGGATATAGCAGCAGAGACGATTAATAGGATAATTAAAGGGTCTTCATAAAATTTCTTTATGAATTTGATTATTATGCTTTCGGCCTCTTCGGATTTTAATTCATTTAAACCATGAATACTTCTTCTGTACGTTGCATCCTGCGCAGGTATGATACCATCAGTCGCACTTGTTCTCAGTTCTATCAGAGTTTCATCTATGGATTTCGTGCAAAACGTGGCAGATGGAGCATGTGAGGAAGTTGAGGCCGCCTGGGCTGCAGCAATCGCGACCGAATTTCTCCTCGTTCGTTCCTGTTCTTCAAAAGAAGCCCTTGGATTATTGTTAGTGTTAATCATCACAAGAGTAACATAAAAAGAAATGAACAGGAAGGAAGAAAGTAAGAAAAAAAGGGTGAATTCTGAAAGGGTGTTTGATTGTTTCGTCGTGAAGGCTGCATCCTTTTTGAAGTATGGGCGTACGGGTGTTCCTGAGTACGAGTCATGTGACTCTCAGATTGATTTATCTTCTTCACCAATTCTTCAATTGTCAAAATGAAATTTAAATCCCTATGAATCAGGAATTGTAGTAAATATAGATTATATTCTGTATAAATTTTACCCATTGATGTTGTATTGAAATGTTACCTTTGACTTATTAAAATTATATGGCAGAAATACACAAAGAAGTATTAAAGTTACATTTTAGAACATTTGAGCTGGAAACAAGCCACAATCTAGATTAAGTGATGAAACTACAAATGCATTTATTAAATCTCCTCTTTTTCAGAACATGTGTAATATTAAATCATTAATATTTAGCATTTATCAACTTTGCGATTCTATATAAGATCCTTATAGCCCTATATTAAAGTTAGGCGTGCCTATATCAACAATATATTAACAAAAAAATGTAAATTTTAAAGTATCTAGATCTATATTGTAATAAGACAAAAAACCTCAAAAAATTACTTTATAAAAAAATGTCCTACCTTAATTTTATACAATTCATCCCTATTATACTAGTCATGATATCTTTATTCTATTCTATTAATATACTTATAATAACAAGCTCTATTTTTCATTATTTTCATATTACATCAAGTTTGATAGATTTCCATATGATCCATGATGATGTCCAACTAAAAATCCTGCCGAGCTACTTCTATGCTTTCCCTTTTCTGTATTTCTTCTATGTAAATTAAATTCATGACCATGACCATGACCATGGTTATTAGTTGTAGTAGCGGCTGAAGAAGTTACAGCAGATCCAGATCTTTCTCGTGGTTCAATTGCTATACTCATTTCATATTGTTCTTCAGGAGGAGGAGTTGCTCTAAATGCTTGATTTAGATATTCTTGCACTTCAACTAATACTTGAAGATTATATCTACTTGTTTGATATTGATTTATATCTCTTATAATTTCAAATACTTTAAATCGTTTAGCAAAATTAATAATATTTGTATTTCCTTGATAAAAATCATTATTACCATGTTCAACAAATGTTAAATCAGTTAAATAAACTCCAAAAAATGGCACCATTGGTGGATGAATTAAATGTAATAAATCTCTATATTCATTGAAATTTCTTGATGAATTCATTAATTTATTCATACTTTCTAAACTTTCTTTTGATTTTAATGATAAATGTGCCCAAGTTTTCTTTAATCGATGTATTGATGATGAATATAATGCTGATATTATAGCAGTCATACTACTAAAATTATTATAACGACGACATTTTTCCGCAGTTTGAACAAAATACCTAATAACTGCAACTCTTTTTCTTAAATCTTTTTGTCTTAAAATCATATATGAAACCCAATTTGTTAATTTATTTGAATTACTAATAAATTCAGTGATTATTTTAGATTCTCCTAAATTTCCATATTTATTACCCCAACATCTTATAAGACATTCTTGTTGAGTTATTTTAGAAAATAATCCTGCATCACGTATTGCTAATTGTCTACCCATTTCTAAAGGATCAATATCTAAAAGTTTAATACGTTTTAAATTTTTTGGTAATAATGGAGCAGGTGGTAACTGTTCAAATGGTCCAGACATTACAACGTGATTTTTAACTCCACATTCTTCTCCTTGACCAGAACAAACCATTTTTGATTCTGTTGTTTTTAAAACAGTTTTTGCTGCAGGAAATTTTTGATCAGCCAAAGGTTTAATAAATTCATGAATTGATGAAATTAAAGGTTTACCATTTTTATCTTCTTCTGATATAAATGATGAAAACCAATAATTTTCTAACCATGATCTTAAAATATTAATAACTCTTAATCTAATTGGTTTTTGCTTTCTTGTTTTCCAATTTTCATATTCTTCAAATGATAATCCTTCAGGTGGTTGAATTGAAAATCTTGCAACTAATGAATTGAAAAAATCAGTTGGTTCTAATATACTTCTAATAGTTAATAACATTGCATTATTAAAATCTGAATCTAAAAAATCATGATGAGTTAATCTTTCTATAAGTGCAATAATTGGACCTGTTTTAACATATGAGCCAGTTTTATCAAATAATAATAATTTTTCATATTCTGGTTCTAAATACCATGGTAAATCAGATGATGATTTAATTTTTGGTATAATTTTTGTTGAATCTAAATATTCTTCTTGATCATTTTCAATTTGTTCTTGTTTTGTTTCTTTTCCAATTAATTCTGAATAATCTTGAATATTCATAATTCTTGTCATGAAATTTATTATATTTTCATTATCTTCAACTAAACCAATTAAAACATGATGTGTTTTATTAATATTATGTTGTAATTTATTAATATTATCTAATAAAACACCATTATAATTTCGATCAAAATTATGATGCATTAAACGTGAATCATTATCAATATTATCATCATCATTATTATATAATGATGAAGAAGTTATAACATTCTCAACACCTTCCGTAATACTAGGTAATCTATTCATTTTAAAAACATCTTCTTGGTGTTCAATCATCGTATTCATTTGTGCCGTAATCACTAAATCCATAGCACAAGTATATAATTCTTGTTTTAATTCAAAAAATTCATGAAGTAATGGTTTTGAATATTTAAACATATTTGCAAGATAATTATCATGAGAACATGGTAATGCTGGATCAATTGGTACATCTGCTGTTGTATCTGGATTAATTTCACAGGCATGTTTATTCATCAATCGAAATACATTAAAATCAATTGATTCAAGCATATTTATAATTCCACTTAATGTATTTAAAACTGCATGAACTGTTGATAGGATCATTGAATTTTGTTCTTCTAATGATAATTTATCATTTTTATGATCATTTTGTGATTGTTGTTTTTCTTCAGATAAATTATCTGAAGTTTCAGTTTCTCTTTCTTCTAGTTCTGGTTCTTCTGGCATGATAAATGTTTCTTTTCTTTCTAATACTTGTTTAATTTGTTCAACAATACCATTAACAAGTTGTTTTTGTCTATTTATAATTATTAAAAGATCTTGATCAAACTGAACTTTCCCATTATTTTCTTTATTAATAATACTACTTGTCCTTTTATGATTATTATCAATAGGTTCTTTAAATGGATTGTTCCAATTCCCACCATTAAACTCTTCTTCAAAATTCAATACAAATCTCGGCATATTGTCCTCAGGATTTGACGGATGTCTAGGTGTTGTTGTTTGAAATGTAGTTCTTATTAAATTATTACCAGTATTTTGAGGTGATAATGAAGGAACTGATGATGATAGTTGTGGTTTTGAAACTGAAGTAGCGATGGCTGTTGGACTTTTTGAAGGATCATTTTCAGTTGTTTGTATAGGTAATGATGAGATTGATGAGGATAATGGGGCTTTTGGATTAGTATTGAAATTTACATTTGAAGCTGAAGATGAGGTTGAAGTTAAAGGTGGAATTGGAATTGGTGCTGAATTTGAAATTGTTTTACTTTTTGAGCGACTTAGAGATTTTGTATTTTTTGAACTTCTTGTATTTCTTGAATTCATTGAACTTTTCACCGCTTTATATTGTATGAAAAATAAATCTATATAATTCTTTAATAATTCACAAGCAACTTCAATCTGTTCATGATAACTTTTTTCTTCATTATTTTCTCCATTTTTATTCCTATTCTCATTATCATCATGATTATCCTTGTTACTATCATCTTTATTCTCAGTAGAATTGTCATTTTTTTGATCCCCGATATGGAAATATAAATCCCCATTTATTCCAATTCTAGCACAAAGTAATGGTAATTTATCTAATGTTTTCAAAACATCATTTAATTGTTGTTGTTTAGAATATTCTAAATCTTTTTCATCTTTCATTGATTGTTCATATTGTGTAATAGTTGAATAAATAATTGAAATATACCTTGATAATGTGGTCATAAGTAATCTAAAATTCTTTAATGATTCATTATTCATTATAAAGGAGTTATTTTCGAAGGTTGCATTTGAAGTTGAATCTGGATCCAAATTTAAATTTGAAGTTGAATCTTGGTTTAAAGTAATATTTGAAATTGAATTGAAAATTGAAGTCGAAGGTGAAATAATACTTGTTTTCAGTTCTGAACTTGAAGTTTCATCATTATTAAAAAGGCTTAAAATATTAATTATAATATTTTGAATGTTATATTGAAAAGTCGACCATGAGGTAATATCAATTGATGTTTTATAAAAATCAAATAAATAAGAGTTTTCTCGTTCAAAATCAGTTAATGGTTCACTAAGATTGTTGGTATCGTTAATGGCATTATTATTATTTATATATAATGATGATGAAGAATCAGTTGCAAGATCTTTTAGGCGTGACTCCTTTAAATCCTTAGAACTGTGTCGTAAATCATAATCGATGAAAGATGGACGAGAATTGAATAAGAATTTACTATATTTTAAGTCAAGCTCACAAACAGCTTGGCTTGCCTGAGAAGAAAATTTAGCCAATTCAGTAATATCATTAGGAACTATGAAGGTTTTGGGTGGGACAAAATCTTCTTCGTGGGGGACTTCAGAATCTTCGACGACCGGCTGGAAAGGTAAATCAATTGAATAACGATTGGATATTGGTTCATAAAAGACTAAATCACCATTAGAAGTGGTTTGTGGGATCCAAAAGGGGAGCTTTACAGTTGTTTCAGTATTGATTGTAGTTTGACTCGTTGAAGGGTGTATAAAAGTATTTGCGGAGCCAACCGATAAAGAATTTACTGGGCCCAAAACATCGGAAGAGCTTGTTGAAGTATATGATACAGCACTTCCTTTCCTACTGGCACCATTATTGCTACTTTCTTCGCTCTCCGTCAGGCTATTCCGTTCCGGCGAGCGTAAGGATAAGGCTCTCATTGATAGAGGTTGTGTAAAATTGGAAGGAAACCAACCACGTTGGCCGGATTGGTTAACACCATCCCACCAGCCATTCTCAGATCTACTGATAACCTGTATGATATCTCCAACCTCAAGCCTCAAAAATAAAGAATTGGACTGTTCTAAATGAGGATCAGCAGGTCCCTTAATTGTGGGCAGACCTTTAACATTTTCCACGGCAGGCCGATCAATTGGGTTGGTTTGAGGGTTGAACTCGTGGGTCACCTCACAGGCAGTAGGCGAAGATACCATTTCTAAAGCAGACTGCTTTGCACTGGACATTGGAGGAAAAAGACAAGCTGGAAGACACAAAGGGGGGAAATGTTCAGAGAGGTCAGATGTGGAAGGCATATGCTTAGAAGCTTCCGTTCACACCGCACCGCATGCGTATTTGTGTCTCACTTCTGGACGGATGCACGTGAGAGTTACCCGCACGGCGGCGAAGGATCGTCCAGGCGTCTGGGTGTATCTTGGCATGCAGGCGCCAAGCCATCTGGAATGCATTTTCGTAAACTCTATTCCGCGGCTCTAATCGCAACTATCTACGTCAATTGTGAATCTTTTTTAAGTTGCCAACATACTACTTAGATATGAGACATTTTCAGAATCAGGTTTCACCGGAATCTCTCAAAATCGATATATTCACAATTGAAGTGATGATGCTACATTATGTATCAAAGAAACCCAAACTTAAAAGAATCATACTTGTATGCATTCTATATTTATTCCATATGTTTATCCTGTATTTCTCCTCACTAAACATGTCCATCTATTGATGTGTCGCGATAATGTTAACTACCATTACATCTGTGTTTGTTTTATTCATAATTAAGTAGCCAGTACCATATAGAAAGAGCTAATTATAAAACGAAATCAATTTTAAATCAAACATTGGCTTGCATATATATATATATATTCCCCAATATATCCTCCTTTTTATTTGAACTAGTTACTACATTGCAATTGTGTTATTTTTTATAGTTATGATTAGTTTTATAATCCGAATATTTATCATAAGTTTATATTTCTGAATTACATGCAGATAATATACAATTGTAATGTTGATCATACTTTAAATTTATTTACAGAATTGTATCATTTTTATACTCCAATGTTAACTTATTTGCAATTGAACCCTTTATGGACGCATTCTAGATGAGAGCCTTCCTTTTTCAACTAATGTTAAGATAAATTATATATTTTTAAATTTCTTTGTCTTTCATTACCCCAGGCTTTTAAACACTTTTTTTTTAATTTGTGGTTCTTCTGAAACCACATTTGGAAAATAGATTGACATTAGCATATATCTTCTTTTAATCGATAACATACCCAAATAAGTAATTTAAAGGGATTTTTTATGTTGAGTTGTATACCACGAGGCGAATGAACTTTAATTCTTTCATAAATATATCATGGATCAAAATCCCCAAAATCTTATTTGATACTAATGCCTTGTTTTTGATACACACCTTTAAATTTTGTTAAAATCTAATTATCTTAAATTATAAAAAAGATTGCTTAACAATAGTCTCAAATACCATTTAAAATTTCAAAACAAATATATTGTCATAAATTATACTCAGATTCAAATTTAAAGTATATGCAGTATGTGTGTAAATAAGATGTTTTCCACTTTAAAGTTAAGATTATATTATTTGAATTCATTATCTCTATGAAAGATATTAGGAGTAAGTATATAAAAATCGTGTAATATCTTCTAATAAATAATTTCTTTTTTCATATCTCATCATAGAAATCAAATCTCACTCTAGTCTCTCTTTAGAAAAAAAAAATCTCTTTGAATAATGAAACTTTTAACACTCGTTGCCTCTTTGGCTTTATCTTCAACCGCTGCTTTAGCAAAAACTTCATTCTCTTTATCTGAACAAGGTACTATCTCTCTTGGTGCTTTACAAGGCTATGCTGAAGTTCAAAGTAAAAGTTATGTTGGTTTTAACTACTCTGACTATGCTGTACCAAGCAATGCTCTTTTTCAATCTCAAATTGTTGATTCTATAAAATTAGATTCTTTTTTTAAATCTACTTCAGACTTGAAGATTTCATCTGGTGTTTTTCTTAACAGCTTTTCTGATGAAGTTATTGTATCTCTTTCAAGTTTAGCTGTCCCATCTGATTATTTTTCAGAATCGGTTTCAGAACTAGTCTCTTACTCTTCAGTTAATGGAAATTTTAGTGCACAATATAAAGGAACAGCAAAGGTACATTCAGGTGCATATGATGCTTTAAAACTTGTGTGGAACGATGTTTACACTGCTATTTCTGATATTAAACTAAAATTCCCAGATTATAAAATTACTCTCTTAGGTCACTCTTATGCTGGTCCAATTGCAGGATTGATAGGTTTAGAATTGGAACTACTCGGTTTGGATACAACTGTTATTACTTTTGGCTCTCCCAGATTTGGAGATTCTGCCCTATCAGAATTTATTGATCTAACTTATAATGCCTCTCTAACTTTTGATAATTTAGCAAAAGGAATCATTTCTGGTTATATTCGTCATACTCATGACTTTGATATTATTACTGCTTTACCTACCGTTTCATTAGGCTATGATGTTCATGGATTAGAAGTCTTCTTGAGTAGTCTCACTTTACCAATTACTGCTTCAGATGTTATTGTATGCTCACCATTTTCAGATAACTGTGATGGATTAGAATCATTAACACCACCAAATGTATATGCTGGTATTCAAGCTGCTTTAGCATCTCTTTACCAAAATCATGTTACTTATTATACCTATCTAATTCCTGGAAAGACTATTCTTTCAGATATTACAATCGACTTTACATTTGATGAATCCGTTGATATTAATATCTCTGATCTTTTCAACGCATTAGATAAATGGTCTGCTGAATATATTTATACTTTATTACAAGAAATTAATTTTTGTTTATGTGATGTTGTATCACTTATTAAAAAGATTTTACGTATCATTGAATGTTTCACCGAAATTCTTATACGCGGTCTTTAGATGATATTGTAATGAGTATTTAATTGATAATTAATGTGCCTATGAATAATAATATATAAATAATATTAGATATATATCAAAATAATATAGGTTTAAAGTTAAAAGTGGTATATGTATGCATTCATGCAGATATAGTAAAGTTTATTAAATTTGATGTTTTGAAATACATATAAAACTGAATAATAAATTCATACGTAATAATAATATATATATTAATATAAACAACTTCATTAATAGCTCTACAGTACAGTATAAATATATAAAAACTTATAATTGATATATGCGATGACTTATCGACGGCTCATTCTGGAAGAATTACCAGGCCACAAAACTAAATCATTTTTCCAAAACAACCCCATTACGAAAACACAAGTAATAACAACCTATTATTAACCGACTGTTTGGTACTCTTTCCAGAATGAGCCTCCTTTTATAGAGATTTCATATTGATGCTGAATAACGCTAACTTCTCAAAGGATCAATATGCATTAACATATTACATTTTTTCCACACATTATTTATTGCGACAGACCACATATATAATACACGTTTCTTTTATTTAAGAACCTTCGAAATTACGAGTTGCAATCGATAGTCTTCTATATCCTATAGTTCTACAAGTACCCTAAAATTGTCTCAAGGCACTATAAATATGTCAACACTAAATTTATCAGATATAATTAGTATTGAATGCTTTGATGTCAATTTGAAATAACTGCTGCCGGTAAACAAAGAAAAAATGATTTATAAACTGAAGCTTATATTTAGAGGTGTAAAAATTACGTATAATTAGTTTCTTTATTATATCCTCAATATACAAGGATTATGTGGTGATATATCAGTGTTAGTCTTATAATCTTGTCTCCACGAGACAATAGAAACTCCTCTTTTCCCTCTGTTTTTTTAGATTTCTTTTTAATACTGGATCCGAAATTATGATAGCGTTACAACATCAACCGAAACTTCCTTCTGAATTGATTCTTAAAGTGGCAAGTAATTTGAATAAAGAAGACTTAATCAATTCTTCGATGGTATCTAAAAGTTATCGAACATTATTAAACACTCTATTGTTCAGAACTATAATTGTTGATAATAAAAACAATAGAGTTTCGGATATAATTGATATCGATCAAAATTCAAAAATATGTTCAAGCCAATTTAGAGAGTATATTAGATCTTTGGAATATGTCTTATATGATCCATATGATTTCGATTATAGAAATAAAAAAGGATCTAGTGATTGTAAAGATATCTTTACTTTGTGCGACCTTTGCGTGAATTTAAAAAAGATAAGTATTATTTGTGTCGAGACACGAGGTTTCCCACTTCAATTTTCAAAAGAGGTACGGATCGAAAACATTAATGAGCTTGAACTAATATCAAGGGCTGGAGTTGTAACAACAAATATTGATGATCGTTATCACAAATATAAAAAACTATTACAGTTGCAAGATTGTGTTAGTGATGTTATATTAGCTCAATATGGTGTGCCACAAAATTCGATAATTTCAAAAAGATTAGCAAAATTGAATGATTTAATACCAATTGATATGAAAAATATTTTTCCAAATTTAAAAATATTATATTTAAGAGGATTTGAAGTTGATTCGAATTTCATAAACATGATGAATTCCCTTGATGATCTAAGAAAACTGATTCTATTCGATTGTCATATTAAGGAACAGAGATTTGATGTTGAAAGACCTAATTATAAGCACATAAAATATATTAATATAAAAGTTGGATACTCGAAGGAAAATCAAAGACTAAAAGATGACTTTTATTATCATAATGAAAGTTTGTTCAAGTGCGCTTTTGGTTCTGACGTTGAACTACTATAGTTAGCTACTGTTATAAGCAAGCGATATATCTCTACTTCCAAAATTCCATAGTACACACTCATCAATAATATTTATATTTTCTAATTCTCATCCATATTCATATAATCATAATTATAATAACACCTTTATCCACCTATTATGCAGCAACTCAATTAACCTTCGATTGTCCATTGTAAAGTTTCGGGAAATCTATTTGAAAATATCACACACTCACCTCTTCTGCCTTGGACTTAAATATTTTTCATGTTTTAAACTCTTTAAATAGTTCTAGATCATTTCAGATCTTTTTCTGCGATGCAAAATGTTTTACCATATCGAAATCTTTGGATTCTTTGACCAGTTTCAATATTCCATGATTTTACACCTTTATAATGTCTACAAAATACAATACCAGTTTGAAAGCAAATATCACTACCGCGGTGTTGAAAATTAAACTGCAGTTGATGTGTAGAATTATCAAGACTTTATTTCCAAACCCAAATTGGATTGAAATGGAATATAATTATTATTTAAAACGACACCAGTTATAGATTCATAGTAATCTCGCTGTGTTATCAAACCATTTACTGGTTTAAAATCTGATAATCCTGAAATTATACCCAAACCGTCAAATGAACCAGAAACCAAATATTTACCATTAATATCCATACAACTTGTTTACTCTACTCAAATGAAATTTGATATGGATATTTTTTTTTGATTCCCTTATATCTCTTGCTGATAAATCTCTTCTGAAAAACTCATGATATAGAATATAATAGTGGCCTAAATTAAGTGGAAGTACTGTGTGATTTAAAATTTGGCAATTGGGTGAACCGTACCAAATAGGTATTATGCACCATGGCATACCTTAAAACCGCTAGTCCCTTACAATTGAGGTTTAACGGGGATTTTATCTATTGATTTTACAATATAACTACAAGTAGTAAGTTATGATTCAATCATAAAGCCGCTATTTCCTTACAAGAATTAAGAAAGATTATTTGAGCATAAATTTATTGTCTATTATTAATTATTAATATCCATTTTACAGAGCAGATCCAGATCATATTCCAAAACATTATGCTATAATCCTGTATATCATTTATAGCATGGCCCATATCTAATTAATAATACAGGAACTTTTACAGATATATAAAAAACACATATTCCCTGCCATATATTCTGATATCAAATCATACAATTATCTCATAATCAATTAAAATTGCAATATCGTTTCCAAATATAATGGCTATATCTAAAGTATTACTTACAGGTGCAACTGGTTTTATTGCTCTCCATGTTTTGAAGCAATTATTAGAAGATCCAGAATACGTTGTCGTTGGAACAGTAAGATCACAGGAAAAAGCTGATAAGTTAATTTCCGATTTTGAAAAAGAATATCCTTCTTTAGATGTTTCCGAAAAGAAATTGACTTTTGAAATTGTCCCAGATATCGCGGTTCCAGATGCTTTTGACGAAACTATCAAAAAGCACTCCGATCTTGATTTTGTCCTTCATACCGCTTCTCCTTTTCATTATCATTTTAAAGACTCATATAAAGATATGTTATCACCTGCCGTTAATGGTACAATTGGTATCCTGAAATCAGTTAAAAAGTATGGACCAAATGTTAAACATGTCGTTGTTACTTCTTCTTTCGCTGCTATACTTAACAGTTCAAAATTGAGCGATCCTACTTTTACTTTCGATGAATCATGTTGGAACCCTCTTACTTGGCAAGAAGCTAAAAATGATCCTTATCTTCCTTATACTTATTCTAAAATAGCAGCTGAAAGAGGTGCATGGGATTTTATTAAAACAGAAAAGCCTGGATTTTCCTTATCGACTGTTGCTCCACCTTACGTATTTGGTCCTCAAGTTTTCAAATCAGCTTGGGAACACTCCGAATGGAACACGTCTAATGAAGCTTTAAGATCAACTTTCAAAACACCATTGGATTATACAGAACCACAAAAGGATTTTCTTTTCATTGCAGTTGATGTTAGAGACGTTGCTAAATTACATATTATTGCTATAAAGAAACGCGAATCAGCAGCAGGAAATAGATGGCTTGCTGTTTCAGGAGTTTTCTCCTCTCAAGCAGCTTTGGATTTTATTCATGAAAAAGAACCACAACGTTCGGAAACAATTGGAATTGGTAAGCCCGGAAGTGGACCGGAGCTTGAATCGACATTTTGTAAGTTCAACAATGAAAAAACAAAAAGGGAATCAGGAATTGAATTTATTCCACTTACAAACACAGCCCTTGATATTTTTAAACAAATAAAAAGTTTAAGTGTCAATGTATTATAGATAATTGATATAGAGGCATATAGATGAGTATAATCCACCTATTAAAACTTTAAATTTTAATCATGAAAAATGATGACTGGAACTTAACATATGTCCAAATTAAACGGTAGACCAGATTAATTGTAGACTAGTAGTTATTTATGCTATATAAATTTACTACACCTAATGCACCATTAGTTAGATTCAGCTGATATAAAGCTCTTAATTGAATATCCAACAAATATTTCTTAAAAATATTAGTAAATTATTATCGCAAGAGATTACTTATAGCCAAGAACAACATCAACTGAAACAGATCTATGATCTGAAAAGTATTCAACTAAATATTTGGACTGCAATACAGCATAAGTATTTACTTCCACTCCCGTGCGAGTTTTTTTACCACTATCTTTATCATTAAATCTAGTATAATTTTCTTCATCACCAAACTTATAAGAAGCATTGAGACTACTATCATTCAATGCTTTTGACTTGAATATCGGTTTTTATGCATCACCACTTGGTAGAGAATTAAAATCACCTAACAGAAATACAGGATCTTCATTTTTTAGCTGTTTGACCGACTTTAGAATAAGTTGTGCGGATCCATGTGAGAACTCTATAATGAGCTGCATCCCAACCTTTACTAACAACATCAGAAGTTTGACTTAACCGCCAGGTAATGGTTATTAAGAATTCCCCATTGGTCATTTTTATACAATATAGGAGAATATTCTCCTTTCTTTTTCCCATCATCTTGACCAACACCATAGTAAGATCACTGATTATCCAGGCCAGTCCTGATATCATCTAGTTGATTATGTAGAGCTTCTTGGGATGCGCCACAACTACTCTATCTTTACCATTAAATCTGATGTATTATTAATACACATGGTCTTTCTATCTTTCCACGGAGTTTCATCAGTTTGTAAGGGTAGTTGCGTATTGAATGCTATTTGAATATTATTGGAAATTAATACAAATGAAGAATATCCAGTTTATAGTAAAAGACAAACAAGATCTCAAACAAAATACATTAATTATATTACTACTGATGATTACAATAAATATGAAACCGCAATGCTCCAAGAATGGAAACATATGAGAGATAAAACAACATGGTAACGATCCTATTACCCTTACTTGTCTCTGGTACAGCGCCGCTACCATGTTGTTTTATCTCTCATATGTTTCCATTCTTGGAGCATTGCGGTTTCATATTTATTGTAATCATCAGTATTAATATAATTAATGTATTTTGTTTGAGATCTTGTTTGTCTTTTACTATAAACTGGATATTCTTCATTTGTATTAATTTCCAAATTCTTAATCTTTTTATATGTCTTCGACTTTCCATCGATTATTGGTGAATCTCTTTCAGTTTCTAATTCTTCAGTATTTGTTATYTTATTGACTCCTTCTAGAGAGATATTAATATTTTGATTTTTGATATTGTTTGCATCTTTCTCTGCATTGTCAGATTCCAAATCATCATTATGTTTGATAACTGTATAATGTTTCGTGTGAATAATTCTTCCACCGCTAGTTAATATCAAACCGGTCCAGCCATTKTTACCAATGTAGTAACCTTCATTACCTCTTGGTTCTAATTTACTCTGTGGATATACTCTGTAAATGACTTTTGAACCAAATCTGTGGATATGACTGGTTGAAGTTTCCRTATTGATAAAATTATAGTTACCTTGTATAATATTTTTCGTGTGGTTATAAAAACGAAGTGCGTAGTCCCATAATGTTTTCTTGTTGAAGTTGGGYATTTCAATGYTTGTGTCTAGTAATAATGTTCTTACTGAATCTAGTAAAGAATAATTTTCCCTTTCTACTGTTCCATTGACAGCTGAATCATTTATAGAATTTAGTACTTGTCTGACACCATGAGAACGAAGTTCTTCCTTGAAGGCTGATGAAATAAATTCACTTCCGTTATCTGAAACGACTTGGTGTATTTGTTTATTAGTATGATTCAGAATATACTTGTATAACGTATTAAAACATTTAGCAACTGTAGTGCCTGTTTTATCTGGTATGCAAAATGGTATCGTGAGTTTTGTTTTTCTATCCTTGAAAACAAGAACAAATCGTTTACCTTCGATAGATTTTGGTAATGGSCCAAGAATATCAGCATAAAATTCCAAATCAGTTTCATGTTTTTCATTCTTTTCAATGRTTGTTTTCTTTTTGCATTTTCCTTTTAAACAATTCTCACAAACATCATTCATCTCTTCCTTAAGTTGTTTCTTTTCGAACGATGTCAGAACATCACTGTTTAGTAATTGATGCTTATTAATGTGAGCATATTTCTCGTGAATGAAATAAATTTTCTCTAGCTCTGGTTGTTTAGCCATTGGTTTAATAATTTCAACATCCARACATAAATGATTATTCATCCTGTTGATTTTAGCAACATTTTTATTATTGTGTGAAATAAAATTGTAATTGGCATATTCTCTAATAAAGTAATTGTTTTCATATAAGTATCTTGTAGAAATTAGATTAGGAATACCGGGAATTATGGCACAGTTTAATGATAATGTTGAATTATCCTTGAATTTAATAACCAAAGTACCTTTTCCAATTATTTTGAATGGTTCACCAATAGGGCTTGCAATTTGAGGTAAGTCATTTATGTTAGTACTGACATTTTGTAATAAATTGCAAATATTTGAATTGATGAGGTTGAAACCAGCACCTGTGTCTAAAATTAGATCGTGATTGGGTTGAAATGTATCAACTTTATTAAAATACCAACCAGGAAGGAAAGATGGTTCAGATTCATCTTTATTCGTGTTTGAGTCAAGTGTTCTATTTGTATTACCTTTCTTRTTTCTTTTTCTTTCTGGACATTCGAAAAAGTAATGTCCTTTGTTACAGGTTGAACAACGAATATCATTGGTACAATCATCAGTTGAATGTTCAGYTGAGCCGCATCTAAAGCAACGTTTGRGTTTAGATTTAAAATGACGTTTTTGTCTTGGCTTGTTGTATTTATTCAMTGGAGTTTTATTATTTTGTTGTCCGTTTCGTTGACCTGTGGGTTGAGAAGTCTTTGATATATAATCAATAGTAATGACTTCCTGTTGTTTCAATTGTGATTCAATTGCTAACATTTTTCTTTTTATTTCTTTTTCAGTTATATTTTGACCAATCATTTCGATTGCAACTTTCTCGTATTCTGCTTCCAGACTGCTTAGCATCATATTTAGTTGGGTGGTTACTGGAAAGATAATACCTTTAGATTTCAATTCCCTAAAGTAACTCAAGTATTGACCAATGTATCYGGTTACAGACATTGTGTTGMCGTCGAATGTTTGATTCATCAATTCATGAAGTARTTGWCGAGCTGAAATGTCCGGTTTTACACCACTAATAATGTTGTCAAATGATACTTTTGCACCATATACTAAGTCTATGAAGTCATTTTGGATGGCTTTATCTGTTGTAGTCATTAGTATGTTCATGACAGTATCATGTTCTTGCAACTGAGTATCGTTAAGTACATCTTCAGTTGGAAGATCATCATATATTGTTGCGTCCAAGATGTATTCTGATAAGTTCAGTCTTCTTAATGTTGATTTTATCAGATATTCCCAAGTTTTGAATGATTGGGGGGAACAATCAATTGTTAATTTTGGTAGCATTGATAATTCTACCGAATTGATTGTCGTCTGTTTGTTTTCCCGTGACAACGATCCTATTACCCTTACTTGTCTCTGGTACAGCGCCGCTACCATGTTGGCTTATGGGCTCATCTGTGGCGATGAGCCCATAAGCCAACAAATATAATCTAATGGGAAGTTTAACTTCTGCGCTAAACCATCCCTATTACTCCCATTTAACAAGGGCTGAAATAGCGGAGGCTATAAGCGTCGAAAAACTGAAAATGCGAGCAGTTTTCATTGCTATTATATATATCGCTGATGCTTTGAATTGGATAAAACCACAAAGAAAAGAAGAATAGAAATATGATCCTCATCGAATATTGAAATTGCGATAAACTTGTAACTATAATATAAAATTATGACATATCACATATTTTTCACAATTCCAATTTCTCTATAAGATAATTTTATAATATAGGACATTCGATCATTTACTGGTACATGTGTAAGGCCTTAGTTATGTAACATTAACACTGCCATACTTAACTTATAATTATAATATATATTTACCACCTTGTGGCTATAATAAGGGTTGCGATAGTGTGACTGGGCATCGATCGATATCGATCTTCCGCTAAAGCGCGTGCCCCATTTTCTTTTTCTCCACTCCACAGCCATTAACAGTGGCAAAATTTGCAAGATTCCTCGGAGAACTTGCATCAAGAAACAAGGAAGCGAATATACTAAAAGCCAAGGCAAGAAGCCGCCTTGAACCGAATACATCGTACAGATTGCTATTTCCCCTTAAACCATTATCAACTGGATTTCATTCACAGTTTCAGCTACGTGAGACTGCACGGCCTTTACCAAACCGGAGCCAAAATTAGGGCAGAACTCTCCACCTTACTTACATGTAAGTGCGTTTAGCTCCACGAGAAGGATCCGACACCACTCTTTACATGGAGATTTTAGAGATTTGTGAAAGGTACTGTTGATTAATATCGACAATAAACATTTTTTTCCCCAATTTTTTGGTACAAGAACTTCTGGATTCTCATTTCTTTTGTAAAATTTGTTATAGCTGAATATTCATTATTTAATTTTTACAACTGACTACAGTATATTGTAGGTTCAATGTATAAAAAAACGACAGCTATATTTATTATTATATATAAAATTATATAAAATTTCTAATTTTAAAAATTGATTTCAGATCACAGCCGGCGCCACCATTTTAACCGATACTAAAATATTAATAATAATAATAAAAAAGAGTTTCCAAAAATAGAAAGAAATCAAAAATAAATGTTTCAATATTAATATAGCAATCAGTTGAATAAAAAAAATAATGTAACTGAATCAAAAATTGCGGTATTAACAATAAGGATAGTAATTAAACCAATATGTTATCAACTTAACTTAACGCAGTTCAATTTTCAATTTTCGTTCTAATTTCTGTGATTCTATAACTAGCAATTGCAATTAACTCAGTAGTAAGCAAGAACTAAAATATCAAATGGTAAATCAAAAATTTAAAAATTCAGAAATCGTGAGAAAAAAAGTCTCAAAAAACAACACCTTTTGTATTTTTTATTATTGTTCAGAATATAGCATTATGCAAAATGTTTGTAAAAAGGAAAATAAAAATATTAATGACAGGAAAAATGAATAAAAATGTTAATTGATTCAACTTCATAAACAGTTCAATCATGTTATGTTGATGTTGATATTGTTGATGTTAATGTTATAGTTAGTAAATAAATGAGTGAATGATGATGCGTGGTTGTCTTTTCATAGCACTGATTTCTTTATAGTCGCATTAATAAATGTTTCTTTTTTTCTGACAGTAGCAATAATAAATCAACATATTCTTTCATGGTGGTAAAAAAGAACAATGATTTGTTTAATATAGTTCAGTGATATAATAATATAGTTGAATGTTCTGTGAAAAAAAAAGTCTGTAATTCATTACTCATATAATTATAATGCTAATACAAAAAAAAAAAAAAAAAAAAAAAAAAAAAAAAAAAAAAAAAAAAAAAAAAAAAAAGAGGACGTTGTCAAAAGTTAATATTAATATTAAATGAAATATCAAATTGTGCAAAATAAATAAACAAAATTATAAATAAAAAATATATATATTTGGTAAATATTAATATTAATATCCATCGAAGAAAATTTATAAAACCCATGAAGTAATAATATATATTCCCAATTTAGTTTGTTCCATCAGTAAAAGGTAGTTCACCAAGATCCTCATTAAACCAAGGGTCATTTAATATTTCCGTTATATTGGGTCGTTTCTTAATATCCCTTTGCAAAATTTTCTTAATTAAATTTGAATTTAAATCATTTAAAATAAAAGGCATTCTTAATTCACCATCAATAATCTCATCAATATTATAAAAAGGATTTTCTCTATAAACCATTGTGTATAATAATATACCCAAGGCCCAAATATCTTGGGGTTTACCTTCATAGGATTTTCCTTTCAAGACTTCAGGTGCTGCATAATCAATAGTACCAACAAATATATCAAATGGACCTTTTTTGACCATTGCAGCAGAACCAAAATCAATTAATCTTACATTATTTTCAGAGTCCAATATTATATTTTCATCTTTTATATCACGATGAACAACTCCGATACTATGAAGGTTTTGAACGGCAACACAAATTTGCTTAAAAATTGACCTTAATGTCTTTTCATTCATTTCTGTATTTTTTTCAATAATATCAAATAAATCAGTTGATTTAACATCAACTTCAATTTTTTTATCATCAACATCATTTTCAATTTTTATTGTAATATCACCAGCTGGTTCAGATTCAATATAATAAAATTCATCATCTTCAAAAAAATCAACTAATTTTATAATATATTTCGAATCATCTGCTTTTAATTTTTCATTTAAAAAATTCATAATTTGAATTTCTGATGGAACAGTGCCTAATTTTTTATCTCTAACCCATGTATCAACTAAAATTCTTGCTTTTATAACTAATTTTATAACAACAATATAAAAAGGATTTGTTTTTAATTGTGCTAATACAGCTTTACCATAAGCACCTTGGCCCATTTCTTTTAAAATATTATAATCTTTAAAACGTTTAGTGCGACGATTTAATCCAATTTCCTTAATATTAGAATACTGCTTTTGAAATAATACAAGTGGTGCTGGTAAAAAATCATTATTATTGCCATTAGTTGGGGTACTGTCATTATTGTTGTTGATGTCGATGCCGATATCTTTTTGTTGCTTATTTACATGCATTTCATTATTATTTACTGTTGTGGTGGCTGGTTCATGTCGGTGCTGATTGTTATTTCCATCATGTACAGGTATATCAACAGAAACTGGCATTAACCCAACGTGTTGTATATTTGTATTTTGATTATTAAACTCGATGTGCGATAAAGTTGTAGTATGTGGGACTGACTCTGCTTCCACTTGTTTATTCGAGGGCGTAAAAAGAGAAGAAAAAGCAGTAGAGGAAGAATCAGCTGTTGGGAGGGATGCAATAGAAGAAATGTCATGTTGTTGGACACGTTTTGAAGAAATTATCGTATTATTTTTATTTGTTTGAGTTTGAGACAGAGACACTTCATTCAGACTATTTTCCAAATTATTAAGTCCAACACCGCTAGTACCGGACCTTTTTAAGAGATTACCAGTATTTAGAAATTTTTCATCATCCTGTTCTTCCCTTTTCTCAGGTATGATCGGTAAACTATCTTCTTCTTCCCAATGTGAAGCCCGGCGTATCTTGGCATCATCAAGTTCCCCACGGTTGATTAACTCATCATCGTCAATAATAATGACATCATTTTTTAGATTATGATGAGTAGAAAATGGTAGTTGAATATCATGTATTTCCATAATCTCTTTCTTAGATAAAGATGATGTTAATTCACGATCATAAGTAATCCAAAGTGCCCAAATGTCATTTGTCACGATACGTAATTGTAGATTAATCAAAATTTTTGAACCATCTGCATGAATAGCAGGAATACCATTAACAGATAAATTTTCATCATTATAATTTCCATTTCCATTTTGATTTTTATTTTGTTCTTGTTTTATCTTTTGATAAGATTTTCTAAAAAAAATATCACTTAAAACTAAACCAGTTTCAAAAATATTATGATTAACAATATCATTAAGTTTATGATTTTCTGTTTCAATATGTTGTTGAGATTTTATAATTTGATTTGCATTTTTAATGTAAGTTTCAAAATAAGGTATAAAATTATGAATCGGTAAACCGACAACATTACCTTGTCCAAATAAATTTTTCATAACTGCTCTATTACATGAAATAATTGGATATTTTTTATTTAAAAATAACTTATTTGATGATTGTGATAAATTTGAAAATGAAGATTTGAAATTTGTATAATCTGTTGATGATGATGATTGAATTAAAACCATTCCTGAAATATAAGGAAGTGAAGAAATTTTTAATAAATATTGTGATGATAATGATAATGATAATGATAATGAATTTGAATTCATATTCGATGCTGGATAAGATTTAAAAAAAGATGATTCGTTTGTCGACATTGAACTATTATGATAATCTGTCATTGATGATTCAATAATAGTATGGTGTGAAGTAGCGGAAGAAGCAGACGATGATGATGATCGTGAATAGTTAGATAATGGAGTAGAAAAAAGTTCTGGAGATGGATGTGTATCATTATCCTCTTCCAATGCTGAAGTGTTATATGATCTTTGTTGTTCGTTTATAAGTGGAGATAAGGGGGCTTGGTTAGGTTGTGTTTCAGTATGGAGTTCAATCTCGGCATCGGGGCTGAAGGTAGATGTTTTTTCCGCAACTATTGCGGATTCCCCCTTTGTTTCCGGCTTAGACTCATTATCACTAATTTGTATATCAGGAGGCAGTTCATCAGAATTTAGGTCGAAACACATAACAGCGATAGGAATATTAGCACCGTTTTCAGTTTTTCCTGTATAAAAACGTTGAATATTAATCTGCTCTAAATCAATATCAACTTTTTTAGTATTATTCAGGCTTTTATCATTGGTTGTTGAGAATTTATAAGGAATAGTTGGTAATAAGTCTTTAAAAGGTATTTTATCGTAGTTGTGCTGTTGTTCATGTTCTAGCTCAATATTAAAAATGTTCATTAATGAATCATTCATATTAATAATTGAAACCTGTTCATTACATAAAAGTTTGATTTCAATCTCATCACATGGAATTAAATCAATCATACCAATTAAAAAGCCTTGTTTTCGTTTAATCCAAACACTGGCCCAAGTTTCGTTATCTTTATGATCATTATTATTAATATCATGATTAAAACTTTTTATTTTAATAACTTCACCTGCAACCAAAACATCACGATTTCTATAAGGTTTAATACCTTCTTTATTATTAAATAATCCAAAATTTAAACAGGAAGGTGACCCACCTAAACCACATAATTGTAATTGAGCTTTTGATTGCATTAATTTAAATTTTAGATAGGAGGAATAATCATTTGATACTAAATCCAATATACTCGTATTTTTTAAAATTTGTCGTACCACACCAAAATGTAATACCGCTAAATCATTTGCACCAATTAATTTCCATGGATTTGAATCGGCAATTGTGAAACAAGCCTGCTTTTGATTTTTCTGTGCCATGTTATGAAAAGCCCCATAACCAAATGGATGACTATAACCTAAAGAAGGAGTGATGGGAGAAAACATTGGACTATTTGGAGTTGAAGTTGAGTCAAGTGGAGCAATGGATGATAAGGCTATGCTCGATACGGATCGATTCACAGAAAACATAGCAGTCATTTGATTATCGACATAATATCCACTTGGAGTCACTTTTGTTTTTAGAGATTGGACGGTTGGGGATTGTCGAGAATACGCGTAACCATGGGTTGACTCGGCAGGGAAAGCACATAAAGCATAAGTAGCCTGGATGGGGATAGAGGTCGGCAGGGCAGGAGACGACAAAGTGCTTGGAAGGTCATGATCGTCAATTGAAGAGGAGTCGTTTGGATCAAAATCCAGATGAAAAGAAGGCCGACGGGGGGTTCTCATCAAAACTTTCAAATTTGTTTGTTGATAGAGAAAATAAATTAAGTCCGAGGAGGTTGGAAAACAAAAAATCGCACCGAAACCTCCAGACATCATTTATCATTGACAGGTGATAGGGCATTTACACGTGTCTGTGTATTCGTCGTACCAGTCCTTTTGTCCCTCTCACTCAATTATAACAGTAATCAAATTTAAGTGTGTATATTTATAAATTCAATTATATAACTTCATCTAATTATTGCTGTAGGTCAAAAATATATATTAATAGTGGGTATGCAATCGATAAGTTGAGAAATAGACTACTCTATAAGTTGTTAATCAATGGTTTTAAACCTAAAACCCACTCAGAATCTGGTTATCATACTACATCTCTATTTACTTATAAAAATTATTCTTAATGGAATTGTCCAACCTTCAACATAAACATTGGCATAAAACTTATAAAGTTTAAAGTGTGGTTACATAAATTTTAAATAAAATGAGAAAGGCTAATCTGGTCCTGACATGCATCTATCAAACTTGGTTTTATTTTTTGACTTAATTAGAAGACAATTGCACTTATCGCATCACTAGAATCGTCACCACCAGTCAATATGAGCAATAAACGAGAAGGATTTAATGATTTAGAGTCAACAATCGAAAGGGTAGACCCTGTCAAGTACTTTCCAACGGAAATTTTAAATATCATTTTCAAGAATTATCTGGTTCTTAATTCGTTATCTGAACTTCTCACAATTTCTCGAGTCCCTCGAGGTTGGAATAGTGAATCTCATCATCTTTGGGAATTTCTTTCAAGTCCATCAGATCGCAAAAGATACTTACTCTGGTTAGCAACAGTAATTGAAAGGAAAAAAGAATTAATTCAATATGCACCCATTCGCAAAGATTCATCCTCCTTAAAAAATCTCATTAAGAATGGTTCAGGTTATAAATATATTTTTGAATATGATAGAATTACCAATAAGATTATGCAAGAATTTAAAGAAGCCTGAGAAATTCAGACTTTTCATACCACTAAGGTGTTTGATAACTATGATGATCATAAGCTTAGGGGTTTCCGCCACCTCATTATCTTTAATCTCAAACCAGAAAGGTTATAGAGGTTTCAAAATTTGGGCCTATAAATTCATAACTTCAGATTGTGGAGAGTTTATTCTAAGGTATCATAATGCCACATCGGAAACTATTAAATGTGACATTACATTGCAATGTCAATCGGTGGAATGTCGGAAATTTATTAACAGGAGAAATCACCACATCTCTATGTGACTTAAAGTCCTCACTATATAATCTGACTATGAAGATTAAAGATGTTTTTCTAAAAAATTGAAGAACGTGACGATTGAGAAAGGTCGCTTTCCCAATAATTGTATTTAGGCCTAACCACAATAGAAGAGTCGTAAAATAGACTTTACTAAGTAAATACAAAAAGTTACATAAGATGCAACTGCCAGTGGAAGCAGTCCGGGTAAAACAAAACAGCCAATCAGGGCGCCGTATGCGGGTGCAATGACGCAGGCAATGCCTATAGTAGATTAATTCTGTATTCCCTCCCTTTTCTCCATTCCTTGCTATCACTTATTATTTTAGAAATGGAATCTTGGAGAGATTTAGTATCCATCGATGAACGTCGACGATTTGTCGTTTTATTGTACGTTCACGACTCCCCTGTGGTTTTTCTTTACTTTTCTTCTTCTAACTTGTTTCATCTTGCTATAGAATCGCTTCTCTTAAAGAAATGGGTAATGCCGGTGGTACAACTAATGCCCAAGAAAAAATATCAATGTTGGCTGAAAAGTTTGAAAATTATGTTTATGGAGAATCTAATTCTAAAGTATGTTATTTTTATTTTTTATTTTTCGAGTAGAACTGGTGTATTTTTGAACATTTTCAACTGACACCCCCTATCTTTTTTTTAGGAGGAATACATCAATAAATGTAAGACACGAATTTTATCAATACGCCAAAGTTCCAATAATAGAAGACTAGCTTCACAAAGGCAACAACAACAGCAACAGCAACAACAGCAACAACAGCAACAAAATCCGCAATTAATGAATTATTCTCCTACTGTTCAAAATCAACAAATTCAAGACCAATCTATTAGTAATGTCGGTCATGTTAATGGAAATCCAAATTTACCTGCTTCTACTCAGAATTATAGTCCTGAGGTGTTAAGACAAATTCAACTTAATCAGCGACAAATATTCAGGCAAGGACAACAAGCCCAAGAATTATCTCAGTCGTACACTCAACCACCTACTTCTATTCCTGCTCAGTCTACTGTTGTTCATACCCAACCTCAGACCCAACCACAACCACAACCACAACCACAACCCCAGATTAATACTACCCAAGTCCAAGCTCAGAATCAACCACAACCTCACGCTTCAATTCAAAGTCAACTTCAAGCATTTATGTTGACAGCTCCAATACCTCAACCAATATTAACACAATTACGAGTAGTGATACCACCAGATGTAAACACATGGGGTCAAATATCTGAATTAGTCCAAAAAGGTAGGATCCCAACTTCAGTTATTCCAGCCATTAAACAGGGCCAGAAATTACATCACGCTTTTATTCTAAGAACAAGAGAGAGATACAAAGAACAACAACGTCTGCACCAACAACAGCAGCTATTGATGCAACAAGGACAGCAACAAGGACAGCAACAAGCTCAAGCTCAAGCTCAAGCTCAGGCTCAGGCTTCCCAAACTGGTCCTAATAATAATTCAGGTGTTTCTATAAATCAACCTCAACCAATGGTATCTCCTATGCCTCAACAAGCAAGATTTAATTATCAACCTGGCCAACAACTACCGAACCAAAACCAAAACCAAAACCAAAACCAAAACCAAAACCAACAACAGCAACAATTTAAAGCAAATGCTCCTGTTAATGTAGCAACAAATGCAGCTGTTTCATCACCACGGCTTCAAATTCCAACCACACATGGTAATAATATACCCCAATCTACCCAACCCTCTGTTTCCCAGGTTCCACAGCCTTCTCAAGGTACCCAACCAATGCAGAGAGTTCAGCCTTCACCACAAACGTTTCAAAATCTTATGTTAATATTAGAAAGATTACAGAGTGAGGGCAAGATTCCTAGAAATTTAACAAATGAGCAGAAACAACAATGGTTATCAAGATTACTCTATCATCAACAACAAACAAGAAGAAATCAACTCATAGCTCAGAGACAGCGACAACAACAACAACAACAGCAGCAGCAACAACAACAAACTCAAATACAAGGTCAAGGTCAGAGTCAGGGTCAGAATCAGAATCAAGGATCAACACAACAAGATATGATTAATCGTAATATTCATTCTGCTCAAGCACAAGCCCAAGCTCAAGCTCAAGCACAAGCACAAGCACAAGCACAAGCACAAGCTCAAGCCCAAGCCCAAGCCCAAGCCCAAGCACAGGCACAAGCTCAAGCTCAAGCTCAAGCACAAGCACAAGCACAGGCCCAAGCTCAAGCCCAAGTTCAAGCCCAAGCTCAAGCACAAGCTGCTCAAGCTGCTCAAGCAAACAGGGCATCACCAATGCTGTCTACACCTAATATGAATATAAATATATCCTCACCTCTAGATGTAAAGATTTCTCCTCAACAAACTTTTACTTCACCATTGAAGGTAAATCAAAATCAGCAGCCACAGCGGCAACCACAAGGTGTTCCTACCGGGCCTTCGGGACAACCTAATAGAACTAATATGATGAATTTTGAGCAACGAAGGCAACAACAAGCTCAGCAAAATCAGCAAGTTCAAATTCAACAGCAAAATAATGGCATGCATCTAGGGTTAGATAATAATCCACAAGCTCAACAAAGATGGTTACAACAACAGTCTCAACTAAATGATCAAGCTCAAATACCACCACCTCAACTTGCTCAAGCTGCCCAAGCTCAAGCTCAAGCTCAATATAAAGCTCAAGCAATAGCTCGTGCACAAGCTCAGGCTCAGGTTCAGATGCGTCAACAAACACAAGGCGATGCAGTACGGACTCCATTCATGAGAGAAGGATCTAATAACCGTACTATACCTTCAACCCAAGCATCTACTCAAAATGGTAACATAGGTTCAACTCCAACGAATCCAGTAGCTCCTTCAAGAATTGGTGGATTAACGGCGGAAGCAACCACCAGATTACGAGAAATTGTAGATAACATGTCAAAATCTGTACCGCCTTTAAAAGATTATACTGATAACTTAACAAATGCTCAAAAGGAGGAAATTAAGGGAATTATAAATTCTTCAAAACAATTGTTTTACCAAACTAATAATATAATTGCTATATATTTTCAATATACCAATGATGTAGCTAACACTGGTACCCTTGTTCAACTCAGATTAATGGTGAAAGATATTTTATTAGGCATCAAAAATGATAGGTTTTTTACAACCCCCTCAATGTTGTTAAAAATAAAAGAAAAAATTTTGTCTTATGTAAACTTTGTGAAAAAGAATGTTGCACAATTTAAACAAAATCATCAACATCAACTACAACTACAACTACAACAACAGCAACAACAACAACAGCAACAGCAACAGCAACAGCAACAACAGCAACAACAGACTCATCAACAACAGGCTCAACAGGCTCAACAGGCTCAACAGGCTCAACGGCAACAACTAGCTCTTCATCATCATCAACAACAACAACAGCAACAACAACAACAACAACAGCAGCAGCAGCAACAACAACAACAACAGCAACAGCAACAACAACAACAACAGCAGCAGCAGCAGCAGCAGCAAAAACAACAACAGGCTTATCATCAGCAGCAGCAACAAGCTCTCCAACAACAGGGTCAACAACAGGCTCATCAACAGCAGCAGCAACAACAAGCCCATCAACAACCAGTTGGGATACAGAGAAATATTGGAGGGCCTAATAGAATTCAACAAATCGCTAGTACTCAACCGCCACTGCAACAACCTCAATTAACTCCACAAACACAACAACAAAATCAATGGATGAAAAATGCACAACAGCTTCAATCCCCACAGCAGTTTCCTTTACAGCAACCAATTCCTCCCCAGTTCCTACAACCTCAGCAAAACATGTCGGCAAATAATGACGCTGACAATAATTTAATTCCAGTTGTTTCTGCCACAGTGAGCTCATCTGTTCCAAAGCCAAAGCCAGAACCACCAACCTTGAAAAGAGTTAATGATCCTCTTCCGAAGCCAAGACCCGCAAAGAGGAGGAATACACTTAAAAAATCAAACACAAAAGTACAAGCGCCTAAAGCAGGTTCAACATCATCTACTAATGATGTCGCTATTAATCCCCAGCTACAGGTGCAAGGAATTACTGCGTCTCCTTTAATAGCTTCATCACCAATGATACCAACTCCATCAATTGGTGTTTCACCTCTCGTTAATCATTCCACACCTAGTCAGGCTAGATCTCAGCAACCAAGAGCACATTCAACGTCGGGTCCTGCTTCAGCAACTCCTTCAAATAATAAAGAAGCGATGCTTAGATTTAGAAATAAGAGGAATCATGAATCAGGCGCCAAAAAGAGAAGAAATTTAAGAAATAAACCGATCGCTTATTTCTCGGCCTGTTTGGAAAATCTGTTGAATGTTGAAACGATTACAGCAGAAAATGGAGAGGTCATTGTTAAAAAGAAGGAAGGTACTACTGGAAGCAGTGCAAATAATAACAATAAAAATAATAAAAACAAAGCATTATCCATAAAAGAACAACAGGAACGGTCGAAACAACTGGAGTTGGAAAGACTCCAGCGGTTAGAAGAAGAAAGAAAGAAATCTATTTATACGTACGCCGCAACTGATACTTCTAACAGTATAATGAAGTTTGGTGTTCTTACTCCGCCTGATTATGAAGATGAATCAAAGAAGAAAAAGAGTAATAAGAGGACTTACGATGATCTTAATGCACAGGAAAGTGAATTTGAAAAAATGTGGGATTTCAGTTATTATATGAAATGATTGTGGTGTCCACCGATTGTCAATTAATGATTACCTTGGTTTTTTCTTCCTCGTCTGCTTTCTCTTCACTTGCATTTTTTTAATTAAATATATATTTTTTTCTCCTTTGTTTTTGATACTATTATTAATATTTTCGTTATTGACTTATCTTGCTTTGATTTGATTTATTATGTAATTGGCAATGTTATATTATATATGTGTTATATTTTTCTTTGATTAAATTTAAATAGAAGTTGTTATTTTATTCTAGAAGTTGTTATTTTAATTTATTTATTTATTTATTTATTTATTTATTTATTTATTTATTATAATTTAGTATGTGATATTAATGATTGGAAACTTGTTATTTGGAGACTGTAAAGCTTGATTTACTGACAATAAATCTAACTAATTAAAAAGTAAAATATTCTTTTTGGATTGGGTCTTCAATTTCATTTTATCATCAAATAATAAATGTTCATACATCCAAAGACCCAAATCAGGAAGAGAATATTTCATGTCATGTGATCAAGTGATACTTAATGACTCTTCTTTACAATTGATCTTCCTTTCGGATCTCTTCAAACCTGAAGTTGAAATACTTTAAACTTTTATCCAGGTACGTTTATATTACTTAGGTGAATCTTCTCATCTGTATTTTGTCGGCAGCTGCTAATTTCGATTTATTTCAGCAATTGAATATTCTTTGGATAATATAAGTTCGTTATGACTCAATCATCATTGGAAACTTTAAAGTACTGGGGTAAGATTCTCGATGCTCCAACACTTTCGGTTTTACCTCACGATTACAATAGACCTTTAAATGGCCATGTGGTTGAATCAAGTTTTGGTTTACCGTATTCTGATGATATCAAATCGGTAATTTTATCATTAGTCGATAGTGCTAAAGGAAGTTCTCCATTATCTGTTCAGTTAACTGCTATTTCTATATTGGTTTATAGACTTACGGGTGATGAAGATATCGTAATTGCAACAGAATCAACAGATGGAAAACCTTTTGTTCTTCGTTTGAATACCTCCCCCTCTTCAACATTTAAGGAATTGTTAATAAATGTTAATAGATCAGTTGAAGAAGGTACATCTCGTTCTATACCATTTAATCAAGTATCGGAATATATTCAAAAACAAAAGAAATTATCAGAACCACCATCGTTATTTAAAATGAGTGTTCAATATTCTTTTAATGGAAAACCAAATGGTTTATTAGAAACAATCAAAGGTAGTACTAAAGACTTAGCAATATTTGTTGATCGTCAAAAAGAAACCCTCGAATTTCATTATAATTCTTTACTATTTAAAAAACAAAGGTTACAAGTTTTTGCAGAACAATTTATACAAATTTTGAAGGTATCATCGGAAAATCCGTCAACTAAAATTGGTTCAATTAATTTGATAACTGATTTACAAGTTAAATTACCTGATCCAACATCTGATCTTCATTGGAATGAATTCAGAGGACCAATTCAAGATATATTTTCAGAAAATGCAATCAAATTTCCAAACAGAGATTGTGTTGTTGAAACTCCTAATATTTTTGATAAGGATACATCTAAAAGAGTTTTTTCTTATAAACAAATCAACGAATCGTCAAATATTGTAGGCCATTATTTGGTTAAGTCTGGTATTCAAAGAGGTGATATTGTTATGATTTATGCATATAGAGGGGTTGATTTAGTAATTGCTGTTATGGGAGTTTTAAAAGCTGGTGCTACTTTTTCGGTTATTGATCCAGCTTATCCACCTGCAAGACAGACAATTTATTTAAGTGTTGCTAAACCTAAAGGTTTGATTGTATTGAAAAAAGCCGGTATTTTAGCTCCTTCTGTTGTCGAATTTATCAATAAAGAAACAGAAATCCACGCTAAAATACCATCATTGGAAATTCTCAATGATGGATCACTCATTGGAGGTAGAAATGAAGAGACTGCTAGCAATGCTGATATCTTGGCTCCTTATATTTCATTGAAATCAAAAGGAACTGGTGTATTAGTTGGTCCTGATAGTAATCCAACACTTTCTTTCACCTCGGGCTCAGAAGGTATTCCAAAGGGAGTTTTAGGTAGACATTTTTCATTAACATATTATTTCCCATGGATGGCTAAAACCTTTGGATTAAGTGAAAAAGATAAATTCACAATGTTATCTGGTATTGCTCATGATCCAATACAAAGAGATATCTTTACACCATTATTTTTAGGTGCCCAATTATTGGTTCCAACATCAGATGATATTGGAACACCAGGACGTTTAGCTGAATGGATGGATCAATATGGTGCAACAGTAACTCATTTAACTCCTGCAATGGGTCAATTATTGTCTGCTCAAGCTACACATGAAATTTCTTCACTACATCATGCATTTTTTGTTGGGGATATTTTAACCAAAAGAGACTGTATTAGGTTACAATCATTGGCGGAAAATGTATTCATAGTTAATATGTATGGTACAACTGAAACTCAAAGAGCTGTATCTTATTACGAAATTCCTTCTAGATCTAAAGATTCATCATTTTTGGGGCTGCAAAAAGATATCATGCCTGCAGGCCAAGGTATGCTTGATGTTCAATTGATTGTTGTTAATAGAAATGATAGATCACAAAGCTGTGGAGTTGGAGAAGTTGGAGAAATTTATGTAAGAGCGGGTGGTCTCAGTGAAGGTTATAGAGGTTTACCAGATCTTAATAAAGAAAAGTTTTTAACAAATTGGTATGTAGATCCTAAAAAATGGAGCGAACTTGATGCCAAAAGTGATAAGAAAGAAGCATGGAGAGAATTTTGGGTTGGTCCAAGAGATCGTTTGTACCGAACGGGAGATTTAGGTAGATATAATTGTGATGCCCAAGTAGAATGTTCAGGAAGAGCAGATGATCAGATCAAAATCCGTGGATTCCGTATAGAATTAGGAGAAATTGATACCCATTTATCGCAACATCCATTGGTTAGACAAAATATTACATTGGTTCGAAGAGATAAAGATGAAGAACCAGTTTTAACTTCATATATTGTTCCAAAAGTTTCAGATGACTTGAATCAATTTGTATCTGATATTTCAGATGATGAAAGTGATGAAATAGTTAAAGGAATGTCACAATACAGAAAATTGATTAAGAGTATTAGAGACCACCTTAAGAAACGTCTTGCTTCTTATGCTGTTCCAACAGTTATTGTACCATTATCAAAATTTCCATTGAATCCAAATGGTAAAGTTGACAAACCAAAACTGCCGTTCCCTGATACTGCTCAATTTGCAGCAGTTGCAAAACATGTTAAGAATAAACAAAAAGATACACAAATTAAATTTACTCCAATGGAATTAAAAATTAGAGATATATGGCTTGATATTTTACCACAAAAACCAGCAACAATTTCCCCAGAAGATTCCTTTTTTGATTTAGGAGGACATTCTATTTTAGCAACTAGGATGATTTTTGAAGTTCGCAAGAAATTGGTTGTTGATGTTCCATTAGGTGCTATTTTTAGTCATCCAACAATTTCGGGATTTGCAAATGAAATTGAAAAGGCTAAAAGGGATAATGATAATGAAATTAACATTGACTATCATAATACTTTGAATGAAAATGAAAAATCAACATCAAAGGAGCTTAGTTACTCGCAAGATGCTGAAGAGTTGATCAAAACATCATTGCTTCCAACTTATATACCAGGAAAGAAATTGTCTAACTCTACTAAAATAACTGTTTTCCTCACTGGAGCTACCGGTTTCCTTGGTACTTTTATACTGAAAGACCTTCTTGGTAGATCATTAGATATAAAGGTTATTGCGCATGTCAGGGCCAAAACCAAAGAAGCAGGTTTGGAACGTCTTAAAAATACCTCAATTGCTTATGGTACTTATGATGTGCTGAATACTGCCATCAGAGATAATAAAGTTGAAGCTTTCATTGGAGATATTGAGACTCCAAAATTTGGATTAGAGGAATCTCAATGGAAACAATTGGCAGATGAAGTTGATGTTATTATTCACAATGGAGCTTTGGTTCATTGGGTCTACCCATATAGTACTTTAAGAGGTCCTAATGTTATTGGTACTATAAATATTTTAAATCTTGCTTCTTTAGGAAAGAACAAATATTTTGCTTTTGTTTCTTCTACATCCTCGCTTGATAATGAACATTATGTACGTCTTTCTGATTCTTTATTACAAGAAGGCAAGGCAGGTATTAGTGAAGCTGATGATCTTTCAGGGTCCTCAAAAGATCTCTGCAACGGCTATGGACAAAGCAAATGGGCAGCCGAGCGGATTATCCGAGAAGCGGGTAAACGAGGATTAAGAGGTGCGATTATAAGGCCAGGTTATGTTACTGGAGATTCTACAAGTGGATTTTCAAATACAGATGATTATCTTATCAGGATGATTAAAGGAAGTATTCAATTAGGATTGATTCCAGATATTTATAACACAGTGAATATGGTACCTGTTGATCATGTTGCAAGAGTTGTCACCTCGTCAGCTTTCCACCCTCCAATAGACAATGATATTGGGGTAGTCCATGTTACCGGACATCCAAGGCTAAGATTCAACGAATTCCTGGGTACATTGATAACTTATGGTTATAATGTCGAATCCACCGATTATGTTCCATGGAGAAATTCACTTGAAAAGTACATTATTGAAGACGCAAATGATAATGCATTATATCCATTATTACATTTTGTTTTAGATAATTTACCACAAAATACAAAGGCACCAGAACTTGATGATAGAAATGCAAGAAAATCATTAAAATTGGATTCTGAATGGACGGGTATTGATTTAAGTTCCGGAAAGGGTGTCAGCGTTGAATTGATGGGACAATATCTTAGTTATTTGATTGCCACTGGATTTCTTGAATCTCCACCAAAAGCAGGAGCAAGAAAATTGCCGGAGGTTAGTATTAGTAAAGAGGTACTAGAAAAAATGAGTATTGTTGGCGGTAGAGGCTTAAAAAAGTAAAGAACTATATTAATTAAGTATATAGAAATTTTCATTAAGATATAATGTATAGGTTATGAAAGTTAATTATTATAAATTCTGGTTTAATAAATTTGAATAAATGACAGTGCTATACCCAAAATTGTTTGATATTTACATTCAAAGTATGTCAACTCAAACGAAGTTGGTCTGACATACACCCTAGGTGATCAATAATTAACCATTAACGCAGTCGAACATTAGTGCATTAAGTTAGCGAAATTAAGTGGAAACACTGTATCTGCAAATCAAGATGCATTGAGGAAGCTTATATATTCATTTAGATCTATATGAATGGCCTCAAAAGTTGAATTGACCTTGTTGAAGGAAATGAAATTTCCGCTAGGGATTGTTAATGGACGTGTTACTAATGTGTTGGAATATGGCTCGACACACCATGTAATAGTAATAAGTAACAGTGAAAAATGCAGTAAACCTGTATGTTGTCGGAGCTAAAATACTATAAGAGTTTTTCGATATATGCGTTATTATTCCAGGGAAAGGTCTTCCCAGAAATAAGCATTTTTTTAATTTCATTTTAATGCGTAGAATGAGATCCGATGGATTTGCTCGCAATTCATACCTGGGAGGCAGTGGTTGGGGATCCGGACAATCCATGATCACATGTTCCAAGGTTTATTCGTTGCCACATTAGGGCCCATCAGGATTTTGCTTAAAGCAAAAGTGGGCATGCCAGGTCTTAAATCAGACAGTTATAATTTACCCGGCTATGGGATCAAAATAGTTTCAGATTTTCCACTGAAATATAACTTGAAATTTAACATTTGTTGGATCATTATTTAAAAAATAACATTCAAACCAGTCAATTTCAATAAATAAGTAGAAGGATGTTTACAGCAAGCGCATTAAGACAAGCCGGTCGATATATGGTTCTCCATTCTCGTGTTAATGTTTCTTTACGGAGCTCTATCATTCCTAAGATTTCGAGGCATACCGGTAGTCTCTTAGTTAACAGGAATCAAATCAGAAGATGGTATGCATCTGAGGACAAAGATGCTGATGCTCTCATCCGATCACAGAAGTTTGTTGAGACAATCGGTAAAAATCCCGAGGTAAGTCGATTTAATTCAGTTGGTTTGTCTATTTTAAATAGCGAGAAATAGAAAGATTCATAGAACTTTCTATTGATTTTGTTTATTAACTAAAATGTTTTATCTATAGGTTATGGAAGCAATCAATTCTCTTAATGAGATGTTACTTAAAAAATCACTCCTAAAACCAAACGCAGAATCTATATCTCCTTTTGCCATGATGAAAATGATGTTAGATACCGAAGTCAAGGGACAGCTGGCTGTTATTGCTCAATTGATTAAAAAGCATAAGATTGATATTAGGCAAGAAGAGTAAGTTATACTTATATACTAAAGAAAAAGAAAACGATATTTGTCTAACTGTTTCTACCCAATTTTAGTATTACACAACTTATGGAAATTTTAAAGATTAAGGGTTAACCGATATAGGATTCCATTAATATTGATATTGCCCAATTGAAAATAGTAGGCAATCTATAAAATAAATACGATAAAATTGATAAAAATAAGCATATAATATTACGATGCTACGGTGACTACACCATATAACTTAAAATAAAATTTTCTCTAGCGATGTTTATACATATTCTTCTTAAATTTTAAAGGTCTATTGACATATGTCAAATTGTCAATGACCATCTACAGATTCTACACCCCCCCAAAATATTGATTTGAAACTATTGATGTAGTAAGTAGAAGGGAAGCATGCATGCCCGGTTTCAAACTTTTCGGAGGAGATGAACTACGGTATTTTGTTTAAATTTTCTAACTTGATTACCATCCAGATATAAAATTTCATGCTTCTATTAATACATCCCCTTAATTAAGACATCATTACTGATCTCGTTCAGAACGTTAACTATAAGCTTAAACATTCTTTACCTATACAAGTATATATAGCTATAGGTCAGAAAGTATATGTTCTACCCATTAACGATTCCCAATGATGAAGTTCTTCTATTGCGCCTTATGACTACTTCGTACGCGTGAGATATTTCAACCAGCTTGCAATGTTACTAGTCCCATGATGAGTAATCATCAAAGTAAGCATCGATATATACATTATAAGATCTTTACATAGATTATTTACCTATAGCTATAGAGTTGTGGAAACAAACTGGAAACTACGTACCTGATTGGTTATAGCCACCACCAATGAGCTAACAATAAACACATGGTACATGATCTGAATTTTAATCTATTAACCCAGGAATATATATATATATATATATCTGCCATTATCTGGCGATATGATTAGCATAATGGTATAGGTAATTATTAGAGTACATATTACATATTTTATGCAATAATATAATGAAAAAAATCTCTATGAAATGTGGTGTCCTAGGGCTTTTAGAGTACTGAATCTTATTCAGCTGCAGCTGTATTATCGTAGATGTTGAGATTCACGTTCTGTAATTACTAATTAGGCATTGAATTATCAAGCCTATTAGTTACTAGATATAGGTCTCCTAAGAACAATAAAATAAAAGATTGACTTGTAGGCAGTAAGAAATCTATTCTATATTATGAATTTGTCCTACCAATCAGTTTGGTTGTAGGAGAATCCTTAATAATCCTTATACATGAGAAAATCGTGGAATAATAGGCATTGTGAAGATTTTTCTTTAAATTTCGCGATATCTATACAAATAACCTATAGATCTAGATAGTAGATAGCAATTGAAAAATGTGTATCAGTTATATAGTTCTTCTTCACGATCATGATATATATATAGTCCAATATATATAAACGTTAATTACACATAATATATCTTGATCATATATTATATAGCTAATACTGTAAGTTACATGTTTTCCTACTCTCGGTACCGGTTAAGGCATATGCAATTAAGTTTCACATATAACGAACATATAATATTAATTATAAAGATTTAGAAAGACTAGCTCTAGACTAATTATAGTACGTGTAATTATAAACTTTACAAGCGCTAGCACTTTTCTTCTGTATCCTGTTCAGAATATAAAGAAAAGTTATAATTAGATAGAATAATTGCTCATAATAACTATAGCTGATTACTTATGACCTCACTACTGAGTTCTAACTGATCCGCCTTAGAGTCCGATGTGCTTTAGCATTATAAATCAATAATAGCTAGCTAATAATATATTGCAAAATGTAACGTTATAATATTTACAAGATAATAATTTTGCAACCTACAACTGAAATAAGTGACACAATTGACATAAATTTCGGATTGACTCTATAGTATGCATGTATGTATACATACCTAGTATTTAATGCGTATACAAGTAATATTAATATTAGTTGTTGAAATATCTTCTAATATGCTAGTATTTGGCTCCACATCATGATGATTATATATATACACCGTATGTGTGAGAAATTCGATATATCCCAAGCTTAAGCTAATGAACAAATAATTAGATGAAGTCTACAAAAGTATACACTAGAATATTTCATATGCATACATTTGCAGTACCGGTTATAATTATACATCCGATCATACGTTTACGATCTAGTTTTCTTAGAATTCAAAAATTTATCTGACTTTTCTGGCTATATCTAGAGATATACATATTAAATTATTAAGAACATAACCTATAATTAGGTCTATGCATATAACATTATAGATGTCGTACTATTTATGTATTGAGATATCTAGTTATCTTTCTAGTTTATAATTATTCTAATGTTAAACTCGACAATTGATATCGAGATCCATAAGAGCTATCTCTGTACACTTGCACGTAAGAAAACAAAGTATATATCGATACTTGAGTAGCTCCAGAAACTTAGTTTATGGTGTATCGCCTTCAAAACTACTTATGATCAATCGCATATATGTGATCAAAAGTTCAGGATCGAGAACGGCAATTGGAACACCTTTGAATTAATATTAATTCCATATATGATTTAAAACATGTATAAGAGGATAGGTTTGGGAATATTCACATAAACCCTATTTGTGTGATAACTGTGGTTCAGTAATATTGATCAATCGCCTTCTAAGGCTTCGAATTCTATATAGGCATAAATTTATATTGAAATCAACATGTCACTTTTTTATCCTTGTTATTTATCAAGTTACTAACAAAGTTGCATTTCTACCAGTACCAATCGCTAACTGAAAAAAAATTTGCCATTAATGATTAAAGGCTAATAATAAATTTAGAGTCAATTGTATAACAAATAAAAAAGAGTGTAGCCAACGTTAACATTTGATTGTCAGATATACAGCACTATTACATGTAGGTGTAGTGGTAAATTCACTATTATATTATAATTATATGATAAATAATTATCGTAAATTATGCAGATGTCATAAAAAGGGATGAAAGAAAAAAATCATTATAATTTTCTTCTTGAAGAAATGATATAAAAGAAAATAAGTTTCTACATCTTTAACTTTAACAAAGTAATTCCCAACTCTCGTTTTCATTTAGCAATTGCAAAATGGAATTAAACACTCGTTTTTTCCTCTTCTTTGCTTTTTTCATTTCATTTGCTTTTGCAGACGCAAGTTATTCGATTCAACCATCATGTACTCTTACTTCTTCATCTAGTTCAAGCTCTCCTTCTGGTAAAATCACATTAACTAATGTTGAAAAACTTAGTAGTGGATCTTACAGTTTGACTTATTCTTTTGTTTTATCGAATACTGGTAGTGCAACATTATCTAACGTTTGGGAGTACAAGATAACATCACCCGTTACTAAAATCTTTTATTCAAATAACAATGTTGGAATCACTAATAGTGATCAGAATCCTTTCTCTTTCAGCTATATTTTAACTGATTCTGGTGTTACTACAAACTCTAATGGGCTTAAGTGTGCTTCACAAATCAATTACCAGTATGATTGGGTTAATAATTATTTCAATAGTAACGATTATAGAACCGGATGTGATAGTGGAGCTTCAAGTCCCACTTGGTGTTGGAGTGAATCTGAATCTGGCACTACTTCTAAGCCTTCTACAGTTGGAACTAAAACAACTAGTACCGTGTCAATTCCTAGTACGAGTTCCGTTTTAACGATCGAATCACCAAGTACTAGCTATACTACCACAAAGGTTCATCACACTAGTAAGGTTTCGTCAACCACTAAAACCAAAAAGACCACTACCGTCTCATCTATCTATTCCACTGTTTTAAGTTCGTCTGTGGCTTCTTTTGAGACTACTTCCTCTGTTGTAAAATCGCCCAGTACTATATCCTCTAGTTTAGCTGCTACATCTGTTTCTAAGTCATCTAGTTCTATCTTAACGTCTTCTATTGCTACACTATCTGGTTCTACTGTCACTTTATCAGTTGCTACAACTCCCATTACTACACCCTCTAGCTTGGCTGTTACGTCGTTTTCTATTTCATCCAGCTCTGCTATTACTTCTTCAATTGCAATATCATCCAGCTCTGGTGTTACATCATCCATTGCTTCATCATCAACTCCATATTCAATTAAGCCCAGTTCTAAAGTATCTTACTCTACATGCTCTGAATCCATTGTAACAGAGACTATTTCTGGTATTGAAGTTGTCAAGACTACAAATGCCTGCTCTCTTGCTTCATCATCAGTTCCATATTCTGTTAAGCCAAGTTCAAAGGTTTCCAGTTTTATAATTACTACTGAGGAAATAACTGTTACTTCTTTATCTACTTTCATTGACACAATCACTTCGTGTAAGGACATTGAGATAACTAAGACCGTTTCTGGCAGTGAAATTATTCAGACTACACCCGCTTGTTCAGTTTCTACTACACCTGTGACGACTTACATTAGTTCCACCTTGATTACTAGCTCAACTGTCCCTGTTTCAACTTCTATTGCTTCATCATCAATTCCACAATTTTCATCAAGTTCAGAGATTTCCAGTTTTGTTATCAGTAGCGAAATTGGATCTTTGTCTTCCTCCTCCACTGTCATTAGCGTTACATCATGCACTGATGTTATGATCACCAAGACTGTTTCCGGTAGTGAAGTTGTTGAGACTACACCAGCTTGCTCAGTTTCTACTGCTCCAGTTACTTCATATGTCAGTTCCACTTTCATTGTTAGTTCCACTGTTCCAGTTTCTTCTGGTACTCCAGTCACACAAGCTTCCAGTTCTGTTAT
>BCKZ01000035.1:0-10147 GCA_001600815.1 Alloascoidea hylecoeti | reverse complement strand
AGTTATGTCATCACTAGTGAGGTAGTAACAATTACTTCGTTATCCACTTTTATCGATACAATTACTTCGTGTAAGGACATTGAGATAACTAAGACTGTTTCTGGCAGTGAAGTTATTCAGACTACACCCGCTTGTTCGGTTTCTTCTAAACCAGTTACTTCATATGTCAGTTCCACATTGATTATTAGCTCAACTGTTCCAGTTTATGTTTCCGTTGCTACTTCATCGGCTCCAGTTTCATCAGTTCCTCAATCTGCTGCACCAAGTTCAGATATTTCCAGTTATGTCATCACTAGTGAGGTAGTAACAATTACTTCGTTATCCACTTTTATCGATACAATTACTTCGTGTAAGGACATTGAGATAACTAAGACCGTTTCTGGCAGTGAAGTTATTCAGACTACACCCGCTTGTTCGGTTTCCACGACACCTGTTACAACTTATGTTAGTTCCACATTGATTATTAGTTCAACTGTTCCAGTTCTTATTTCTGCTTCTGTAGTCGCTATTACTTCAACAAGTGTTCCAATTTCTAGCAACACTAATGTCACTCCACAGGTTATTGAAGTCACTGAAACGTCAGACTCAAAGGTAGTTGTTCCTGCTACTTCTTATGTCTCGGTTACAAATACAAAGACATTTGAAACAACCTCTTCCGCTACAGTTAATACAGCGCTTGCTTCAATAATTTCAGAGTTAGCTACAGTTACTTCTCCATCTACTACATTAGGTAGTATTAAAGCGGAGTATGAGACAGCTTCCTCTATAGCTTCAGCCGTTGAGACTCCTGGATCTACTGTTTCTGTTCCTTCATCCTCAACTTTTGTTAAATGTTCTAGTTCTGATTGTCAACAGCCTTCTAGTGTTGAAGCTGTAGAAAAGACATCTACTACATCTGTTTCTGCTGTTCCTTCAAGCTTTTCTACTGTTGCTACTAGTTCAATTGCAAATTATGGTAGCACATCTTCCCCTTCAAGTGCTTCACCGACTGGCACTATTGAAACTAGTACAGGTGGAGCCTCGATATTATCCTACTCTTCATCTACTTTGATTGCCAGTATTCTTGCAGTTGGGATGGTATTTGTTTTCTGAATGATTATGTGATTTTGGTATGTTTTTTATTTTTCAAATTTTGATATTCTTTAATTTTTTTCCTATGCATTTGATTTCCAGTATGCATACATGCTTTTTTTAATTTTACATTCTTATATAATGTTAATGTTTTTCCGATTTTTATGAATTCTTCTGGATCTAATCACGACACTCTAAAAGTTTTGTTTTCTCATTGATAGAGTAAAAATTAATTACATAGACTATTGATAATAATAACTAAATAGTAGTATTATACCAAATACTTATTAATATATTATAACTTGTATAAGATGTCGAGATCACTTAGTTAAGAACATCAATCTATTAGCTATAACTAAACTTGCTATAATATAATATTAATAATGATAACACAGTATTATTATGTATATAAATATATGTGGCGCTTTAGAGTTTGATGAACTTTGATCTAGTTAAGGGCATCACTATAAACTTAGGTTAACATTAAACGTTATCTTGGCTAGATACTTACAAATGTTTTTGTGTTTTTGTTTGATTTAACAGTATATTAGTGGATATGGATAATATAGAACCCAAGAATTATACATTTATTTCACTTAAATTCGGCCACATAGAGCATGGATGGGTTGAGATGTTTGATTGATACTAATAAAGTTTCTATGTAGTATAATTATCTATAGCGGCAACAATCTCAGGTTCACTACTTTGTTTGTCTAGAACAGGTGATGGTCGCTTAAACCCTTCAAAAATTTTCTCTTCACTTATGATCCATAAGACACAATATCTAAAAGCTAGAATTATAAATCCGACAAGAAGCCCTCCAAAAGGTGCAACAACAAAGGCTCCAAAAGCACTCCAATTATCCACGTAAAGGCCATCCCAAAGTAATAATAGTCGCCCTCCATCTCTAGCATTGCCTAGATATATGGTTCCAAAAATGAAAACCCCTAATAGACCTCCTAAGCCACCACCAACAACTTCCCAACCAGTTAAGAACCAAAATTTGTCCGAAAGACCTAACAACAAAATAGGTATAACCGAAGAAGAAACCAGCAATCAAGTAAATTTGTAATATATCTGCTCCTTTTAATGCAACAACTATAACTGGAACCATAACAATAATAACCACCACTCTAATATAAACGATAGGAAGTTTGTTTCTGGATAAATCGTTAGATATCGATGACACCATTGCAGATTGTAAAGAATCAAATGTTGCGGTTGATAGAATTACGCAAAACACCAAAACAAATCCAATTACCCATCCAGGCATAGTGCTTAAAATAATGAAAAATGAGTTGGAAGCATTATCTGAATATGACTCTAAATAACCACCCCAAACTGCTAAAAGGCCAGTGAATCCTATAAGAAATAAGAAGACAAAAATAACAAACGACGCAATTGAAGTACCAATCAGCAAATCTCTATCTGTTCTTGATGCAAAAGTTCTCAACCAAAATCCAGATAAGAAACAGTCGTTAGTAGCAATAGCAACTAATAAAATATAAATCAATTGACCACCTAATTTGTTAGATTTTAAGTACCCAGACTTTTCGATTATATCGTGATTGACATCGATTTTGGTACCCATCGCACAAGAACAAATAATCAGCAATAATAGAACCATAACCCCTTGTATGTTATCAGTAATGAAACTCACTTTAAACCCACCAATACACGTATAGATACTAGTCACAATGCACTCGGTAATCAGCACTGGAGTAACTGAAACTCCTGTTAAGCTCTCAACACACGTTTGCAAAGCAGTTAATTCACCAACCATATATAAGTACATGGTTAAAATTGTAAAGGCAGATAAATATAATCCAGTGACGACACCAAATCTTTGGAATACCCATTCTGTTAATACAAATCCATCAGGACACTTTCTCCTAATTATTGGTCCCAAAAATGCAAAAATCATAATAGGTAATGCAGAGGTTATAGAATAAACTAGTAGGCCTTCCAATCCCGCTATTCCAGCGATTTCAGGATATGTTGTTAAAATTCCAACACCCATCGCTAAAAACATTGGTTAGTTCATGTTCACAATTTACAAACAGTTTTAGATGTGAAATAAGACAATATAGCGGTTTGTTTTCCTCACGCGACTATTAACTCGATCGAATTAAAACAGTATAATCTCAGCAAATAACCTTGTTAGGTTAAGAGCACCCGTATCAGCTACAAGAATGTAGGCGATATAATAAACCAGATATCAATGCCTATTGATGTGATTATACTTTCTTTGGGTGCTTAGATTTAATTTGCACATTTATGAGGAAAACAGGTTTGCATATCTGACCTATTTTTCATCATGAAAACTTAAGAAAGCAAGTAAACACACATGAAGCAACGAAATTCAAAGATAAAGGAATAGCTATTGATGTTAGTTTGATTCGATTGAAACGAAAAACTTCATTTATTTATTATATTACCCTTTTGTGTTTTATTTGAGGATAAGAATGAATCGTTTGAATGCTTCCATATTGCAATTCCGACACAAACAACACTAAAGTAGATTTATTTATTAGTCACATTCATAATCATTTTTATTTATCGAGACTTCTGATCGAAGAGGATTCCCCTTTGTGTAGGCCGGGAACCAAATATCTGTTCCTTGTTTGATTGGCACAACCTACCTTTGGTTTTATACTTACAGTATGATTGAGTAAGTGGTATAAATTATACCATTGGATGCTGGATTTGACAAACCCCCCATTTTTGTTCGAAGATTAGCAGTAAGGAAAAAAATGACAAGAAGGAATATCTTTTTCTTATTGAATAAATACTTTAAATATGTGGTGCTGGACTGACTCATTTGTAAATTTGTGTAAGACCAATCGGGTAATGATGCATATGAATCATACCATCACTTTTGTATCAGGAAGTCATTGTATTTGACTCATTTGCATAGGACCAATCAGGCAATGATGTATATGAATCATACCATCATATCTGGATCAGGGAGTCATAAGACTCCCAAATTAAAAGCTTATGAGCCAATTAAATATTTTTGTGTAGTGTGTTGTATGCGCATATTCAGGTAAAGAAAGATATAGAATATTAAGTACAACCGGAAAAAGTTAAAAGTTGTGCTTTCTTTTTGGTCAATATAGAAATGACAATATTATGACCAGTTACTGAGAACTCTACAAGGCATTAAGCTGTTCCTAAAATAGTACATAATTCTCCGTAAATTCTAAAGATTCTATTAGTCCATGAAGTAATATCAAGCTTGTTATATAGTGTTAGCGCCCTTAACCGCTCTAAGAGGCATAGAGTCAATCCGTTTATCAATTATACCCTAATTCATAATAGTCCGAAAGAGGCTCCAATTATAGGTCCTTTTTCATCTTTACATCATGTGGAAGGCTCATGATCGCAATTTCTGCCTCGTGACGTACTTTTTGAAGAGTTTCCATTTGTGCTCAAATGGATTCTGGTCGGACGAACAAAGATGGCGAGTAACCAGACGAAAAAACGCACTCAAAAGGAAAGCTTTAATTTTACCACCCTTTCAATAAATTATGTAGGCCCTATACTAGAAGAGTTCTTCACATATTCCTTTTTCGGAGGGTTAATATTAAAAGTTTTGCCTATTTTACCAATTGACGACCAATGTTTACTCAGATTACACATTTCAATCTGCTCATAATTAGTTGGTTGTGTTTTTTTGGGATTGCCATTACGTGAAATCTCTCTTAAGAGTCTTAACGGAATTCTGATATTAATTCCGATATATTTAAAATATTATGATTTTTGTCCCCTAAAGAAAAAAAGAAGTACAACTGTTGATACTCAGGAGTGTATTTTAGTTATATATCGATATCGGATCTTCTCTTCATTTACCAGGATCCAGGATCACTGAACAGTGCCGCCCATCTATCAGTAACTTTATCCTTAAACCTTACGCCTACTTTGCCCTTGCTTCACCGTACAGTCTATTAAGAGTGTAGGTAATAAAAAAAACTATTCGCTCCCCAGGAAAAAATGAAATTCGTGTCATATTACCGTAAATCTGTTGCGTCGAATTATAGCGTGAAATTCTCAACAACCAAATCTTTCTATAAGTTCCGCTTTATAACTAAGATGTTCAAATAGTTTTCCCGAATGTAAAACCAACTTTCAAACCTTATTTCCTGCCAAGAAAAAGAGGGCATCTCTCACAACTTAAAATCATCTACATCATCATGTTTATGAATTCGAAATAGTTTAGAGGAATAATGGTGGATAACACTAGATCTTATTTCATCGTATAGCTTTGAAATGGCGCAAATGTCCTGCTTAGTACCTACAAGTCGGTGAATATGGGATTTAAGCGTATAATAACGTATACTGGTGGGTCAGCACCCCAAACGGTTGTGAATGAAACAAAATTACGGCGCAACATTACTAAGATCTGGTTACCCACCGTATAATATTTTATTCATTAAATAACGTTTTAGATTTTTGTTCCTACAAGTTAATGTGGTTAAAATGGGAGGCCGGAACTCAGTGAAGGCAGTGGCTTATGGCTTGTATATAAATGGTCATCTACACCGATTCTACACTGATTTGAAATTACATCCGTAAGAGAATGCATGGAAACGCAGGTCTCAAAATTTTCAGAGGATTTACCAACATGCTGGGAAAATCTGAAACATCCCTCCGTATCTTACGGTATCGATCTTGCATACACAGAAATACCTATGCATATATAATTATATGTTCTAAGCTGAATCTGGGTTTCGTTACCATTACAACCATTAACCATACTCATGAGGTTGCCCCTACTTATATAATTGGTAGTTTACTTTATGGCTAGTACATATTTTGAGTCTTCCAGCCAGTTCGCCACTAGCTCTTGCTAGTGACTGAGTATTGTTTCATGGCTTTCGAATTCGTGGATCTGGAAACCATTTTCTCCGGTTCTAGCTAGTAGCCTAGTATCCAGTATCCAGCATAACAAACAAACTAATCATGTGGATTTTAATCCACCAATGCACGAAAATCTATATCGATATTTATATCTGGGGTTGCGATTAATTACGCTGATTATTGGTATATGATTATAGGTATTAATATTATAGGACCTATAACTATAAGTCATTAATGTTATAGAATCAATCTGATTATCAATGTACCCTAATACACACATTTCTCCTTATAGCTAGCCTTATGGCTATGAATCGTCCTGAGGGTACGCTATCGTGAATATTGAAATTCTCTTTCCAGAATCAGGCAATTTATCTATTATCTATTATCCTATTGCAAAACTTGCAATTAGTTACTAGACAATAGTAAATATAGGTATTGTAATAAATAAAATAGAAGAATAATTTATTACTAGTAAGAAAACTGTATATATGAGTTAAATTTACTACTAAGCCTAAGCCCTCTTATAAGAAAGCTATGCATATATATGTGTTTTTATGATTAATATTACATATGCAGAAAATCTCCAATAATTGGGATTACAAAGCTTTCCTTTAAGGTCACATATATTTAGCAATTACTTTTAGTTATAAGTGGTTCTTCTTCTTCTTGACCATCCAAGGCCTGAGTATAGATTCACCTTAAATATATAAAGATATAATAAGCTATAGATTTTCATTCATGCTCTCCAGTTAAGGCATGTGAAATTAATATAACACACATACATGTATATAATTATAAATATCTAGAGTATAGTTCTAGACTAATTATGTCACATATAATTAAGCTATACAAGTAACTGTCTTCCGGATTCTTATGAAAATTTACACTATATATATTAAATAGATAGCTATATATGGAATAATTGCAATATTAATTAATGTATAACAACTATATATAAGTTATAAGACCACTATATTGATCCGCCTTATATATAATTCGATTTGCTCTGAGCTTATAATTTATAATTAATGGCACTGTTATATATTATATCTCAAGTTTTAGTGGTATAATATTTACAAGATATTAATTTTGTAACCACTATTGAAATTTCAAAATCCTGTGACTGCAATGTCACTGCATTATTATAGGGAGTAGGGACTATTATCTGAAATATCTCCTAATATGCAATGCAATTGGATCCACATTATCATTATATACCATGTAAGAAAGCCGATACATGTCAACCAAATGAATAATTATCGGACGAAACTTTATCAGCTGCAGTGCATAAATTTATATTCTGGAATATTCACATGCATTTGATCAAACGTTTATATATTTTTCTTAGAATTCATCATCTAAATTTGTTGAAGATATTGGGACATTTTTACATACTCAATTATCATTATTCCAAATATATATTATAGCAAATATAACCTATGATTACCGCTATAACTTTATTTATGACTAGTTATAATCCCTTAAACTTAAACTTAATATTAATCTCAATATTAATGATTGAGCGTAAGATCTATATATGTTGGGAGATATGAAAACAATACAACATATATACATAGTTAATACCAGTATAATTCCTCCAGAAATATATATATTTCTTATATTCAATGATTTTAAACCGACCAATAATCTCCAGTCAAACTGTCCGCATACACTTGATTAAAAGCTCAGGATCCGAAATAGTAGCCGCCATTAAAATTCAGGATGATACTTTTGATATTAATTAATTGAATACGATCATGATCATGATTCAAAATATAAATAGTATTATGAGGATAGTTTTACAGACATATAGGCCCATTGAAATGTTGATCAATCACCTTATATTGACAATTATAATTTAGACATCTATATAACACTTTTATGCCTGTTGTCTTTCAATTTACTAGGATTGCATTACTACTAGCTAATCCCTGCTAAATTCAAATTTTTAATTGACAGAAATTGAATTGAACTCAGAGTTTATTTGACCTCCTGAAGACTGAAGCCAATTGCAATATTCTAATCTTGATCCTTTATAAAAAAGATTCCGGTGCATCACCATTGCATATGTATATGCAATGTTAAAATGAAAATATTAATTAAAATATAAATTATGCATACGTCAAAATGATGGCAGAAAGAATTAATCACTATTTCTATTCTCGATGAAATGGTATAAAAGAGAATAGCTTTCCATTATCAGATATTTTACAACATTCGTTTTTTTTAGCAATTGCAAAATGGAATTAAACATTCGTTTTTTCCTCTTCTTTACTTTTTTCATTTCATTTGCTTTTGCAGACGCAAGTTATTCAATTCAACCATCATGTACTCTCACTTCCTCATCTAGTTCAAGCTCTCCTTCTGGTAAAATCACATTAACTAATGTTGAAAAACTTAGTAGTGGATCTTACAGTTTGACTTATTCTTTTGTTTTATCGAATACTGGTAGTGCAACATTATCTAACGTTTGGGAGTACAAGATAACATCACCCGTTACTAAAATCTTTTATTCAAATAACAATGTTGGAATCACTAATAGTGATCAGAATCCTTTCTCTTTCAGCTATACTTTAACTGATTCTGGTGTTACTACAAACTCTAATGGGCTTAAGTGTGCTTCACAAATCAATTACCAGTATGATTGGGTTAATAATTACTTCAACAGTGGGGATTATAGAACCGGATGTGATAGTGGAGCTTCAAGTCCCACTTGGTGTTGGAGTGAATCTGAATCAGACACTGGTTCTCAATGTTCTGTAGTTAGTACCAAAACTTCAAGCACTTTGTCAATTCCTAGTAGCAGCACTGTTCTTTCAATCGAATCATCCAACTCTGCTGTTATATCTTCAATTRCCAAGTCATCTAGCTCTGTTGTTACATCTTCAACCGGTAAATCATCTAGCTCTGCAATTACAACTTCAAGTGAAGAATTTTCTAGTTCTATTGTTAAAACCTCAACCGGTAAGTCATCTAGTTATGCTGTTACATCTTCAAGTGAAAAATCATCAAGCTCTGCTATTACCTCTGCTTCTCAATCATATAGCACTGGTGTTACATCATCAGCCGGTAAATCAACTAGTATTGCTTCTACATCCTCTTCCGGCAAAACATTCAGCACTGCTACTACATCTTCAACTTCTAAATCATCTGGCTCTACTCTTACCTCTGCTACCGAATCATCTAGTACAGCCGTTACATCTGCTTCTGAATCATCTAGCTGTGGGGGTTATTCGATTCAACCATCATGTACTCTTACTTCTTCATCTAGTTCAAGCTCTCCTTCTGGTAAAATCACATTAACTAATGTTGAAAAACTTAGTAGTGGATCTTACAGTTTGACTTATTCTTTTGTTTTATCGAATACTGGTAGTGCAACATTATCTAACGTTTGGGAGTACAAGATAACATCACCCGTTACTAAAATCTTTTATTCAAATAACAATGTTGGAATCACTAATAGTGATCAGAATCCTTTCTCTTTCAGCTATACTTTAACTGATTCTGGTGTTACTACAAACTCTAATGGGCTTAAGTGTGCTTCACAAATCAATTAYCAGTATGATTGGGTTAATAATTATTTCAATAGTAACGATTATAGAACCGGATGTGATAGTGGAGCTTCAAGTCCCACTTGGTGTTGGAGTGAATCTGAATCGGACACTACTTCTGAGTCTTCAATGGTTAGTACTAAAACAACAAGAACTAAGACGTCAAATACTAAGACGTCAAATACTAAGACGTCATGTACCACCACAAAGGATAGTCACACTAGTAAGGTATCGTCGTCAACCACAAAATCCGAAGGGACCATTACTTCATCTTCTATCCATTCTACTGTTTTAAGTTCTTCTATTGCTTCTTTTGAGACTACCTCTTCTGCCGTTGAATCGCTCAGTACAACATCTTCTAGTTTAGCCGTTACATCTGCTTCAAAATCATCTAGTTCCGCTGTTGCATCTTCAAGTAAAGAATCATCTAGCTCTGTTACAACCTCAATCGGGAAATCATCTGGCTCCGCTACAGCCTCAATTGTCAAGTCATCTAGCTCTGATGTTTCAACTTCAAGTGCAAAATCATCTAGCTTTGCTGTTACATCTTCAAGTGCAGAATCATCGAGTTCTGCTATTACCTCTGCTTCTCAATCATATAGCACTGGTGTTACATCATCAGCCGGTAAATCAACTAGTATTGCTTCTACATCCTCTTCCGGCAA
>BCKZ01000034.1:78566-117860 GCA_001600815.1 Alloascoidea hylecoeti | reverse complement strand
TGAAATAAATTTTCTCTAGCTCTGGTTGTTTAACCATTGGTTTAATAATTTCAACATCCAAACATAAATGATTATTCATCCTGTTGATTTTAGCAACATTTTTATTATTGTCTGAAATAAAATTGTAATTGGCATATTCTCTAATAAAGTAATTGTTTTCATATAAGTATCTTGTAGAAATTAGATTAGGAATACCGGGAATTATGGCACAGTTTAATGATAATGTTGAATTATCCTTGAATTTAATAACCAAAGTACCTTTTCCAATTATTTTGARTGGTTCACCAATAGGGCTTGCAATTTGAGGTAAGTCATTTATGTTAGTACTGACATTGTGTAATAAATTGCAAATATTTGAATTGATGAGGTTGAAACCAGCACCTRTGTCTAGAATTAGATCGTGATTGGGTTGAAATGTATCAACTTTATTRAAATACCAACCAGGAAGGACAGATGGTTCAGATTCATCTTTATTCGTGTTTGAGTCAAGTGTTCTATTTGTATTACCTTTCTTGTTTCTTTTTCTTTCTGGACATTCGAAAAAGTAATGTCCTTTGTTACAGGTTGAACAACGAATATCATTGGTACAATCATCAGTTGAATGTTCAGTTGAGCCGCATCTAAAGCAACGTTTGGGTTTAGATTTAAAATGACGTTTTTGTCTTGGCTTGTTGTATTTATTCAATGGAGTTTTATTATTTTGTTGTCCGTTTCGTWGACCTGTGGGTTGAGAAGTCTTTGATATATAATCAATAGTAATGACTTCCTGTTGTTTCAATTGTGATTCAATTGCTAACATTTTTCTTTTTATTTCTTTTTCAGTTATATTTTGACCAATCATTTCGATTGCAACTTTCTCGTATTCTGCTTTCAGACTGCTTAGCATCATATTTAATTGRGTGGTTACTGGAAAGATAATACCTTTAGATTTCAATTCCCTAAAGTAACTCAAGTATTGACCAATGTATCCGGTTACAGACATTGTGTTGCCGTCGAATGTTTGATTCATCAATTCATGAAGTAGTTGACGAGCTGAAATGTCCGGTTTTACACCACTAATAATGTTGTCAAATGATACTTTTGCACCATATACTAAGTCTATGAAGTCATTTTGGATGGCTTTATCTGTTGTAGTCATTAGTATATTCATGACAGTATCATGTTCTTGCAACTGAGTATCGTTAAGTACATCTTCAGTTGGAAGATCATCATATATTKTTGCGTCTAGGATGTATTCTGATAAGTTCAGTCTTCTTAATGTTGATCTTATCAGGTATTCCCAAGTTTTGAATGATTGGGGGGAACAATCAATTGTTAATTTTGGTAGCATTGATAATTCTACCGAATTGATTGTCGTCTGTTTGTTTCCCGTGACAACGATCCTATTACCCTTACTTGTCTCTGGTACCGCGCCGCTACCAKGTTGGGTTATGGGCTCATCAGTGGCGATGTCCTTGAATTGTTTCGGAGGCATAGTTGGTAATAAATTTATATTATAAAGAACGTGTGTTTTTCTCAAACTAAATAATGTGGCAACTCGCTAATATATAAGGGAAATGAAGATCTTCATAAATATCACCCCATATATATGAAACTATGTAATAACAAAAACTATTCTAATTTAATTATATAACTATATATCCAATAAGTATCGCTGAGGGGACTATCCAAACTGTAAAACAACTGGTGATGAATTTATTAGTATCATCAGGACTTCCTGACTTCTAGGATTATGCACTTATCCAAGCAACCAATATATACAATTCATTATATCATAATACTATTCAAACTTCCCCATATTTTGCATTACATCAAGTTCCTTTCAATGCTAATTCCATTCCTATTTTCGGTACAGTTTCATATATGATTAATCTAAATATACTAAAAAAGGAATCAAAGAAATTATTGGAAAATCTTCAAGCTAATAGAGTTCTAATTTTAGGCATACCAACAACTAAATCAGTTTTTACTTGTATGGATTTAACAACATATAAAATGATATCAACAAGAGATGTTAAAATAACAAATACATTTTTATCCGCAATTGAACTAAAATTACTGATAAATTATCTATCAGAAAGTATTGGGTTTACTAGCTTGAAATATCATGGCTTAGAAGATTTACATTATTTTGAGGGGTAGAATAAATTACATATATATAGAGTAGATGATTTCCACTTATAATAAGATAACTGAGAATAGATAAATAATTTTCCTATAACACTTTAAAATCACTTACACAACAATGAGCTTAGAGATTTACATTAAACAACTAAATGACACTATGCAAGAATTGGTGAAGCTGAAGGAGGAGAAGGAACAAAAGAAAGAACATCACATTCAATTTATAATAAAGAGTCTACAAAAAGTAATGACTTAAAATATACTTCAACCCCACATTCCTTTGGTGTTACTGAATATAATAAGCATCTCACAACATCATCCCCAAGGACAGAAACTTCAGTTGCAAGTCCTATAGATGTTGATATTGTTGACAATGAATCTAAAAAAGAAATGCTAAATACAACTTATAATTTGCACGAAGATAATAATAATAATGAAATGACTGATCCAAAATATGATATGATTGAAGTAAACGTCCATAATGAGATTCAAGAAGAAATTGTGAATAAAACAGATTCTAAGAATAAAGTTACAACTCAAAATGAAATTAAAGATAAAACAAGCGATAATTGAAGTGAAAACCAAAATTGAAAATAATAATAATGATAGTGATGTAATTAAAAATATACCTGTAAAATCCAATGAAACTAAATCGTCAGTTACGTCTACAAAAATGAATGAACAGGATAAAAAAATCAAAAAGAAACCGATAAAATGATAATAAATGACTAATTCTAACCAATCAAAAAACTCTAAAACTATTGATAGTAACGGCCATTTTACCGAAATTTTGGATTTTACAAGTGATGGTTCTGCTATTAATGAACAAGATATTATGGACAAAAATATCATGGAAGATGATGTTCCAGAAATTAGTGAAGAGATTAATTCTAATAATAATGTTAACACAAATAATAATAAAAATATTTAACTGAAGATGATTTCATAAATGAGTACACTTGGAATAATAGTGTTATTACTAATCAAGATAATTAAGATATTCAAGATACTGTACCATTACACGAGGATGACGATAACCTTGTTACAATTGATAATACTGAGATTGAAAATCAAAATCTACTTAAAAGAAATTATAATGAATCTAAAGAAGAGACTCAAAAAGAAAAAAGAATCACATAGCATTGGAATCAGAAATATCAGAATGTGGAGTTTTATCACATATTAATGGCAACAAAATCTCAAGTTAAAATTTCTTCCACCTATACTCAAGCTACAGATGATAATAACCTGTTAAAGTTCAAAGTGCCTGTTCTCCCAGTTGCGCCAAAAAGCCAATCGACTCTTTATGTAAAGTAAGCGTTGGAACGGGTTCGTACTTAAGCTTACTTAAGTATCTGAAGCAACAGATACTCGGCTTATTAAGATCACGATCAAAAGTGTATTAAAACTAGCTTAGTTTTATTTAAAAGTGGGATTTATCTTATCTTTATATAGCTAAATTCCAAAGGCTATTAATATAGAAAGTCCTAGAAGTAATGAAATAATAAGATATTAAATGTGCGGTAAGAATGAAATTTAAATACAAATGTATATATCTTGAGATGAGCTAGTTCAAGACTGTGAAATGCGTTTTAGGAATAGAATCCATAAGAAGTACATGATCATGGCTATAGGACCGTGGGTTCTTTTACATTTTAGTGAACTGTTCCAAGAGTGTAATATATCCAACATAACCCATTTAGAAATTTTTGGATAAATTCGATGGAAGCTGAAATGAAGGTATTTAGGCAACTCAACGTTTTTCAAGTTATTAATAGCGAAAAATTAAAACAATTAAATTGTAAACCCATCAATACATTATGAGTATATGCAATAAAAAAGGATATTAAAGGTGATTTTGTTACTAAATTTAAGTCAAGATTGGTGTTGAAGGGGGACCTTAAAGAAGAATTCTAATTATATTGATTTGAAACCCAATTATTATTCACCTGTTCTTAATCCACAAGTTTTTGTTGTTTATTATTATATGCTGTCAAAAAAAACAAAAAATATTTCATATTGATTTTCATTGTGCCTATTTAAATTTGAAAATTGATAATAAAGAAATACTCGTCACAAGGGAACCCAAAGAATTTAGCACTGGTAAAGATAATTGTTGGCTATTAAATCGTTACGTATTTGGTTTATCACAAGTAAGTCTTCAATGGCATTTAACTATCATCAAATATTTAAAATCTAAAGGTTATACACCAAAAATTGGAGAAAATTGTATATTTACATCTAAGAATGATGATACTATTATAGGGATTTATATTGATGATCTGCTTTATATCTGTCCTCACGAAACTCAGTTTGAAAGTTTTTTTTAACTTTAAAGGCAACATATCAAGTGAGAAGCCTGGGATTAAAGAAATTCATATATGTATCAAAGTTATTCAACAAAATAAAAATGGTAATCAAAGTATTTCCATAAACCAGGAAGATGCTATTGAATCGTTGGTAACATGAGAAAAATATCAATTCCTATAAACGATAATGATTTTAATACAGAATCAACAATTCTTGCCAATTCAACTCATTATAAAAGCTTGATCGGTAGTTTGCTTTTTATTGCAAACAGTTCCCGTCCTGATGTTTGTTTTGGTGTTAATAAAGTAGCCCGTTATAGCAACCATCCGACTACAGTACATCTTAAAATGGTCCAGAAATTAATAAGATACCTATACAACTCATCAGATCTGGGAATGGTATTTTGATCTGATAAGTTCTCAATAGAAAATCCACCCAAAGTGTTCACTGACGCAGATTTTGCCAACGACAAAGAAACTTACAAATCTACAAGTGGAATGTCAATTTATTGTGCAGGCGGTTTATTAGACTGGTCAAGTAAATTACAACATATTAATACTACTTCAACTGCTGAAGCGGAACTAGTTAGTTTTAGTGAAGCCTTAAAAAGAATTTTATGGATTGGTATTATTCTAAACAATTTAAACATTCGAATTCCTTATCCAATTCAATGTTTTGTCGATAATAAGGCTGTGTTAGCAATTTTAAATAATCCTTTTCAAAGTAGTCGTTTGAAACTATTGGGTTGACTAGAAGATCTACATTATTTTTGAGGGGTAAAATAAATTACATATATATAGAGTAGATGATTTCCACTTATAATAAGATAACTGAGAATAGAGCAATAATTTTCCTATAACACTTTAAAATCGCTGACACCACAATGAGCTTAGAACTTTATATTAAGCAATTAAATGAAACTATGCAAGAGTTTGTGAAGCTCAAGGAGGAGAAGGAACAAAAGAAACACATGATGATCAAAATATTTTTCATTAAACAATATCTTACAGATGATTTAATCAACATTCAATATATATCTACCAAAGAGAATATTAGTGATCTATTCACAAAAGCTTTATCAAAAGGTAAATTTTTTTTTATTTAGAAAAGCTATGGGGATATCAAAATTAAAATAACAAAATTTGTTATTTGAATATAAAGAAAATTTATTACAAATTTTATTATTTATATGAATATTTACAATTATTATTTTCACATATGAATCATATGAATTTAGCATATTACTATTTGTTTATATTATTATATTTTTTAATTATCACATAATTACAATTATGGCTATTACATGAACTCATTATCTATCCATATTACACATATTACACATTTTATCTATTTTTTGACTTATTCATTTTATTGATTATTAGATTCTATGAAATATTCCTCATTCACATATGATTATTTTTCAAGTTTCTTCATCATATCTGATTCATCACTTTAGGGGTAGTGTAAGATTCTAGAACTTCAATGTTCATTCATAGACCTAATACTTTTTAAACATCAGTAATTTATATACTAGTCATTTGCTAAGATATAGATATATAAACATATATACAGTGATGCACATTGAGTTCGGCATGCACACCCCCATCGTCAAATAAATTAAATTTGTAAGCCCCGTGTATATCTCCCCCACCCCTCAACCCCTGAGTATGGGAATATCAAAACGAAACTTACGACCTCTTCCTTCAAGAAGTAGGGATTCTAGAATAAACAAATGCTTTGAACAATTGGCTCGTCATCCGGAGACACCAAACAACATTGCAAAGTAGAATAAACGGCGCTCGCTCTTCGATCCGCTTTCTTATAAGAAGAATTCATTGGCCAAGGGAAAAAAAAGGAAAATCTAAAATTCTCCATGAAACTCCACTAGCTACAGACCCACAGTGCTGGAAAAGGTTGGCCGAATGTGAACTAAACACACTCAAAAAGAGGGTTTCCCAAAAGAAAAAACTCAACCAGTGGGAGAAAAACACTTTGGAACACATTGAAAGTAATAAGGAAAATTTATAATATTAAATAGATTCTATATTTACAATATTTAAGATTTAAAAAAAATTTGGTGATCGTAGCCTAATTTTTGTGAGATAGTTTAGTTTGCGTTGAAGATGAGGGTGTGCATGCCGAACTCAATGTGCATCACTGTATAGTTAAATAGTTTTAAAGAAATAAAGGGGTATCTTGAAGGTTTATAATCGAAATACTGTTATAGTCTACAGCTTACAATTACTATATCTGTAATATAACAAAAAATGAGAACATTTTTCATTTTACTCAGTAAGCACCCGTTAATTTTACTTTGATTCAAAGAGCCTGTTCTCCTAGTTGCGCCAAAAAGCCAATCGACTTTTTAGTTAAGAGTGTAATATATCCAACATGATCCCATAATTACAATCTTATAGTAGATGCCTTTAATTTGGATGAAGTCCAGCTACGCTTTTAGGCAGAAAAATAAAATCGTGTTTTTAACACGTTGTTGTAAAAGTATTAACAATAGAAATAACCATAACAATAATAATGATGATAATAATATCGTTTTTTCAATTATATATATATATATATTGGTGATTCAATTGATCATGTGATATCCTAGTTATACTTTTAGGGCTGGCGTCATCTCCATAAATCATGCGCCTTATATAACTTTCTGCATGTAACGTAAAGTTTATTTCCGTTATAGTAAGACAAAATGTTTAAATGACAGAAATGTATGTGCGTTTCACCATGATTGTTATAATATGAATTCCTGCTGTAATATGATGTTAAGGTTTTATTGTTAGATCAACAATAGATTGGGAATTAGAACTCAAGTTGTCTAACTTAGTACTCTCTGAGTTGGATATATAGACGTATTCAAGGCACTACTACGTAGTTGTAGGGTGCATGAAAGAAGTAAGCTTAAGGTTAGCAGGTTACATGAGGTCATAGCAAACAGCAAGTCTGATATATAATATCCTGATCATATATAGAGAAGGAGAAGTAGTTAAACAAAAGAATATAGTTAATCTTTATCATACTGAAAAATTTATGATAAATTATTAGTTGGATCGGGTCATTATACGCCGATTCCAACTGTCTGCTCTCCTTTGAAAAGGGATCTTAAATCTTATATTTTTTCCGGTGTCATTAATTTGGACAAGCCTAGTAATCCAACTTCCCATGAAGTTGTTGCTTGGGATAACAGAATTTTAAGAGTAGAGAAAACAGGTCATAGCGGAACATTGGATCCTAGTCACCGAATGCCTTACTGTTTGTATTAATTGTTAAAGTTCAAAGTGCCTGTTCTCCCAGTTGCGCCAAAAAGCCAATTTACTATTTAGTGAACTGTTCTAAGAGTGTAATATATCCAACATTAATCGTGCTACAAGATTAGTTAAATCCCAACAAGGTGCAGGTGGGGAATACGTTTGTATTGTTTGTTTACATGTTGCTTTAAAGGACGACAAAAATTAGCTCGAAGTTTAGAAAACTTGACTGGTGCTTTATTTTAAAGACCACCTTTAATTTCTGCTGTTAAGAGACAACTGCGTGTTCGTACCATCTGGTACTTTTATGATAACTTTTTGTGTTCATTTAGGTATATTCTATTAGTTATCGGTAGACATATGCAAGCTTTAATACGTGTAAGATCTGACGCTCTATCAGAAAATGATCATATGGTTACTTTGCATGATATATTGGATGCCTAATGGGTTTACGATAATACTAGAGACGAATATTACTTCCGAATAGTCATTAAGCCATTGGAAACCTTGCTGCTTGGTTATAAGAGAATTGCCGATTCAGCTGTTAATTCCATATTTTGTGGTGCAAAACTGATGATTGCTAGTCTTTTAAGATACGAAGAAGGAATTAAATTAGAAGATGAAGTGGAGGATGGTAAAATAAAGGAAACTTCTGCTGCTACTCCTGTTGTTACTGAAACACCATCAAAGAAAGAGAAGAAGGATTAAAAGGAAAAGAAAGAAAAGCAAGACAAAAAGAAAGAAAAGAGAAAAGCAAATGATGATGAAGATTGTAAATCTGAAAAGTAAAAGAAGAAGAACCATTGAATCGATATTATCTCTCAGTTTTAATCTAATGATTTGTATTCAAAAGTGTATTTACAACGTACTATGAATGTTATTAGTTTCCTCTTTTTAAAATAGCAAATATATAAATTTACTATAATTAAATTCAATTATCATTCATTATGATTTTATAACTACTTGTACTTGTAAAGCATGAAACGCGTTAAGAATAATAAATGAGTCATGAATTTAATTTAATTCCCTAAAAATCTACTTATAACCTTATAGATAGCACTAAATCACCCTCGAAGAGGTGAGGTTAATTTTTTTTTGATCCCCTTTTTTTCACCCACCAAATAACGGTGATAAACCAATCAAAGTGTCAAATTTGAACAAAAAACAGCTGAAGATAATATAAGACTCAAATGTCAACTAAGAACGATCAGAATTTGTAATTTTTTCTATTTTTTTTACTGATTACAATAAGTAATACAGATATTCTGCATGTATCTATCATATATATACAACCAAAGACTCTGTAAGAAAGAGATACAGTTTCAAAATTTTTAACCGTACAAGAAATATTTCAAATTTTTTTAAGTTTGCAATTGACAAGAACGACCAACTGAATCTGTCATTTAATTATATATAAACAAGCCTTTTTGCAACGAATAGCTAAACAGGTGCTTTGGTGGATTTATACATACAGGAATTAACGAGTTCCGAATTTATACCCTAGATAATTAGGTCTAGATTCAATCAATTAAGAAATAAATTATTGATTTAGATCCTCATGCATGCATAAAAAAAAACAATATCCATAGCATGCATGATGTTAAATAAGGGTTAAAATGAAATCTTTTAAGTATGAATAAAAAATATTAAAATGCGAGTAACTCGAACACTGTTCCATAACATTTTGAAAAAATGTGACATAGCAAAGGTGTCGAATTGCGGAATCTAATGGTAGGATTTAAAAGAAGATACGACGTTTGGGGAAAACAAACAGATGTAAAGTATAACAATTGAAAGAATAAAAGTTTTCTGATTTAACTATGAAAAAAAAACCATTAAAACGCGATTTTCTCAACACAAACGATTTTTTAATTAATGAAATTTAGATATAACACTCGGGTCGATTTAAGGGATCTAACGGTAAAATTTAAAGAAATTCGGAAAAAGAAAAGGGTGTAGTGTTGTACATTCTAATTGATAACACAAAGACTTTAATATTTGTAAAACACAAATAATTTTATTGAACTAAGCGCATTTCAAAATATATATATTTATAAAAGTATTAACTTCTTTTTGATCAGTTGAATCACTAGTACTTACTTTTATTTGTGGTCACCCAGAAAACGAATTATTACAACTCGAAATCCTGAAAAAGAAAACATACATACATTACTAAAATCGATCTCGAAAATCGATCTCGAATATGGCGAAATCTGAGTAGAAAAACTGTATTTATTGATTGATTATCCTGTACATGTATGGTATGTAGTATCAGAACCATTATATTTATGGGCTTATACTATAATTTCTCTACAAGCTATCTAAAATTAATGAGATCCTATTGAGAATCATCTCATTAATATACCGTACTGGACCTCCATGGTGCAATAAAACAATTGTTACAAACTTGCTCTTAACTATGATATATCCAGGAACCGCCGCAATTGTATGAAAAATACCCACGATCACGGGTACGGGCCATCGTGGCCAAAAATTGATCGGCGTAAAATGGGGCATTACCCGACAAAAATCTACCCTGGTCCCTAGGTAAAAGCGAGTTCGCACCAATTGTTTCCTTTTCAAGCTTTTCCAATTCTATCACGCAACTTACGTAATAAAGGATCACGTTACTGTGTAACTACACTCTAAAATCAAGAAGTTTCTTACTTCTACATTTAATATGACGATCCCAAAGCTAACTGTTTATATTGTCCGACATGGTCAGACGACTCAAAACCTTCAGAAGATTCTACAGGGACATATGGGTTTGTATTCACTTTTCTTCATATGCATTGATACTGAACATTTACTTACTTAGACTTCATTGAAATATTAGATACTAGTTTGAATAAAGAAGGATTGGGCCAAGCATCTAAAGTCGGAGACCGCTTCAGAAATGTAAACTTTGAAAAGCTAATATCTAGTGACTTGTTAAGGTGTCAACAGGTGTGTGTTATGTTTATGTCCGCAATCTAAAGTATAAATTTCTTTTATCTAATTCACAATTTAGACATCTGAAGCCATACTGAAGCTTCACCCAGGAAAGAAATTATTTAAAACGGCAAGTTTAAGGGAAAGAGAAATGGGAATCGTACAAGGAATGTACCTTAAGGACGCTGTTGAGTATGGAAAGAATCATGGAAAATCGTACAGGGACTTTGGAGAAGTATGGGAATAATTATATTTAAAATTTATATGAAGTTATAGTACTAATAATCAATATTCAGAGCAAGGAGACATTCATGAATAGAATTTTATCTGGTTGGGATAATATTATAGATGAAAGTATTAACAATGGGTATTCTACAATTATATTGGTTACACATGGCGGTGAGTTTTTAGAATTTTCTATATCCACTCTTCTTATTTTCTTTGTGTAGTGGGATCACTAACTTGAATTTGGTCTCATAGGTGTGATACGAAATCTTACACGTTTTTTAATAGACGAACGACACTTTACAGCAGATCCATCTGTTACTCCAGAAAAGGTCAGGATTCCATTTAACACCTCAGTTTCAACATTAGTTCTTGATAGAGATGATGGTAAATTAGGGCATATTATAGATTTTGGAGACACAAGTCACCTTGGTGCACAGTTAGAAGTTGTAGACCAGAATTTGAGATAGATCTGTTTATAGCATAATGTTGGTTTTTCGTGACTTGAGCATTCGTCATGACTATTTGTAGCTACTAGTTAAGTATTTTAGTTAGAACAAAAATCTCTCATTTGACTTACTCATTAGTTCTCTTAATATTTATAGACAATAGAATATTAGCTAGTTCAAAATTTGGTGTAATGCGCAATACTGTAGTATTTTTATAAACCATCAGAAAATTTGTTTAATATTATAACCTTCACTTAAATGAAAGAAAAGAAGTACACTTAAATGTTTTCAGGGGTAAATGTGAACATATAGTATTATAGCAAAATATCAACATATGGGAGTAAACAAATGACATTTGTTGAGATCTTGAAGTCTTTCGATATCAAGGGGTCTTCAAAAATTCATTTCATTAGTGCATATAAGAAAGAAGACAGTTCCGCATACCTTCAAAGATTTCATTATTGAAAACCTCCTTCCAACCATCCACATGTTTTGACACCAAGAAATGAACAATGTCGCAAACTTTAAATGACTGCCCAACGATTTTATTTTATTCGTCATGGTCAGACAGCAGAAAACATCAAGAGAATATTTCAAGGACAATTAGGTAAGTCATTTGCGCATGTATAAATGTTTTTTTTTTTAAATAGATTCAACTCTAATTCAATGATATTCAGATACAAAGCTTAATGAGGAGGGTCTTTCTATGGCAGACAAGCTTGGGGAAGCATTCAAACTTATTAAACTTGATACAGTCATATCCAGTGACTTGCAACGTTGTCAGCAGGTGTGTAACTATAACAAGTTATAAATTTGAAGGTACTAACATCATGATCAGACGGCAACTGCCATTGGCCTATACCACCCATCTCTCGAAGTGCAAACTACATCATTGTTGCGTGAAAGATCAATGGGGGAGATTGAGGGAATGCTTGTGAGCGATGCACTAAATTATGCTGCCAAAAAAGGAAAGAATTATAAAGAATTTGGAGAAGACAAACAGGACTATGTGAGCAGATTAATAAATTGTTGGAATGGAATATTAGAGCAGGAAACTGAAAAGGGATCTAAGCACATTGTTATAGTGAGCCATGGAGGTAAGAAATATAATTTGTTAATAAATTTAAATGTATAAAATTTAAAGAATATATACTAACATTTAAGCTATATAAGGAGTTATTTCAAATCTCATTCATTATTTTGTGAATAAATTGAAATTTGAGATCGATAAGAGTATTACTGTCCAAGATATAAAAGTTCCATACAATTGCTCTATTACAACTGTTGATATAACAAATGATGGAGACCTAAGTCAAGGAAAGCTTGTTGCATTCAACGATACTTCACATTTAGGGTGTAAGAAGATCGTTTCAGCAAAGGATCAAAAGCTGAGGTAAATAATTATAGAACTAGCTAGACTAGTAAATATATTGGAGAGTACATAATAATCACAATGATTTTCAAATGCTATAAAATAACCAAAAACTTTCGCAATAGCAAGGTATAATAAAAAAGTAAAGATAGTAAGACAATAAGAGACAAAAAAAAAAAAAAAAAAGGTAATAATAACAAAGATAGGAAATAAATATTAACAAAGTCCATAAACAAATAAAAAAAAATTAAGCCCAGGTTAAGAGTTTAACTTGTGGACACGAAAAATGTTGGGAGTAGCAAATTAAGTTGTGTTTTATTTTTGAATGTTCCCAGGTTTTAGATTGTACCGTTTAATATAATAACACCAACCCAAACCCGTACCATCATGATGAAACAAACCCACATGCAATGCAATTAGTGTTTAGAGAATCTAACAGCTTTTTTCATGAAACTCAAGAATCTGTCACCATATTCTGATGGAGGAACAGAAGATACGGTGGATCGTTTGTGATTCATTGAGCGCCAATAGGTTTCCAATTTCTTGATTGTAGAGTAGTGGGTAAGACAATCTATTATACCTAAATAATAGACCTCAGATAAAGGTTCATCAGAATCATCGGTTGCTTGGAAGCCACCGTCGTCACTATAAAAGTAATGACTACATAGTCTGTTATGATAATTTAGTTAGTCGATGTTGATAAAATAGAATAGAATAAAATAGAATATAAAAATACTTACCCTGGTGGAACAGTTTCTGGTAAATTTTCACTTAAACGGGCAGTGATTGGTTTTGTATTAATCAAAGCATTTCTTAGGTCAGAAGAACATCTTTTTTCAGCAGTTGAGGTATCAGTACTTGTTCTTTTAATTTGATTAACTTCTGAAGCATTGGGTTCAAAAATACTTAAAGTTCTATCTCGAATTTTCTCTTTATTACCTCTTTCCAGCTCATGGACACCTAACAAAAGAGAATAATCCATAATCCCCAACTTTTTCAACAAGACCACATCTTTTTCCAATTGAGAAACAAAGGCATTTGATTTTTCAGGGCCCAATTTTAATTGTTCGTTTGAATTAAGCCAATTGAGATCTTTAAGTACGGGGCCAGATTTACCTTGAACATCCGTGAATCTACCCATTGTTGAGCCCTTCAAATCGTAACGCTTGTGAATGTCTCTGTGAGGTGGGAATAAATTGTTCATGACAACGAAATGAATTTTTCTTCCAAAGGGCATTTTAACACGATGTAAGCCATAAAATTGGGAGATGAGAGTGTTTGGATTTTCCTTAGCGTGGTTATAGTAATCTTTAAGGATTTTACGTAGACGTTTATGTTCAGCGTGATGTATTGTTTTAATAATAAAACGATAGTCTCTTGAGAAGTAAAAGAATGAGCCACTTTTCCCAGGAGAGCCTAGTTCGGATAGAATATATTTGGAGGTCAAGGACATTAAATAATCCGCCTGGTCGACATGAAAGATATCACGCAAGTGTCTGAATACCCAAGGAGAGTAATCTTTAAATTTGAAGTCATATTTAGCTGAAGGAAGGATTTCGTTTCCGGAGACATCAAAGGCGACTTTATGTTTTTCTTTGAAGTCAGCATCAGTAAGAGGCCGGTCAACTTGAGCATTACAACGAGAGACGGAAACTCTGATTCCAGTGAGCATGTTATAGGCGGTGACATAATTGACATGGTCCTCAGTAATTTTATTTCCAACTAATACACGGTCGCCATCTTCTTCGAGTAATCTTCTTTTCTTCTCTTCACGTTTTGCAAGGATTGAATTTCTAAATATAGTTTCATCGTCTAGAACCTGAGGGTGGGTTGGAGGATTGGAAGAGGCTGGAGAAGAAGGATGCAGTTTTGATTGGGTTTGACGATGAAGGTCGCCTAAGTTGAACTTTTGAGGTTTTGTTGTTGAAGTTTTATAATTCAATGAAAGATGGTTTTGAGAAGAGATCCTGGGAGAGGCGATGGGTTCGGACGCTGGTGGAGCCAGAGCCGGGATCTGGGCAGGGATCTGGGCCGCGGTGACTACGGGAGTCAGGACAGGATGGTGGGCAAGCGACTCCCGTTGGGACATCAGCCGTTGTGGGCTTCCTTCGATGGAGGTGAAGGAGGTGTCTGACCGGTGGGACAGAGAAGACTCGCTGTCGGAGCTGCTGGACTCGCTGTCTGACGAGGAAACAGTCACACTCCGGTGCAACAAATGGGGAACTTCCAGTGGGAGGCCAGCCTGTTTCGCACGGGGAGCGTCACAAATGGGACGGGTGGGCGGGTTTGTCGCGTTCATTGTGGTTGCAATTAGTGGGCACTGGACAGAACAGAAATGTGAATGTATTAGTGTGGGTGTGTGGGTGTATTGAGGCCACTAAAACAAACAAACAAATTAGACTTTTGCCCTTTTCATGAATTCGCTGCCACTCGAATTGCTTCACGAAATCCTCCAAAATGCCGAAGCCCCGGAATTGGTCTCTCTTTCCGCTTGTAATCGCACTTATTTTTGCCTGCTAGACGAACCGTTTTTCGCCCATTGGCTGCGCCAAAAATACGGGCTGTTTGCGTGTTGTTTTCCGGGAGAGACGTGGAAACAGGCTGCTCGGCGATACTACACTCAACATCGCTGCCTCGGATGCTCAGCCCGCACCCACTTGTCCTACTCATTGGGACTCAATTCTCCAAAGCCAGACTCAGACTACTTACAGATAATCATTGACCGTCTTCCAACTCGCCCATTTTCAGTTTTGTACAGCCCTCGAGGTTTCAGGGCCAGAATGGGCACCGATGACTACTCAAAATTGCTTGTTGTACCCACACATCCTTTATTTCCAAGAGAAGAGGACAAATTATACATTGACTTAGATAAGGGCTCTCTTTCTATTCACTCTCCAGCTCTCCCCGTCTCTCCTTCACTGAATTCTCCCTCACTGGACTCTCCCTCACTGGAACTGTCTCTAGAAGATGCCCGCTTGTCGATTCCTTACCACAAATCTCTGGTCGATGGCAACTTCATCTTCGATCTGGCTTACCCTGTCTCAGATATCACTTCATCTGCAATCATCCGTGCGGCTGAAACCTCATCTACCATCAATTGCCATACTCTCCGATGGAGCACCTCCATTTCTCTTCCCATCCCAACAAACTCGATCTCAAACCTATTTCTTCATAATAAATTTGTCTTCGTCTTGTATGGTGCTGATTTAACAAACAATTTGATTGTCCTCAACAGACAAACTGGTCATATATTAGGTCATATCCTTCATTTACTGGTAGGCACCGATCTTGTCTCAATGGCTTTCACATCTACTCATATCTTCATGGCTCATGACTTTCAAACGAATTTCATGTCCCTTGCTCAATTGATGCTTCATCTTTTCCCATTCGATGGAACTTCACAAACCTCTTCTTATTCCACCCCTACTGCTACTGACATTATCCCTTTAAATTTAATTTCCCCATCCCATTCTTTTCCTTCTTACAAATGGAACAACCTTTTTTCCTCTGACTACCTAACCATTGATATGATAACTTCTAATGATGATAACTATTTGTTATCATTTGTCGACTACTATGATTCAGAATCCAATGTTGATTCCGAAGAAGATGATCTATACCTACTCTTTGACTTTCTTTCAAATACTCTAACAAAAATTACCATAACAAGAGAAGAAGGCGTTGGTGGTTATCTAGATAGATGGTTTATTGATACCACAAGAACAATCCATTTTTTTAGTGCTCCTTTTTTGAAATCGCTTTGGTCATATGTTAATGATAATGCTAATACCATTGAAAATGGAAATAGAAATTCAAAAATTGTAACCTTTGATGCTATTGATAATATACAACTATAAATAACTTATAATGATTAGATTCTTCTATCTTAATGCTCATCATGTATCTGTGTATAAATAGTGATCTATAAGTATACCCATGGAATATATACTAAATAACGATATCATCTCGAAATATCGTGCCCTGTAAAATCAACTATAATTGCATATTATATCCATCATATAAAAATCATATTTCATTTGAACCTGTTATAGGGGCGGGCCGACTTTTAAAAATTATCCTCTGTTTAATCACATCAATAATCTCAGCCTTCAATTCACTTTCAATCTTCCTAGTCCTCACTATAAGGAATGGATCATCAAGATCCTCCACTTTTCCTCTCAATAATTGGTTGGTGCCAACTTGTAACGTAGCATAACATCCTTGAATATTCAATCTACCAACCCGTATTGCTGGACTCCCATCTATTGGCTTCATTATCACTTTGGAATGATCTGATATGTCTGTTTCACTTTCATTCGATGCTTTCTCTCCATTTATTGCATCAATAATCCTTAAACTTTCATCCGTATCCGTTTGTAGCTCTTCTGGAATTTCAAATTTACCCTGAATCTCTAAAAGGGCTATTCCAGATGATGTATTACATGTGAAGATGTGGCCTTCTAAAACAGATGATTGTTCTGTTTGTAGTTGTTTGAATGTTATTACTGCCATTAATTAATAATTTTTCAAGCCTAAAGTCTTATTATTCATAAACCAAAATACATAGTTCTCCTTCCTCCTTTCTACCCACCACCAGGAAATATAGTTTGAACAAATATGGCTTCCTCCTCCTTCTCGTCAGGAAATTCTCCAGGTACTTTGGAAAAACTCTTATTAATACAAACTGTCCACCAGTGTTTACTCAATCCATATCAGAATGTAATCATTGACACGGATGAAGACAAGATTGGTGTTAGCTTGTCGAGGGTTGTCGAAGCAATGAACACAAACCCATTTTTTAACGAGAATATTAATATGCATACTAATAATGAGGAAATTTCTTCATCATCACAAAACCACACCGCTTCAATTCAGGATGATTTCCAATCCAGAAAATATCCTTGTTTTACCTTATCTCAATGTGGAAACATATTATCCGCCATTCTAACCTCTCAAGAAATAATGATACAAAGAACCGATTCTGATGTTTTATTATTTATCTCCCCTACAACTATCACCTCTAAAATACCTGCTCTATTTAAACAATATAAAGATGAAATGATCTGTGCAATAAAAAATGATGAAAGACAATATAATCTAAAACTACAGGAAATAAAAAGGATTGAAATAGGTGAGATGGATGCGGAATTGTTCAATCCTCCTCTAGGTTCTTCTTGTCTAGAATTTGAAATACATTCACCTTCTTATTATGAAGAATTGTCACAAACAGAGGCCTCAACTATAAAAGTTAATCCTACACAGCTACACATGACAGAAGCTGAATTATATATGAGAAGGAAAGATCGAGCTTCAACCTCATCAAAAATGGAAAGAATTTATGAAAATGGAAATGATAAAGAAATTGAAATTGAAAGTATTCAAGAAAATAAAAATGAAATAAAAATTACTAAAAATGATAATGAAAATGAAAATAAAATGAAAATTAAAAATGTACATGTTGAAGAAGATGAAAATAAAACTGAAATGGATAAAAATGAAGATGTTAAAGAAATTGATAAGGTTGAAGAAATTAAAGTTAAAAATAAAAATAAAAAGTCTGACAATTTGCAACAAAAACTTTTGAAAGCTAGTAGTGATACTGATGATGAAGAAGAAGAGGATGATGATGACGAAGACGACGATGATTATGAAGATGATCCCAATGCTACTGAAGAACAGCCAGTGATAAATCGCAACCTAAAACGGTCGCGTAAAAGCAATTTACCTAATCTGAGTCGTAAAAGAATTCGATCAACTTCTATAACACCCGGTCCATCTACTCCAATGAATGTTGCAGCTGTTGATAAAAAATGGTTCAGTATTGTGAGTCCTGTTATATCAAATATAGCATCTCATAAATCCGCTTCCTTTTTTGCTAATCGTGTCAATGAAAATGTCGCTCCTGACTATTATTCCCTAATATACAATCCAACTGACTTACGCACTATTAAAGCATCTTTAAAAGACGGAAGGATTGCAAATAGTGCTCAACTGGAAAGAGAAATTTGTAGAATGTTTGCAAACTCTTTAATGTATAATAGGTCTGATAGTGATGTCGCGGTTTGGATCAGAGAAATGCAACTAGAAACTGAAGCGTTGATAGCTGAATTTAGAGATGCTGAAGATGCCACTAACCCCAATAGATAGAACACATTGGATCGATTATCATAAAGTCTAGTTAATATATTCATTATATTATATGCAGGTACATGCTATCTATTTGTTATGGGTGTACAACAGAGCTTAAGAATGTTCACTACTTATAGTGGATCTATATTGATAAACTGGCTCACACTCAAAGTGTGTGTAACACTGTGTTATTCATAATATGAAATCTCAAATTAATATTAAAGACGTTTTTTTCCTGCACGGTAGATGCTTTAGTGGAAGCTGCTCCTAATGTTGGGGAGTCTCTTTTTTTCCATACATTATTTTATATTAAAAGTATAACTATTTAAGCTAAACTATTAAATTTGATTTATAGAAAGTTAATTTTGTTTGAAATAAATATTTAAGAATATGTCATAAATTTGTATGATCACAAGTACTGATTATTGATTCTTCTAATGTCAGCTTTCACTGCAGTTAAAAGTTCTTTGTCTGTTGATTCTAATGTTGTTGTTCCGGATCTTCTTTTGTTTCTCAGGTTTCTAATCGCTTCTCCTATATTGTTGATTTGAATTAATTCATTTGTGATTCTTTAGTTGATAATCCTTTCAAATATTATTTTCTTTATTCTACATTGAATATGTGTTCCTCGGTTTCTACATTTGGTTCCAGACATAATAGTGGTTTATTCTTTCCATTCTGGGTTATCTTTTTTCTTTTTTTACTTAATAATAAAAATATTATTATAAACTATTTATAATTATATAATATTGTAATTGTATTTATCTATCTGTATCATATCTAATAACGAACAAATTCGTATTTTAGAACTTGTATATTTTATTGGTATTTATGAAATATTTTGTCTTTCTCTCTTTTAACCATTTTCATAATTATCTCATGGTTGTTCAAACGCTCCAAAGTAATATCACTAAATCTTCTTTGGACTCTTATATTCCATAAAATTTCGGTGATTGTGCTTAATTGCATTATAACCTTAGGTTCTGTTAATGTTGCAATTGGGCAAATTACCTCTTCTAAGGTCATATCTCTTCCTAGTAAGGTTTTGAAAATCATTACCTTGATTTCACGGTGTTAAATATGTGCGTTTCGGTTTCTATCCCAGGTGTTAGAAATAACATGCATTTTGTCAGAGACACGTTTATATGTTTATTTGATGTAAATTCCCAGTGATGAGAATAATGTCGTAAGTTCAGACGATGTATATAATCTACTGATCCTGGGGTTTTCTCATCTATTTTAGCTAACAATTCCCACCAATTTTTCCAGTTATCTGGAGTTCTAGAACGAATCCGATTTCCCCAATTTGGTATGATTGGTGTTGTTGTGCTATTCAGGTGATATAGATATTTTGGGGTTTACAATCTGTGTAGCAACTAACTTCATAATCTGACCAATTTGTTATTTTTTTTTTTTTCAAGTGGCCATTAAGGCTCTATCTTAAACTTCTATATCTATAAATACTATATTTATAACAACCAAAAAATTGTGAAAATAAAAAAACCTATTACTATAGGCAAAAATTCCTATTACTAATGTTATAGGTTCACTCTTTTTTGAGTAATGTTGTTACTTTGTATGGTATTAATGTCACCATTTCCTACTTTTACTCAATGTCCGTAGCACCTAAGTGATTCAGAACAAAGCTTTGTGGAGTCCCTTTTAACCATTTTAGAACATTGTGGTTCTGATAAACAATTCTCCTGTTGATAATATCTTCTGCGATATTTTCTAACCAAAAACACTGTTACCGCTCTTAATATTAATTCTTTTCTTTCCTTATGATTAAAATCAAGAAAAGATTTCACTTCAATTTCCTTTTCTTTTAGTTCTATCACCTTTTGGTTATTGGACCATATTTTCTTTGTAATTTCACATGTAGAGAAAAAATGTTCAAAGGATAATTCCAACTTCTTACAGCAAGGACATCTTTTGTCTTTTAGATTGTCATAGAAATATAAGTATGAACCAGAATATTTGGTAGTCGTCTATTGCTTTTGATAAGTAGAGGTTATTTTTGTGGATTGTTTTCCATAGAAATCCTCATTTATTGACTCCATTCTTGTATGTTTTTTTCCATTTCTTTTGGTACTAATACTTTTTGGTTTGCTTTGAAAAATGTTTTACAAATACCCCTCCAACTGAATCTGTCAAGCACTTCATTTTGGAGACCAATGAAATCTTCTACTTTTATATTTTGGGTTTTTGCTGATATATCTATCAAGTCCATGGATTGATTAAATTCTTTCATTGCCCTTAAACTTTTATTTTTAATATATTGTTGGTTTACATCGCCAACTTTTGTGGTGTCCCAGAAATGGGCTAAATATGTATTCCAGGGCTGGATTATTTTGAGGTTTTGCTTAAAGCATTGGAGCTCCAGTATTGTACCTTGTCTGTCAAAAAATTGTCATGAAGATATTTATTATTTAATAATAACATATGATCCCAATCCGGTGTAATAAGTTGTTAGCTTTTTTTTCTTTTTTATTTGCTATTATTGAGGTTTTACCCCATATAATATCAAAACGTAAAATATGCTTTTCAAAAGAATCAAAAAGAAAAAAACCACCTTCACAATCGACACCACTTCACTCCACACGGGACTCGAACCCGCAGTCTTCCGCTTAGGAGGCGGATGCCTTACCATTTGGCCAATGGAGCTTTACGAAGATATATTTCCGTGGCATATTAGAAGAAGAAGGTTAAGAGATGCAACGAGTTTAAAAATACCAACCTAAGTTTAAACTCAGTTATTCCAGTAAATCCGAACAATAAGTTTAAAGGGAGATAGATTAATTACATACTTGAAAGCGTGGAGAGTAATAATACATAACACAAAAATAAGAAATATACCAACTACTGAAACGGTACCAAAATTGACAAATAAAGCGTTACAAAAACTGGTGGAAACCCCCGCAGGAGAAGATATCGAAAAAAGAATAAAAGACATGGAAGAAGAAAACATATCCAAATACTCGATTAAATCAATAAGCCAGAAGTGGTATAATAAAAATAAAATTATATTTAAATCAAACAAATGGATGCAGTTAATTCCGGAACTAAAAGATGAAAATTGGAAGAAATGGTGGGGATTTATCAAAGAAACACATAATGAACACCCTAAGGAGACACAATGAATACATTTGCTCAGCTTGTGATAATAAAAATGCAAAACAATGGTGGCAAAAATCTGATATTTGTAGTTTATGTCAACAAGGTAAAGACGACATATTACATCTATTTGAAGATTGCTCAACCATAAGAATATTAAAGAAGTTGATGTTAGGAAGCGATAGAATTGGGATCAAATTATTGATCATAAATCCAAAAGAAAACCATATAGAAAAAAATGGGGCTTTTGTTAAAAAGGCATTAGAGCTAAGAAAAAACATTAGATTTGTCAGGACACCACCACAATTCTAATATCTAAAAACTTGAAAAAGTAAAAAAAATTACTTTTAAGGTGGTCTAGGTAAAGAAACATAGGAAGAGAAACATACAAAAATAATAAGAAGAATAGATAAAGAGGTTATTATTTCACTATATAAAGTAGAGATTTTGCATAGTTTCTAGTTATATAATTTAATTGAAAATATGAAAGGTTAAAAAAAAAATCAAAACAGGATAACATAATATTAATTATTGGGTGTTTGTTTGAAATATTTAAGTTTGGTTTTTAAGGTTACAATAATCGGGGTTATTAATGAAAATAAATGTTTTATTTATACAACATATTTATTTGATCTCATTATTTACCTATTTAGTATGGTAATGAGTATTCTATAATAGTATTAGAACAGTAAAATATTAGACTATATAAAGACTAGATATTTCCTACTCATAATAAATGAACTGAAAATTATTTTAATTTCCCAACATATAATATTACTACAACATAAGTATGGAAGTTAAGTTCAAAGAGACAAACAACGAAAATTAATGTATTAAAAATTGCATAAATAGAATTTAAAAGCTGCATAAAATAAATACGTATACTATACTGATATTACCTTTAAGGTGCCTTTCAATCAATTCTCAACTATCAAATAGAGACGCAAAAAAGTGGTGGCACAAATCAGATGTGTGTATATGTGTATGTCAACAAAGAAAAGATGATATACAACACTGATGAGAAGAATGCTAGAATCTGACAGAGAAAGACTCAAAGCATTGATAATAATTAACAAAGAAAGAAATATAGAAAAGAACGGCATTGGAATTAAGAAAGAGCATAAGATATGCAGCAAAACTACAAATATTAAATAAAAAAGTAAAAGGCCGAGGAACTTTAAAATCTAAATCCTTGAAAAAAACAATAAAAAAACAAATTTAAAATTAAGACCAAATCTAAAGGTGGTTTAGATAATCTTGTCGGAGAAGGAAGAATATTATATATGATTTAGTATGGAGATGTTTTTCACTTTATGAGTGATTTCCTCGATTAAATAGTTTCTAGTTAAAAGTTGTAATTGGTTAAAAAAAGTATTAACGTTACACATATTCCTATTTAGTTAAGTATAATAAAGAAGCACTTTTCTAAAAACCATTAATTAAAACTGACTTAATAGTTTAGCTTTAATAATTTTAAAATAAATTGTTAAAAATGGTTTAATTATTAACTATACTCATTAATATTCACATTGTATGTTTTTAAATTTAGCTTGAGCTTGACTCACGATCATATATAAACTATCTATCTCTATAGTGCTCGGGATGTTATGCAAAAAGAAAATGTTTTAATATACCAGGTATGACTATAAAAGATCAGTTAACATTTTAGTTAAAGATATAGCTTTTTCCTCCTCATATCTATGGGTGACGATCTGAAGGTTTACTGGCATTCCGTCATATAGATCAGGATCATAATACTCTTGGTTGATTTTGTCTAACGTTGACACAGCTTTGTAGTCAACCAATGGAACATCTATATTCTTATTTACCTTTGTAATCGGTGCAACCACTATAGCGTAGTTTAGTGCATTTAAATACCTGGTATACCTTGAAGGAGTTTTATACCCTTCTCCAACTCTGAAGGAAGTTGACTCCCATGCTGGGCTAATCCATGCATCAACTCTCTGTCCTGTGGTCGTCTCTTTGGAGGTGGAGTTCCAGTAATCGTCATAAGCCTGTTGCACTTCATATTGAATGCGAGCAAGATCAAAGAATTCGGAAACTGTAAGTTGTCTTTTCGGAGGATTGAAGCTTTTTTGAATGAGCTCGGTAAGTGGTTCTTTTGAGATAGAGCAAAGTGTTTTTACTTCTTCAAGTGCATCGCAAGTGAAAACACTTGTGACAAGATTCAGTATCTTTGAATGATTTTGTGGTTTCCACACAATGACTTCATGCCCTGCTGATAATAATTTCTCTTTTACTATTTTCAAAGCTCTAATCACTGGAGGGTGTGGATAGATTAACTCATCCCACTCCATAATTCCAAAAGCAAGTTTTCCACTCTTTAAGCTTGTTTCTTTCCAATTAATTTCCAACACCTTTGGATCAGTTAGCCAGGGTTTTGAATTTACAATCAATTTCATTACAAATTCAAGATCTTCAATTTTTCTAGTCATAGGTCCAATAACTGAGGGTATGATTGGTTGATATGCAGCTGAGTTCGTAACATTTCTGTATGGAAGTCTATAATATGAAGGTTTTATCCCATATAAACCTTGAAATGCACATGGAGTTCTGATCGAACCTCCAATATCAGTCCCAAATCCAATAATAGAGCCCTTTGCCCCAATTAAAGCACCCTCTCCACCCGAACTTCCTCCACAACTGAGTTTTCTATTTAATGAATTTGTAGTAGTACCATGCAAATTAGAGACAGTTTCATATGATAACATGGCCATAGGAACCGTCGTTTTAACATAAAATATAGCACCTAGATCATTCAAAATTTCAACAATATTGGACACCTCTGATTTATTGGTCGGTTTCCCTAAGAGTCCAATGAATCCAATTGATGTTTCAATACCTTCCAAATTAAACTGATCTTTTAAAGAAACTGGTATTCCATGAAGTGGTCCAACTGTTTTACCATTCTTTTTGTAATAATCGTCCAAGTATTGTGCTCGTTCTATAGCTTTATCGAAGAAAATTTCCGAGCAGCAACTAGTTATCTGGTGGACCAGGGCAGCTCTATGACAAAACGCTTCAGCCACTTCTTTGGAGCTGATTAACCCGGAAGAGACTCTGTTTGCGAGATCAATGACACTAGATGATGTGATTGAATTCTCGGCTTCAGGAAGAATTTTGTCTAAGAATTTTCCAACATCTGGTTCCTTTTCAACAGGAGGAATATTTGATAATCTCCATTTCAAAGGAATTTTGGAAAGAAGAGTTTCTCTTTTGGCTAACGCTTTTTGTTTCCAAGTGGGACATTCTAATTCCTTTCCACTTTTCGAAGCTTTCGCTAAATTAAGGGATTCATCTGAATCAAAAGTCATTATGTGATATCTAAAATCGTGTGTTTAATAATTGGGGGTGAAAAAAAAAGTTGGAATTCAGAGGTTTATATACAATTCTACTTCAGAGAAATTTAATATTTTCAAAGGATTTTTTTAAAATTTCCTATTTATCCTAACTTTATTTAAAGTTACAATTGCAACGGATTTAAACATTAGACAACCGATGATGCGTGGATAAGACATAAAATATATTATTACATTCGATTAATTTTTAGGTCACAATTATGTTGCAATATTGTATCTAAATAAAAATATTCTCCAATATTCTCCAATATATAGTTACCCATGTCCAGATATATATTTTAGATATATCTATATAGCGACTAAATATTTATAAACCACCAATCCCTCCATTAAAAAGAATTGTTCAGATTGAAACTAACAAGTGTTAAGTTCAAGCTTAAGCATGTTAGGAATTCACAATATTTCATATAGCTTTATGTATGGCTGATTTTCAATATGCAGTAAGAATCCTCATCTGCATAATTCACTTTTTGAACTTTTGACTCAGTGTCACTGAGTCAGTTTCCTATCAATTTTTAGCCATTAAAAACGTAGATATCGATTTGAATCAAACAATCTCAAGCTGCAACAATCACTTGAGCATTGGTTAAATGAGTGATTTTTAACAAATTTATCCGTATAACAATTTCTTTTGGAATGTTTCAAATTTAGCTATCGTTGTTATAACATATATTCCACAGATTATTTAATTGTAAAGGAGATAAAATTGCTTTCTAAAAAGAACCCAGGAACTAATTACTTGGTCTACAGTGACTCTACACATTATAATATAGCTGTAAATAAATAAACTACTGCGGATACATCTGGCTATAGGACTGGTCATGGGAAATTGCTATCTACCTCAGACTTTATGAGATTTTATTCGCGGTTGGATGACATACATACAACTTACCTTAATAGTACATACGTTAATGAATTAGTTTCATATCAGTAATTTGTTCGTCGACACCTTTTCTAAATAATCAGAAGAACGGTGTATTAATAGTAGACTGACCATAGTAACTAATACAATAGAAATTAAGGTTCGTTCAAAGTAGCTAATTGAAGAAGATAACAAATGCTGATAATTACCCAACGATAAGCAAATCAGTACGAGAATTACACTTAAGTAATTGACACACATAAGCATCACCAAATATCGATATCAACATCAATTTTGTTATTACAATCTATAAGTTTCTATAGGTTATATATGGTCACGTCTCTGCCACTTCTAATAATCTGCTCACTTATTGTCTTATTAACAGTTGGGTCACACCCATTTGCCCAGCAGACAATCTTTAAACTTCAAGACAGTTTCTCTACTGTAACAAAAGATGTGCCTGTTCGGCAGATTCACTCTCATAATGACTATTGGAGAAGCACACCTTTGTTTGATGCCCTGAGGATCGGTGCACAATCGGTTGAAGCCGACGTCTGGCTTCTTAATGATGATGAAGATAGTGAACTATATGTTGGTCATAACTCCTTTTCTTTAAGAAAGGAGAAAACATTCCGCAATCTTTATGTCAATCCTCTTGTTAAACTTCTAAATGAAATAAACAATAAGAGTAATCACTTATCTGAAGTTAACGCAGATCCCGTATTCCGGAAAAAATCTTATGGTGTTTTCGACACTGATGGCTATGCAACATTATATTTATTTGTTGATATCAAGACAGAAAGTTTGAAAACGTGGAAAAAGGTAGAGAAGCAACTTGAACCTCTGCGCGAGAAGAACTATTTAACCTCATTTAATGGGTCTCATATTATATACAAACCTATAACCGTGATCGGGACTGGTGCAGTTCCAGTGGACTATGTTCAATCTCAGATCAAGAGAGATTATTTTGTAGACGGCCCATTAGAAGCACTAGGTGAAGAGACTCCGTCTACATTGAATCCAATTGCTTCCACAAATCTTGAAAAGTTTATTGGAAGGCCTGGGATAAATGGGTTAAGCAGAAGCCAGCTGAAAAAGATAAGAAGTCAAATAGCAACTGCACATATCCTAGGTATTAAAACGCGCTACTGGGGGTTTCCAAATTGGCCAACTTCCACAAGAAATAAAATATGGAAACAGCTTCTGACATCAGGAGTGGATTTATTGAATGTGGATGATTTGAAAGCAGCTAAAGATTTCTAGGGAACCATGAATTCGAGAACGTACTCAGATCTAGAATATTAATGATGGAAATGACACCCTCAGGTATAACTTAGATAGGGCTTTATACAAAAACAGAGTAAATTTTGTTCAAATTTAAAAAATGTTTTAGTCTTTGTGCTTCTTTTTTTTTTCTTATGGTGTATATGTGCGCGCAGGTAGTTCCCGAATTACCATATAGAGCAGTAAAACAAATACGACGTTCAAATCGCTTAATTACCTCTTCCTTACCTAACTCATTATTTCACATTGATGTCAGTCTAGAAAGTAGAAAACATAATACAAACGTAAATGTTTTTTTCCAACCAATTATAAGATACAATTAACTCTATGACTTCTCACAATTCCAGAATATATCCACAAAATATGGTACAGTCCAATATACATATGAACTATTACCAATTTGTAGGCCTATACCGGTATGTTAGAAACCCAATTTATGAAAGGTTGTATAACCAAAGAAAAAGTTGCGAATAAAACTTTTGCAATTTGTTCAGTGATGTTATCATTAAAATTAAGTTTAACTAATAAATTAAATATAAAATAGGCTACAGAGTTATTATATGCTATAGTTAGATTAGGAATCTAGTTTGTTACAATGAAATACAAAATGTAGTCCAGATTAAACTTAGTATTATAAATGAGGGAAGGTCTCTTCTTATATAGATTAGATAATTAATTATTTTACTACTATACTGAGGTTGGTTGTTCCATTGATAATACGGAGGTGAAAGTAAAACAAATATGGGGTTAATCCATTATGTATAACATCATATATTTAAAGTTAATAAGATGATTGGGTAGATGGTTAGTCTAATTATAAGAAAGAAAGATATAATTAGCATATGTATAATTCTCAGTCAAATGTAATATTTAGTATAGTGCGTAGCTAACTACTTTCATTAGTTGTATCACTATCATCTGACGTGTCTTCAAAGTCCGTGAATACATTGTTGATCTCATAAGTTTTATCGCTATAATTAAATAGCTCATCCTCTGTATTGGGGTTATCATTGTCATCAAAACTATTCTCCTGATTCTTAAGTCTACTATTCATAAAATTAGACTCGGACTCGGTGGAATTAGCGCTCATTGTCATGATTGCTCGTTCGATGTTTAATCTATGTCTTATAAATAAGAGTTTAGGAAATGTTGTACGCTCTCCATTGAGAATCATTTGTTTTAATCTTTCAGGAGTGGGATCAGACAAAATGTACCAAAAATCCTTAAATTTTATCTTTGGCCATAGTGTAACCGTTCCAGAAAATCGTTGAAGCCAAATCCTCGACCAGTCCTGGTCTAAAAACCGTGGAAATAACTCCAAAGTCCCCATTAATTTTAGCCATTTTCTAAGTTCTAACTTCAAGAAATTCTCAGAAAAAGACCCCAAGAATCCCCCTCGCCAACCTTTCCCTTTCCGATGTGTCACTGGTCTTCCAACGGTGCCTTTAGGGGCGTAATAAAATAATGAGATATGTGGATTCACTTGAGAAACCACAGAAAACTTGACGTTAAAATACTGATTTAGGGACATAACAGGTATATCTGTTCTTAAACTTCCATCTCGCCATTTGTTTCCAAAACTAAAAGGTACAACATTCCCTTCTTTTGTTTTCATCATCAACACAACCGGGTTGAGAATTCCAGGGACAGCAGAAGATGCTAATAGACTGCTCCAAATAACACAATTTGGAGAAGTGATATGGTTACAAAGAATTACGGGGGAATTGGGGTCAGCTGGAACCGTTGAAATGTTTAAAATTTTCCCAGTCCGTTCATAAGCTTCTTGAAAAGTAAGAGACCCCAAAGTAAACCAGCATGACCTCCTTGCCCAATCAACAGCATCAAATCTTGCTCCAGTTCTATACCATCTAAAAAACCAACCCGGAAATGATTCCCAACATGCTGTAATCTTATCTGCTAGTTCGGGTACTAATAGCTTCTTCAGCTCTTCATTCGTCCTCGTACACGCTAGAGCAGCAATGAGACCACCACCGGAGGTCCCAGTGATTATTTTTGGTAATAGATCATTCTCTAACAGAGCCTTGAGAATCCCAAAGTGAGTATAGGCAAAACATGCCCCTCCTGATAGGCACAAAGCAGTGGTTCCAAAATTTTTGAAAAAAAATGAATATACTCTTTGTTTATCGTCTGCTGAAATTTTAGCAGAGGAAGTTAAATATTCCAAAGATTTTACTACTTCTTCATTATAACTTTCAAGTAAATGCTTAGTGCCGTAATAAGTTTGGCTGTAGAGTTCATTGCTTTCCGTGCCAGCAAAATTTGATTTTAGGCAACCTTGCAGAACCACAGATAACTCCTCTATTTTATCATTGGCTCTCAAGTCTTGTAACAGTTTGATTAGTTTTCCCACTGTACGATAATCGTAATAAAAATATCGGGGGTTTTGTTTCCATTTCTCATTTCCAAACAATTCATCTAGAGCCATTGCTGCTGTTATCCAATCTTCATAGGTTGTAGCATGTCGTAAAGCCATCCTTAGTTTGTGTCTTTCGCCTCGCCAAGTAATCAGATTTTCAAAAAGCGAGACATATATTCGAACCAGAGTATAGGTTACGGTAAGAATAGCAATCCAGAAAAGAGAAAACATTAAAAAGGGCCATCTTAGAATCTGGTAGGTAATACCCTCTCTGGAGTGGTCTTTTTTCAGAATCCGTCTCGCCAGCTTCAGCTGCTTTTTTCTGTCCTGCTCTTGATTTTTGTTCCTCTGGCGATTTCTAAATATACTATCTTTACATGCAGAAGTCTTTGTGGATGTGGAAATCGATGTTGAAGTAGAAGAGGTTTCGTTCTGTGGAGCCTTTAAGATATCGTACACTGGGGACCAGTCATTTTTGGAAGAAATATATTCTACAGTGGTGTTAGAAGAGGTGGGAGGGGCTGAGATATCACCAGGTAGAAGCAGTGGAGTCTGTGGTAAAGAAGAGTCTTCTTCAACTGCCAGAGCCTGTGCGAAGGCCTGAATATCTATTATTCATGAAACGATGATGGTGTTAGACAGAGCTGCAAACTTTAAGATTGCGGTTAGACTTACGGGTCTCGTCAACAAAGTCTTTGTCAAAGTCGGGAAGAGCAGACTTCGAGCTTATGTTCGGCGAGGAGGTTTGTTGTCTTTTTGTGTTCATAAGCTTGTATTAATATCGGACAAAGAGGTCCATATTGAGACATTGATACCGGGTCTCTTTACATAAATATCAGTACTCGGTCACTAAGGCCGGGCTTTTCATGACAATAGCACAAAACTTAAATTATTATCTAATCTAATGTTTCAAACTTACTATTCTCTCCATTTGCTATACTCCCTTTCTTCTCGAAATCTCTTTTCGACCAAGTCTAAAATATCTTGACTATAGACTTCATGCAAAGGCTTTCCTTCCTTCAATACTAGTTGCTCATGTATCTTTTGTTCATCTTTTGTGACAACAACCAAATTTTGTAATGATATTCCAGCATCTGGTCGCCATTTAGTCAGCGACAATCTAGTAGACTGTTTGGAGATGGGGGATTTTCCTCGGAAAACTTCTTCTACTAGATAACATACATCATTTAGGTCTATTGGAAGTTTATGTGATTTCTCCCCTAGACGAGCTTTCTGGCCTGCTAACGATTGCAAAATACTATCCCAAATTTTAATCCGCTTTTTACCCTCTATGTATTCCGTGGGATAGCCTGCCATTGTAGTTAAAATATGAGTAGCGATTGTCAATCCGAACATTCCTGGCATGGTTCCCAGAACAGGCAGTATCCTCACTCGAAAATCTTGAAGCACTCCTAGTTCTTGAACATTACCCTTTTCATATTCTTCGTCTGGTAATGGTAAAAGTTTTGCTTTATCTGGTCCAGGCTTTTCGGAAGAAAATACAACTGGAATGCCTGTTGTGATACCTTTGAGTTTAAGTCGTCTTCTTACTGCTCTTGAAAGACCATCTTCTATAGATACAGATATATCGCCAACGTTAATCCTAGTGGGATCGGATTTGCATGAAGCACCCATTGAACTAATAACTGGAATATTATTTTGATGGCAGTAATACAATAAGTCAACTTTTGTATCAATATTATCAATACAATCGACAACATAATCGGGATTTCCTCCTAGTAAAGTTTCTATACCTTTTAATTGTAAAAGTTCAATAACAGGTTCTATTTCACACCAAGGAGCAACTTTTGACAAATGATTTTTAAGCGTCTGAACTTTTGGTGTTCCAACATCTGAAAGATCAGCAACAGCGTGTCTGTTTAAAGATGACAAAGTAACTTGATCAAAATCGATGACCCGTATTTTTCTTATTCCGGATCGAACCAGCATTGTAACCGTCCATGATCCTACGCCTCCAGCACCAACAACTATAACAAATTTTTCTCGTATACTTTTCATTCCTTCTTCCCCGAAAAATGCATAATTCCTAGCAAGTTGTTCTGTAATCAAAGTTTCATCATAATAGGTAACCTTTTCTCTGGTAACCTTTGATTCCTCTTTGTTAGATGTTTTGCGAAAAATACTTGAAATCCAAAAAGAAGCAATAGATGACGCAGCAACAGCTGTCATTAGAGTAAGTATGGAAACTTTTTTGTCGCTCATTTTCTAATCATAACGTTTGTGAATAAATAAAGTAGTAAATATTAATGAAAAAGTTTTGTCAGAATCATCAAGATCTCGACATCACGTGAGTGAATTATTTCTGATGAAAAGTTTGGAGCAATATTAATATTTGTTTAACTAGGCCATAAAGTTTGAATGGTGGCATAGTAGTAATTTCACCATGTTTTTTAATTAATTGAAAAAGATTGGAATTGGTTTTTAACTTGTTATGAGAGTGTGTATGACCAGAAATTTAAACGTGCACGTATGTTTTGTCAATAAATCTAAATAGTATAGCACATGAGCTCCTGATGTGTTATTGACCTATATCTAGAAATCATATTAATAATTATTATAAAATAGAGAGAAGTTTTAGATTTTCTTGCAATATCAGTAATGCTCACAAATTTTATTTATTCATCGTTATAGTCATTGATTGTTATAAAATTGTTAGTTGTGCAGCTACAGAGATGAAAACCCATCTAAACATATAATACATCAAATGTACTATGATGAGTTGCTACATTTCTACTATGTATAAGTCAATTGAATTGCTATTATAACTATAATAAAACAAGAATATATCTGCAAATATTCATCACTAAGATGCATTATTACATCACTCCTTTTAGATATTTCAGTCATAATTAACGTTTATATGACTTAGTTTGGTACCATAAATGGAATATGTTAATACTAGTTTTATTACGGCTCAACCGGCAAGCAATTACAAGTTCATTGCGACCTGAATATATTAATTGTTATATAAAAGTCTGATTTTTGCTGTATTTGATCAAGTTTCCTAATATCACAAATCAAAAATGCCATTCTCAATTTTAGATGGAGTACTCAGAGCTTTGTTGTTTGCCTTTTTAGTTATAATTCTTGGATTATCGGGTAGTTTAAGAGCTCAACAACATGAGTCCAATCCCCAGGTTAATTTTGCGTACGTTAGAGGAACTCAATTGGTTGCAATTGGATGTTTCAATATAATTGAGTATATTATTAACTGTCGATAATTTTTTGGATAGTATATTTGCTGCTGTATTTGGACTGGTTTTTGGAGTTTTCTACCAATTTGTCTCCTATTTTATAACAGTACTAGCGCTCCCTATTGTGTTGACATTTTTAGAGCTGTTTAATACAGTATTCACGTTTGCAGCGGCTAGTGCGATTGCAGCTAAAATCCACTGTCATTCGTGCAAAAACCAGAGTTACTTGGACGGTAATGGTCTTATTCAAGGGAGTTCAGACCGATGCCGGAAAGCCCAAGCAGATGTTGCTTTCCTATATTTTACGTTTTTCATATTCCTGGCTGGTCTCGTTCTCTCCCTGTTGACGTTATTAAAAAATGGAGGCTTTAGTACCACTCCAAAACGTACTGCCCCAACCAAAGGTATCAACTCGGCTTAAATATATGGTCAAGATCATGATCAAATATAAGATCTTATAGATAAACAAAATAAAGATAAAGCAGTTGCAATTGTGGTATTTTCTATGTCTAATTTATAATTATTTTTATGTTTTTATTCGAAAGTAAATTTATTTATTTTATTTTCACATGCCAAACAAACACATGCATATAAAAACTGATCTCGAAAGTGTAATCCTTTTTTGTAGATACTAATATTAATACTAATAATGAATTCACAAAACCGACTTCAGCGAGAATACTCCATGTTTGGAAGACAGGCTCCTGTCGAAAACTCCCACATTCTGTCTCTGGGTGTGCCAGATGACAAAAATCTGTTTGAATGGTCTGCAGTGATACGCGGGGTCGAAGGAACACCATACGAGGGAGGCCAATGGAAAGTCCAGATCAAGGCCACGCACAACTATCCCAAAGAACCCCCCATAATGAGGTTTATCACGCCCGTTTGCCATCCTAATGTCCATCTTAAGACCGGAGAGGTGTGTTTGGACATTCTCAAGACCCAGTGGTCTTCTACGTTCACTATCTACACGTGCCTGATAGCCTTGATTTCCCTGTTCACCGTGGCGGATGCGATGTCCCCCCTCAACACGAACCTGGCAAACCTCATGTCTTGCGGCGACAAGTCTGCTAGTAATGCGTTGATTCGTTACTACACAAAACGTTTTGCAACCTCTCTTTAATACTTTTCTTTTTCTTTTCTCTTAGTTAGTTAGTAGTACACCCTTACATACACACTAATGCATTGCCTCTTATAACCTCTTTTAAATTTCTACTTCTTCTCTACTTCACCATAATATAAATCCATAATGTCCCAGAAAGCCCTCATAAATAGGTCTCTGACCTCATTGTACAATGTAAGCTTCTCTTTGCCCCTCAGCACATATTCCCTACTAATCTCCTCATTCGTTTCCCATTTGCTCCCCAGGAATTAGAGTTTCTCACAGAGATGGAGGTAATATCCCCTGAACTAAGACAACAGATCGAGTCAAGAATACCAAGAAGATTCGCTCCAGATCAGCTTCCTATAGGTCCCATAGAATTAAATAATGGCTCTTCGCGAAATGTTGTTGCAAACGAAAAGAAAACTGCAAATCAAAACATTGTCCCTTATTCTGCTCCTCAACCCCCCGCTCAGGTTCAATCGCCAATTCAAACTCCAAATAAGGACGTCAAGGATTATGCAGAAGCTATGTATGATTATAAAGGTCAGGATCCCTCTGATTTGGATCTCAAGAGAGGTGATAAGATATCTATTCTTGAACATGTCAATAATGATTGGTGGCGTGGAGAAGTTTCCGGAAAAGTTGGGATATTTCCATCCAATTATGTTAAAATAATTTCTGCTCCTGATGATATTAGTCGTTCAAATGTTTACGGCTCTTCGGTGTCTCAACCCCCAAATAATTTTTATCAACCTCCTGCTTATTCTCAATCTTCGTATGTCCCTCCAAATCAGCCCCAACAGTTTTCTGCTCCTCAACCTTTCCCTCCACCTTCAACTAATTATTACCAACCTCCAGCACAACAGCAAGTTCAGGTTGAGCAGCCTCAAAAGGACTCTACTGCAAAGAAGTATGGTAAAAAATTTGGTGACGCCGCGGTTTTTGGTGCTGGTGCAACTGTAGGAAGTAATATCATCAACTCTATTTTTTAGTCCATAAATCATATAGAATTATATATAAGCTTATACCATATGGAGCTTATTCTCGATTGAAAATGATCTGTTGAGGATTAAATCATATTGATCATCAGTTATATTAGGGAGTATTTAATTGGATTAATATTTGAGAATTGCTAAACGCAATCTCCTTTTGAAATGAGACTAACTTTGTAAAGACTTATATATGTTTATGTAGTCACCTTTTTATGTTGCATATTTTAAAGATAATGTGGAATACGGTATCGAGATACAATATTTTCACTTAATATCGGACACTTGGAGGACTAATTATTCGGACATGTGATCACCAAATAATCGCACTCGATCAATAAATAATCGGACATTTGAAGCGCTTAATAATCGGACGTTTGATCACTAAATTATCGGACGTTTGATCACTAAATTATCGGACACTTGGAGGATTACATTTCCGAATAATCTAATTATCTTTCACTTCTTTAATTTTAGGCTATGTATGAGTTAGTGGCCTTTTGCTCTGATAAAAAAAACATTATTATATTGTATTAAGTTTGAACTTAGTTCGCAATCAACGTAGATCTGTTTGTGTTGAAAGCTAACGGATTCCTAATATATATGCCTATAGAAGAGATTTTCTACTTTTTGCTGGCTGATAAAATAAGATATAACCAGTGGAGGAGAAGCAAAATAAATACAAAGAATACAATATAGGTCTCCCACTAAATTCTTTTCAATGTTGGTTAGTATTAATATTGTTAAATGGGTGTTTAAACCGGAAACTCGTAATTTTTTTTTTTAATCGCGTAGGGGGATAGTCCAATAGATCTATAAAGAGGTAAGATTTGTTGTTATTTTTGTTATAATTATGTTAATAATATATTTTTTGAAAAGTAGTGCATATACCTGGAGCGCTGTTTAAGTATAATAAAGGCTATTATTGCATATTGAAGCTTTGAAAGTCTTGTACCTGACTATATATTTTAAAGAGAAAAAGTGAGAGCAAAGTAAAGGTTACATCAGATGTGTTAAAATACGATATCCAGAATGTACAGTCATATCGAGTGCGGGAGCGTGGTTTTTTTTCCTTTCTTAGACACCTCCCAAAAATAAAAGATTTTATAACTAACCACTAAATACTCCATAAAGCCCCAAACCATTACTAAAATAGTGCATAGTCTAATAGAATCTCTAATCTACGAAACACTATGCACTATTTTAGTAATGGTTTGGGGCTTTATGGAGTATTTAGTGGTTAGTTATAAAATCTTTTATTTTTGGGAGGTGTCTAAGAAAGGAAAAAAAACCACGCTCCCGCACTCGATATGACTGTACACATGCATGTATAACGATTAGTAAAACTATGTCAATAATGAAGGGCCTATTAGCGTTTTTAAAATGATATCAAGGATAACAACTAATTATAAAACTAAAATCTAGAAAACTTAAGAAAGAAAGGGAAGAAAGAAAATTTATTTATATAATCAAAAGTGCATTCAGCTAAACTAAAGTTAAAAACTCAAAGGTTAACGTTCAATATGACTTGTCACACGTCCCACCATCCAAAGCTGTTAATCATCATAATCGGATGAAACTAATGGGAAAAAAGAAATGATCATTGGAAAGTTAATATTAGGGAAATGGGAACAATGGAAGAAGAGCTTAGTACTTGGTTCAAGTTCTTGGAAATTATCTTGTAAGCCAATAATAACTTCCACGCCATTCAAATCTATAAAAAGAAATGTTTTTTATTATATGAAAGAATAAATTGTAATATTCTAAATCTGAATATAAATTTAAATACTAATAGATGTTCGTAAACATGACACCTGAAATGGAGAAAGACTAATTATGAAAACAAGATAAAACTGAAATATAACAACAGAGGATATTTTTAAAAAGCATTAGTTAAAATATTAATTCTGTCAACCTTCAAATCTGTAATTATAATTATAAATTATAGCTACTAGATTCTAATTGTTTTGCTTAGAATGTTGGATCTGGCAATATAGATGTAGTTGTTGTACTGGACTGTAAAACTTCATGGGAATAGCTTGTAAAAAGGAGAGTGATAGTTTTTTCTGCTGTGGAAGATGTGGAGGCAAATCCTGATGGAATAGGACAATCACAAGGAGAAGTAACTGTAACAGTTGTAGCTAGACCAACTGTAGCTGTAAGAGTGATAGTACTTCGAGCATCAGTTCCTCCAACCCAGAATACCATTAAATAACCTATTATACTTGAACTTGAGAGCTTCATTTTTGTTTTACTTATAATTAACGTTTATAATCAATGAAATTATTGTATCAATGGCTGTAATTAAAAATATATCAAATTTAATGAAGGAATATCGTCTTCTTTAAATATTTAATTTCTTCTGGATGAAATTACAAACATTAAATTTTCATTAAATCTCTCGGAAAATATTTTGAAATGTTTCTCTATTAATCTCTCAAAAGAGAAGAGTATAGAAATCAAAAGTATTTTAAGCCTTGAAATGATCATAATTTTAAACTTAAACGTGAACAGATAATTATAATTACAATCAAATCCAATGTGTATAAGGCCTTATAATAATTATAGATAGAAAAGACAGTTCTTCCATAAGCATACTGTGAACAGTGTGAAGTCATATAATTATAAGTATTGGAGAAAAAGAAGATGATTTATTTATGTGTGTATTGTGTACACAGACAGAAGGAGTGAAAAAATGAATAACCGGTACTTTATAAGGTCTTATACAGGTTAGCGTTTGTCACCATGATGTATAGTTGGCAAACAAATTATGCCATCTCAGCAGGTCGTAAAACTATTAAATATTTCTGGACTTATAATCTACATAGCTTTCAGATTAACTATCTGTTTAGTCTCCCATATTTAATACATCTTCTTATTCTTATATGCATATGTGTATTATTATAAATTTATGTTATATGTACTAGGTACAGTTACGCTCGGTAAGCGCATAGATACACCTGCATATTACTAATTTGCTACTGGAGTACAAAAGAGGATAAAAATGCAGATGCTATATAATTATGTAGGCCTATATTATTGATTTGGAGTAGAGGCAAATTAGCATTAAAGTTACATTGCATAATATATGAAACGATACCTAATAATAATAAAAACCCTAATAAGCTCAAGCATATTTTCAACATTTTAGAAAAAAAGAGTTTCTTTCTTCATCCAAAAAGGTGGTGAACAGATGAAAAATGCATTTTTAATTTCATAAACAGAACTTAATGGACCAAGAGAAACACTTTATGCCTGAATGAACTAGCAATGGATTCATGGAGAATAAGTTGCAATATATAAAGCAGGAATTCTTGAAATTAATCTCCAAACAGAACATTCATTTGATCTTTTACATTAACTTATAATCATTATTATTCTTAATTCGTTTTATAATGAAACTTTCTAATTATTTCCTTATTTGTGCCACTGGTGCAATGGCATCGCCATTATTTGATAAAAGAGATGTTACTCTTACATTTTGGACGACAACTACAGACACAGGGCTTCAACAGTTCACAGCAACTGTTTTCTTATCTTGTGTTACAACTGGAGTTTTAACCGAAACTGTTACGACTGGTGGATCTACTGTTATAAACACTCATGTTGTCACTACCAGTTATAATTGCCATGCTACACCTACTCCTACACCTATTTCAACCCCAGAGCCAGTTACTGTTACCGAAAAAACTACCGAAACTACGACAACATCCTCTATTAGTACTTTTGAAACTACAAAGATTAGTACCTTTGCATCTACTGAAACTCTCACTGCAACTCATAACAATACCATTACATATACAAGTCCAGTTACTCAGGTTCTAAGTACCACTGATGTTACTACTCTTCCATGCACTGGGTTTAACTGTACGGATACAATCGTTACTTCCACAACTGTTCATGATTTAACTACTGTTCACGACTCTATCTTTATTACTGTTACTGATAATAAAGAGCTCTCAACAATCACTCATAAATCTACAAGCACAGACACTGTCACCATTTCAAGTTCGGTTCCTGTGCCAGCCAATCCAACCGAACCAGCGCCAACCAATCCAACAGGTCCTGCTCCTGCCAACCCAACTGAACCAGCTCCAGCTCCTCCTTCTCCAGCCAACCCAACTGAACCGGCTCCAGCTCCTCCAGCTCCAGCCAACCCAACTGAACC
>BCKZ01000034.1:1961-78319 GCA_001600815.1 Alloascoidea hylecoeti | reverse complement strand
TCCAGCTCCAGCTGACCCAACAGGTCCTGCTCCTGCTCCTCCAGCTCCAGCTGACCCAACAGGTCCTGCTCCTGCTCCTCCAGCTCCAGCTCCAACCGATCCAACCGATCCAGCTCCAACTAACCCAACTGAACCTGCTCCAGCTCCTGCTAAACCAAGTGTTTCTCCGGTTTTCCCTAGTTCCCCTAATCCAGCTGCCCCAGCTATTGATCAAAATGAGTCTTCCGCTTCAACTAATATCATTTCTAGTGCTTTAGTAGGACTATTTGCTGTTTTCGCCATTTTGGTATAAATGAAATAAAGCAGTTATTACTTTTTTTGCCGTATATACATAGTACAATAATTTCCTTTGGGTATTATCCAATTACAATATTTCTAGATTTTAAACTTTTATTCTTACTTGATTTTCATATATATAAATATATAAGCTTACATAACATTAATCTTATTGTGTTTTCTTTATATTTTTCCCCAAAGCTTTTCTTCTTTGTTTGATCATATGAGTGTACATGACATAGAAGCCAGGAATATAGATGAGCAAGATTACCTTAAGCAACCAACCATACCATTCACCTATAACATTTATTGCTTCATCTATTGACAGGTAGATAATTGTCATTTCGCTGGCAACCCCAGTTGGATAGAGAATATAGAAAGTATTGTAACGAAGCCATACCAACCATTGAGCTACTTGACCATTTTTAACGTTTAGCATGTAAAAATAATATCTGATAACTTCGGTAATACCCCACGAAACCAATAGAGAAGTAAAAGCAAAGTGGGCCAAGGCCGGAGAAAAGGGTAGTAAATAAAAGATGCCCCATACGATAAGTAGTCTTGAAGAGACTTGAATAGCAGTGGTTACAACGGGGGATCTAACAATTCCAAATAAGCAGTGAAATATTTCCAAAATGGCAGCGGATTGGATGTAAGTAGTGTAAACCGAGAGCTTTGTGTGAAGATCAGCAATCCCCAATATTGGCAGGAAAATAGCTACTCGGAGTAAAATTGAGCCCCAAAACAGGGCCGAGGAGTTATTATATAGCACAAGATATAATGATTTCAAGCTTTCGGCTGGAACCGGAGTGGAATCGGTGTTTTTAATGGCAGAATCCTTTTTTGGTGGCATGTTAACGTTTTGATTGTGGTTGTAACTTGTAACTGAAAAGATGTAATAGAAACCAACATCACGTGAGTATATATTCCCAAACCTCTCAGGTGCATCTCTGCGTCCACCAAGATTAATATTAATGTCCAGACGACACAATAAGAGTACCGTCCCAAAACAGGAAATAAAGCACTCCAGCAAAGTTCCCAACTTCATTTTCGATAACATTCCTATATTTAGTCATCCACAGAATGAGATATCGATGATAAAGCGGAGCAGAGAAGGTTCCCCATATCCAACAATGGCCATGCCAAAAGCACCATCCGGTCAATTGAAGTCAAACAATATTACCGAATCGAGTGTAAGGAATACAACCTCCCACGCAGATTCAATGACCTCGCGATTCGAGAAATTCTCAATCAAGCCTAGATCAGAGAATGATAATACTATCGACGGGGCCCATCAAAATAAAGGTTCTTGCTTTTCGCGTTCTTCGCCTATTTCTCCAACTTCCATAACTGAGACTAATATTAAACGGGAACAGAAACACGCTGAGGTTCCTCTGTCTACAATTCATTCGTCCGCAAATGAAAATAAAATTTTCAGTAGAACTGGCGGAGTGGCCAGCGTTAGTCCCACTCCTTCTGTTGAAGTTTCAACTGAAAAAGAGAAACCCTCAGATTCAATCACCATTGTTCCTTCATGCAATACAATTGACCCCATAAAAACAACCAACACAAATACCGAATATGACATTCCGTTAGATATTTCTTCAGATTCATTGAAGAGTTCTAAAAGTCTCAAACTATCATCTTCATTATCCCTTGATTCTATGGAGAATGCTACAATCAAAAATAATCCCAAATTATTCATCAATTGCAATTCGTTTTCTGCTACCAGCTCTGGTACGCCTACGAACACATTTAGTTTGAATAGTCAACCTTCTGCTACTATAAATTTATCATCCCATAATTTGCAATCTAAATCTGATATGTCTCAGTCGATTAGTTCAAGTGGGTCTCAATCTATACAATCTTCTCCCAATTCTACACCTATAGTTCTCTGTTCGAATTCCCCTTCGGTTATAAATCTTGGTGGTCTGAAGGAAGATTTAGTTATCAATAATGATTTAAAACTCATTCCAAGCCAATCAACATCTTCGGATTTATCTTTTAGCAAGACACTGAATTCTACTAAACTCGAATTACTACCTTATGTGTCACCTTCCTGGGATGTAAACGACCCTACAGAATGGACAGAGGAACGAGTATCGATTTGGCTACTTCAGAATAACTTTGATGATGAGTGGATAAAAACTTTTCGTAGGAATAATTTATCTGGCATAAAATTCACCTCCCTCGTCAACTACCAGGTTTTGAAATCATCTGGTATTTTTACCAATAACACTGACATCAAAGATAATTCAATAACTCCTTCAAAATTCATCCATTTGTTGAGGAAGGCACTAAACAAATCGAAGTCTTGTCCTCAATCCAAATCGCTTGAACTCTCTGAAAGTTTTGATAACTCTTTAACCAACCTTTTAACTGTTCATTCGAGATCAGTTTCAGATCCCACTCTCATCGATGCAACGGCTGCTCTTGAATCTTCGATATCGGCGCCTAATTATAAGATTACCATATCAGAATCTGATCCTCTCACAACTTCAAACATAAATTCTGCTGAATTGTCAAATTCATGCCCTGATCGAGTATGTTAACTTAAAATCAAAACCATCTATGGCTGCTAACTGATTTTTTTTTCCTTTACTTGCAGAATATATCCCCACTGCAATCTAGTCATATTAGTAATAATAATACACCAATATCATCTAAATTTAATCAAGTTGTGATTTCTGATCATAAAAATGAGCAACCCTATCAGAATTTTATGCAGAAAAATATACCTCCATTTAAATCTGATACAAGCAAAAGTGGCTATGGATTGTTTACAAAATTCAGAAATTACCGGAAAAAAGAAGCATTAAGAAAAGGATCAATGGTAAGTTTTTTTACCCTGTACCATACACTGCTAATAATAACTTGCTAACTAACTATGACTCAAATTAGGATTCCCTGATAAGTCCTATACTTAAAAATAAACTCCCTTTGGAAAATGCACATACCTATCGTCCTATGTCGAAACATCCTGTTTCTTTACCGCTTAAAGTACTATATCTAGAAAGTAAATATGTACCAACGCCTATCACTCCTCAACAAGAATCAAAATCCATCTTTATTCTATTGACTACAGATAATGAATTATTTGTCCCCGTGAATGTTATACTTAACATTGATTCTGATAGAAAAAAAATGGATTTGAGGACCGTCAAGCAACAGTTTTGTGACGCTGTTGGATATAATGATTACTACAAAGTGTCATATCATCTCACAGATTTTAATTGTAAAGAGGGAGAAGCCATGGATGATCTCACTTTCGAGAAATTACTCCTTCATTCTTTCAATACATCTTTTGGGACTGCTAAAATATATCTGAAAGGGGAACTAATCTCTTCTAACCTCTCAAAATCATCTGGAACTTCTAGTAACTCTGTCCCGATAAATGGACACCGATACCCTTCCACACCACAGTATCTATATACGTCGCCTATAAACAAAGATATTGACTATCTAAATTTTAAATCACAAGCTAATTCCGATCTTAATTCAGCATCAAAAATATCAGGGACATCCCCTACCATCATTGAACCAGTTGAGTATAAAAGTAACTCCCAGGATTTACCATCATTATCGAAACTTTCTCAGTCAGAATATGGCGACTTTCAAAATATGGGAAATAAAAAATCTGACTATAAAATATATGGTAACCAGCCAAACAGTGACTCTCTCTTCCGCATTATCAGAAACAGGAAAAGAGAAATCAACTTTGATAAAAAAAGAGATTCCCCATTTGATCAAGCAAAAAAAGAATTCATTGCAAAAAGGCCCGCACCTCCTCCCCCATCTCCTCCAAAACGAAACCAAAGGGAAAATTATCAACTATCAACATCAAAGTCAATTTCTATATCTTCCGGATCAACATCCCCAAATTCACCTGTGACTTATACACCTGGAATAAGCACCACATTCATTCCCAAGCCTTACATGGGTGTGTCGCTTTCTCGCAAAAAGGAGCTCTCCTGGAATGTCACTTCAGTTTTGCAAAAGAACAAATCAAGATTTAGAACATCGTTTAGTAGATCACAATCAATTTCGATTGATCAACCGATTGCAAGAAATGATCACGTAGGAGAGGATTCGGATGAAAAGTTTAAGGAAAATGAAGTTTCATTTGACGCTTTATCACCACTTCAGGATGATATTAGTAGTAATGATGATGATTCTGATGATGGATTATGGGCAAAGAAGCCACTTAATAATGTGAGCCTTGGTAAAAGTAATGCCATAGAAAAAATTGACAAAGGTCTGAATGATAATTCTCAGTCCATCATCAGTTCTACTTCATGGCCTGTCAGACCACCTACTGAATTTGTTTACGAGAATTTGGAGATTTTTTTCCCGAATACCGATTTGGATAACCCCATTTTAGATGATTCAAGTGCTTCTCCCTACTCACCGATTTCACCTATTCTGGAAAGCCCTACAAACACGACAAAGCAACAAAAGCAGGGCTCTAGATTAGCATATAGCAAGAGACAGAAAAGGCCAGTTAATGAATCTTTCTTAAATGTTCAAAATTCAGACTTGACTGACAACTCAGTTGAAGGGAATTATAATCCCACTGATGCCCCGATTGTTTCGATTAAACAGAAAACAAATGATCCCTCTAACTCTAAGAGAGGAATTAGAAGAATGAAGACTATCAGGACCGTGGCCTATGAAGCTAGAGAAGAATATAAAAATGGATCTTTAGTCGAAGGTAAAACTAAAAAGATAGACGCCCTTGTGCGCCGGAAGAGCACCAAAATGTGGGGTCAAAAAGTTGTGGAAGTCACACCAGGGAAAATTCCAGCTGGTTTTGTGAGTACTTTGCGTAACCAGAAAGGAGAGTATAAACAATTTGCATGGGTTAAAGGTGAGTTGATAGGTAAAGGAACATTTGGTGAGGTATATCTTGCCCTTAATGTTACTAATGGTGAAATGATTGCTGTGAAACAAGTTAAAGTTCCTAAGGGTATTGCTAGTCAACACAATCGTGAAGTAATTGAGGCTCTTCAGTCGGAAGTTAATACACTAAAGCATCTTGATCATTTAAATATTGTTCAATATCTTGGGTTTGAAGAAACAACTGAACTGTACAATTTATTTCTAGAATATATACCAGGTGGGTCAATTGGATCATGTATTAGATTGATCGGTCGTTTCGATGAACCTTTAATTCGTTTCATAACAATTCAGGTTTTACAGGGTCTTTCTTATTTACATTTATGTGGAATATTGCACCGAGATTTAAAGGCTGATAATCTATTATTGGACGTAGATGGAGTTTGCAAGATATCAGATTTTGGAATATCAAAGCGAAGTCAAAACATTTATGCAAATGATGCTAAGATGTCAATGCAAGGAACAATTTTCTGGATGGCACCTGAGGTGATAGAGAGTGTGGTGCATAACCAAAAACAGGGCTACAGTGCAAAAGTAGATATCTGGTCATTAGGATGTGTGGTTTTAGAAATGTTTGCAGGGAGGAGACCATGGTCAAATATTGAAGCTATTGGTGCAATTTATAAGGTATGTTTGATTAATTATGGTTATTAATCTTTTAAAAATTCTAATTGTTTAGATCGGAAAAACTCGACTAGCACCACCTATCCCAGATGATACGTTACCCTTTGTTTCAGATGAGGGAAAAGATTTTATTTCCAGATGTTTTCGAGTGTAAGTATTAATTGGTATAATTGTAGATCAATTGCTGAATGTTAACAATCATATATAGTGATCCTGAAAAGAGGCCAACTGCGCTGGAGTTATTACAACATGAATTCTGTACTCAAACACCCGGCTTTTTATTTACAGAAACACCACTAGCTCAAAATATTCGACTGAATGGAAAACAGAAGATTGAAGCTTTACGACAACAGACTAGACAAAAATAAAGATGAAAGAATTCTCTTATATTATATCATGTGTATTTTTGATGTATTATTATTACTATACTTTCTAGGTAAAATCTTTCTAGAACTGATTATTATGTTATATATTATAATTTAAGATTTGAATTTAATATTATCTGTTGAGATTTCGAGGGGTTCTGTTGGCTTCCTTAATAGTAATACAACATATAGGCGTTATCACTACCTATTATAAGATCTTATGGTGGTTTTGCTATATTAAGCTTCGTATATTACGACGTAGCCGTGTTGTGATATATTATGTAAAGGAGCTCATTATTCACTATTCTTAGTTATTAGTTCTCTATTTCTTTATTACATTTTATTAGTCATTTATTATATTATTCTTAATATTTCTTGTTCATTAAAACTTCGTAAAGGACATTATTAGTCCTTTGTTACATTTAATACTTCTCTTGACTATTCTATAAATATATTTTGGATTTATCTATATAAAGCTAAGATAAATCCCTCTTTAAAATAATTTAATTCATTAGTTCTAATACATATTATCTTCGTTTTATCTGTTTCCGCCAGTTACTTTACATATTATAACATATAGCTTATGTAATAGGGGTTAGGTTATAGTTATTCAAAATTAAGTTATACTTTAGTATTAGCATAACTTGTATAAAAATTTGTGACAGCTAGAACTACCGGTAGGTACAAATATTGTCACATTATAAATAAATTTATTGTAATGAGCTTGAATGTGTGCCGTTCTTCAAAAGGAATGGATTCTCAGCCAAGGATTGAATTACGGATGCTCTATAGCTATGCATTGTGAGTTTTTGTGACTCGCTGCTTGTCAACTAGCAAAGTGACTAACCTTCCATTCTAATAAAGTTCTTAAAATCTTTCTAGTTTTAAAGTATAGATCTGTATGACTGTGTATAATAATTGTCAATTATCATTCAGCTTGTTTTTTACTTCAGTTTGGGTATGCACTTATGTACCTGAGATAGATAAATTAATACCATTATTTATATATTAATATTGCTATATAATATATATAAACTATATGGTTAGCTTAGCAGTTCTCAAGCATGGAATAAGTTGATAAAAATATATGCTTATTTCATGACTAATTTAGCTCTAGTCAAGATCATAAGGACCTTATAACTGTTTGGCAGTTAATAATTTAGGGATAACTTGTATTAGAAAGAGATGGAGAGAACTACTTACTATTTATAGCCCTAAAGGAATGACACCTAATAGAAACAAGCTAGAGCTAGTATATAAAATATAGATAGAAAATTATCAGTGCTGAGGCAATATATATTAATGTCGTTGAAAAAAAATTAATAAAATATATGGTCCATATTGCACCATGCTATATGTATACCGGTATACACGTCACAATCGTAAATGCGTTTACTGCAACTGATTATATTTTAGAATAGTTATAGCCTATAGGTTTTTACAAAATATAAGTTTTATTGTTCACTTTACATATCTACATTTATGTCTTAAGTTATCCTGGTTGACAATATTTGAAATATATGGATGTAGGTATAGAAAAAGAGGTCATTGAAATTCATTATATAACTAGTTATGGTTGTGAATTAGTATATCGATTTCGAACATATCAATGATAACATTAATATTACTAGTGATGAAAACTTGAGTAACCTGTATGCATATGAACATCTAAAGTTGAAGAATCGATGGGGCCTTACTAATTAGTATTTGTGTTATATTCCAATATTTTATAACGATAATATATCCCTACAGTGTCGAGATATTTTGATCCAGTTGTCTAAATAGACCGGAAATACTTTATTTTGTTGTATCTAGAGTTTTGGCGATTTGATCTTAAAAATAAATGTAACTGTGGACCAAAGTAGTTAAATGATCTCATACAGCTAATATATTAATCGCAAGAAATATAAGCCACGACCGTCCTTATGTAATCTCCTAAATTCAAAGGAAAAATTAAATTTATAGTCGAATTAAAAAAATTCTTTTGTAATCTGTGTGAAAAATAAGATGATTCATAGTATCGATCTATAACTAAAATATAACATACATGTATGAAGCTTAAGTATTACAAATCTCAACGTTTTAACGTTAACGCAGGTATTTATATCTGCAATATATCTACGAATTTTAAAGATTGAATTAAAATAGGATAAAGATGGTATAGTCATTCCGTTACTTTATCTACTCTATGCTTAGAGTGTAATAATGTTCGTATCAATATAAGTCAGTCGACGAAAAAACAAACTAATAATCCACTAAAAAATACAAAATATCCAAAAACACGTCGAAGAAAGATTCCTCTATAAAATAAGTTCAAAAGAATTCGAATGAAAAATCAAAAATCAAAAATCAAAAATCAAAAATTACGGATGGTAGAATTTTTATGTGTCTTAACTCGTCTGCTTTTACTTGGTGTTCTTTCAGGATAATAACCAGTACCAGAAGTTATATCAATGTGGTTACCTCTTCTGAATAAATTTTTAAATTTGTTGTAATATAACTGGTATTGATGTGGAGACTTATTTAAATTTGGGGCTGTAGGAGATTTTTTAAGGAACGTAAATTTCCTTCTTCTTGGTCGAATAGGTGTCTCAGCCTTCTTAAGCTTTCCATTTTCTGCAGGTATATATGAATCTTTTGGTAATCGATTGTCGATATCAGGCATTGAAAATTCAGTGATGGGTGTTTCTGAAGTACCAGCTGCTGAAAAGTCGTCTGTGTGTGCCGAGGATCCAAATGAGCTAGGCACTGGTTTAATTTCTTCTTCGTGTTTTCCTTTTTGAGATTCCTGCTGCTGAGAAGGTAAGGATTCAATATTATTATTTGAATGCGATGGCATTTGCGGATTATTCTCTTTAACCATTTTGAAGTGAACAAAACTTGATAATGCGCTGTCTAATGATGGTTTATTTTTAATCAACTTATGATCTTTTTTAAGAATTGACTTTTTTACCATTAAGGCATCTCCATCGGTTTCTGTATTTGAAACTGATGTTTGAAGATTAATATCCTTGTGCAATGAGGAAAATCGGTCTAGGTTATTAATAGACTGACCTGCAGTACTAGTTGTGAAATTGTTTTGAGCTGTCGATGTTGAAGTGGACCTAGTGATCGACGTTCGAATCGAAGTTAGTTCAGTTTGCCAGGATTGCCTCTGAAAGCTAGTGTGGTTTTCAGGCAAATCTGATGGAATATAAGCCCGATTGTACAAGTCGTTCCGAGTTCCATAGTTTGCAAGTACAGAATGATGGTTTCTTGTAATTCTAAATTTAGGGAAATTTCTTAGAGGTATATCTAAATTTGGAGATGGTTCTGATTTAATGGATTTTTGAGAAGTTGTTCCAGATCTAGAAAAGTTGGATTCGGCAAGAGAAGCATGTTTAAGAGCGGATTTGTATTTCATATTGATCTCTGGAAAATGAAACATGGACTCATTTTGTGGTGTAATGTTCGTGAAAGTAGGAGATTGGCGATGTAATTGTTTTTTTTTCCGTAACATATCGTAATAAGTAGATGAATCACTATGATGACGCCTCAAATCCACCCCAGATTTATTATCTACAGCCGTGTTATGTGATCCCATTGCGAACTGTTCATCTCTAGTTGTCGTACGTGTATGGCCTTTAAATATTTCGTGATGCAACCTCCTTCTTCCTAAAGATAGGGACCTGCCTATTTTTGAGCTGGAGTGAAGGTTTTGATTTTGATTTTGATTTTGATTTTTTGAGTATATTATAAATAGTTGTGATGCATCTGATTTTAAGGTTGAAATTGGGTTAACGTTTGGTTTGTCTACATCATCATCATTATTATCAGGTTTTATAGTATCTATTGAGTTCGAGTTATTATGGGTACGGGAAGGAATATTAAGGGAATCTTGAGAATCGAAGGAAATGTTGGAAGGGTTAAAGACCTCCCTAAACACGGAATGTTTAGGTAAGTTTACAGCTAGTGTGGAGTGACCATCATTAATTAAGTCCAGAAACGATCTGGATTGGGGCTGAGAAAGGTACTGTGATTCGGAATCAGAGCTTGTAGAAAATTCATCTTCGTGAGAGTTTGCAGAAGCTTCACGATCAGGAGAGTCTGTGGAGGATATATTTAAATTTGTTACGACATGCAAACCTTTTTGGCTTTGTTGTGATTTTGGAACATTTGATCTATTTTTCAGTGTCTGTTTTCTGAGGATTCCACGAGGAGTCGGGGAGGATTTGGCGGTGGATCGGGAGTCTGTAGCTTCCAGATTTCTAGACACAAGTCCAGACACAAATGCAGATCGGAGTCCAGGAGAAGACTTGTCATGGTTACTGGCCATGGTTCTGTGGATTATAGTTGTAGCTATGATTTATGGAGGTTGTCTGGAAGGCACAGATACTTATTTAATAGGGCGAGAAAGACTGGAAAGGCATCGAGAATAATTTCAGGTTTTTAAATTTAATGTTTCCAGTGCAGCCCGATACGATTTGGTCTGACAAGGTCGACAGGACTGACAGCTAGCTGGAAACCACAAATTAGACCCAGCACCATATATTATAATTTTACATCACAACACCCATAAATTTTCATCCTCTATCCTGACCTTATAATTAGACCCAAAAGAATGATAAAAAATGGTACAAGAGAATGATCCCACCATGATCCAGTATAAAAACGTTCTAGCGTTGGCTCCTATGGTATGTCAGCCCGTCTGCGTCTATATATATCCATACTCATATCAATATATATAGGTCCGAGTGGGAGAACTTCCTACCAGACTGTTAGCCTTGAAGTACGATGCTGATCTTGTTTGGGGTATGTAATGTAATATTAATATGCAATGATATCTCTTAATGTTAACCATAACCTCGAGTTCCTTAAGGCCCGGAAATTATTGATAAAAAACTCATTGGGTGTGAAAGAATATACAATGAAAAATTAAAGACCGTTGACTTTTTCACAAAACAGCAAGATCATAATAAAGTACGCAATAACCTGGTTTTCAGAACCTCACCAGAACTTGAGAAGGAAAAGCTTGTATTTCAAATGGGTACGGCTGATCCCGTCTTGGCTGTTCAAGCTGCTAAAGTTATAGCAAAAGATGTTAAAGCTATTGATGTCAACAGTGGATGCCCTAAACATTTTTCAATACATTCAGGAATGGGTGCAGCTTTACTCAAAACACCTGACAAATTGGAGAAGATATTAAGGTGTTTAGTTGAAGAGGTTGGCATCCCATTCCACATAAGTATTAGCGTTAAAATACGACTGCTGGAAACAAAGGAAGAAACCCTGTCGTTAGTTCAAAGACTTGCTACAACTGGAATCCGAAATATAACTATTCATTGCCGGACAACGACGATGAGAACTCGACAAGGACCGATCAGAGACTATTTAAAAGATATAGCAAATATTTGTCATGAGGCTGGAATTACATGTATAGTTAATGGAGCAATCAAAGAACGGAGCGAGTTAAAAGAACTGACGGAGAAGTATGGTGTGGATGGGGGTATGATTGGAAGTGCAGCAGAAATAAATCCCACATGTTTCAGGAAGATCGATTACAAGGTTGGAAGCAACAGTTCGCTCAGTAGATTACCATGGCAAGAGGTTGCAAAGGAATTTTTCACAATTGCACAGGATTTTGGCAATTTCCACGTCAACACGAAGTTTTGCCTTGCGAGAATTATTCCCGGCAAGGAGGCTGTTTTCCAGCAGGTTGCGAGAAGTAAAAGTATGGAGAGCATTGAGACAGCACTGGATGGTATTGAAGACCCCAGTATACGTTGTACGGGAAAACGAAAGCTTGGGGATGATAATACGGAAGAAGTGAGCAACAAGCATGTAAAATACAGAGTGTAGTTCCTAAACGGGCCAAACGGGCCAAGCGAGCGAAGACGTAATATTATTAAATATATATATATTATTAATTAAAATACGTACGTAAACCCAACATAAAATAACATCACCAAAAAGATTAGAATCCGAGGATTAGAAGGAAAACCTCCGTTGACCCACTCCGTCCAGCCATGTTTGCTGCTGTTTTTGTTTGTGTTTTGGACTGTCTTTGAGGGATAAACGTCGTTTCCACGACGTTTCCACGACGTAGAAATGTCGCAGAAACTCCGTAGAACAGGGCCACTCGTTCTCTCCTTCTCTTATTCCCCACAGAAGTGGTTTCCTCCGGAGTTGTCAACATTTCGTTACCGTTGGGCCTGTTTTGGCAGAAATGTTGGGAGTTACCCGTCCTGCCAGGAACCTCAACAACTGGATCAAATTTCAATAAACCATCGGGACTGCTATAAAAACTCCATTAATCCTGCATTCCTTGCTGTTTTTTCTTCCCTTTGCTCTTTAAAATTCTCGTCTTTTTCGGATTTTCCAGACTCATCTCAAGTCAATTCTGTGGGTATGTAAAAACCCCGAAATCAAAATATATGTGGCAGCCTCATTATCTTGCTAACCGCTGTTTCTCCAATAGTCCCTCCAAATTAATACTACAAACCTTCCTGTATTCCCGTTTCTCTTATAATTCTCTTGCAAAAATGGCTCAGGATTCTTCCTCGAAACCCCCCACATCCGATAAGTGGGATCATAAAAACCTACCCTCTTACTTTATTGGTCTCAACACATTAGAAAAGGCTGAATCAGGCCCTGTCAAAGACTTTGTTCAATCTCATAACGGTCATACCGTCATCACAAATGTATGTTCATATTCATTTATTATTACTATATACAATAATATTTCTCAAAATACTAACTTTTAAAGGTACTCATTGCAAATAACGGTATTGCTGCTGTCAAAGAAATAAGATCTATAAGAAAGTGGGCTTATGAAACTTTCGGCGATGAACGTGTTATATCCTTCACCGTAATGGCTACTCCCGAAGATCTCCAAGCCAATGCTGAATATATTAGAATGGCTGATCAGTACGTTGAGGTCCCAGGTGGTACCAATAACAATAACTACGCAAATGTCGATTTAATTGTCGATGTCGCTGAACGTACAAATGCTCATGCCGTTTGGGCTGGTTGGGGACATGCCTCCGAAAACCCTCATTTACCTGAAAAATTGGCTCTTTCTCACAAGAAAATCGTCTTCATCGGTCCTCCGGGAAGCGCAATGAGATCTCTTGGTGATAAAATATCTTCCACAATTGTTGCTCAACATGCTAAAGTCCCTTGTATACCATGGTCGGGAACTGGTGTGGATAAAGTTAACCTCGATGAAAAAACTGGTCTTGTCTCAGTAGACGAAGATATTTATCAAAAAGGTTGTTGTAGCTCTCCTGAGGATGGCCTTGTTAAAGCAAAACAAATCGGTTTTCCCGTTATGATAAAAGCGTCTGAAGGTGGTGGTGGTAAAGGTATTAGAAAAGTAGAGAAAGAAGAAGATTTTATAATGATGTATCATCAGGCTGCAAATGAAATACCTGGTTCTCCTATCTTCATCATGAAACTTGCTGGTTCTGCTCGTCATTTAGAAGTTCAATTATTAGCTGATGAATATGGTAATAACATTTCTTTATTTGGTCGTGATTGTTCAGTTCAAAGACGACATCAAAAAATTATAGAAGAAGCTCCAGTCACAATTGCTAAACCTGAAACGTTTACTGCTATGGAAAAGGCCGCCGTTCGTCTTGGTAAATTAGTAGGTTATGTCTCAGCTGGTACAGTTGAATATCTTTACTCTCATGCCGATGATAAATTCTTCTTCTTGGAATTAAATCCAAGACTCCAAGTCGAACATCCAACAACTGAAATGGTTTCTGGTGTCAATCTACCTGCTGCACAGCTTCAAATTGCTATGGGTATACCTTTACACAGAATAAGAGATATTAGATTAATGTATGGTGTTGATCCACATACCTCAACTGAAATTGACTTTGATTTTTCTTCCGAATTATCACTTAAGACACAAAGACGTCCTATACCCAAAGGTCATACAACTGCTTGTCGTATTACTTCAGAAGATCCCGGTGAAGGCTTTAAACCTTCAAGTGGTACAATGCATGAACTTAATTTTAGATCAAGCTCAAATGTCTGGGGTTACTTTTCTGTTGGTAATCAAGGTGGTATTCACTCCTTTTCCGATTCCCAGTTTGGTCATATATTTGCCTTTGGTGAAAATCGTCAAGCTTCTAGAAAACATATGGTTGTTGCCTTGAAAGAATTGTCAATTAGAGGTGATTTTAGAACTACTGTTGAATATTTAATAAAATTGTTAGAAACACCTGCTTTTGAAGAAAATAAAATCACCACTGGTTGGCTCGATGAATTGATAACCCATAAATTAACTGCTGAAAGACCTGATCCAACTTTAGCGGTTTTATGTGGGGCTGTGTGTAAAACACACATTGTTTATAATGAACAAATAAGCAACTACACATCATCTTTAGAGAAAGGCCAAATCGCGTCAAGAGAAGTTGTCAAGACCATATTTCCAACTGATTTCATATATGAAGGTAAACGATATAAATTCACCGCAACTAGATCTTCAAGTGATACATACACTTTGTTCATCAATGGCTCAAGAGTTGAGGTTGGTGTGAGATCTTTATCTGATGGAGGTATTTTAGTATCAATTGGAGGCAAAAGTCACAGTGTTTATTGGAAAGAAGATGTTGCAGCAACACGTCTATCTGTCGATTCAAAAACTTGCCTCTTAGAAGCTGAAAATGATCCAACACAATTAAGAACCCAATCCCCTGGCAAATTAGTAAGATATTTGGTTGAAAATGGTGATCATATTAAAGCTGGTCAACCTTATGCAGAAGTTGAGATTATGAAAATGTTTATGCCTTTAGTTGCTTCGGAAGATGGTACTATTCAACTTATTAAACAACCAGGATCTTCTATTATAACTGGTGATATTCTCGCTATATTAGCTCTTGATGATCCTTCTAAAGTTAAACATGCTTTACCTTTTGAAGGTACTTTACCTGACTTTGGTTCTCCTCAAAATGTCGGTACCAAACCATTCCAACGATTTAGAGTTCTTTATAATACTTTATGCAATATATTGACAGGTTACGATAACCAAATCGTTATGAAATCAACTTTGAAAAACATGATCGAGGTTTTGAGAGACAATCAATTACCTTTCAGTCAATGGGATTCACAAATATCTTCTCTTCATAGTAGATTGCCCATTAAATTAGACGAGGCTTTGATATCTGTTGTGGAAAGAGCCAAGCATAGATCTCATGATTTCCCATCTCGTCAAATTCTCAAAACCATTGAAAGATATAAAAAATCAGAAAATGTTGCTTTTTACGATGATATTGTTGCTCCATTGGCTGAAATTGCCAAAGACTATCAAGAAGGTTTACGTGTTCATGAATACAGAAGTCTTTCTGCATTGCTTGATAAATACTACGAAATTGAAAAGTTGTTTAGTGGGTTGAATTCAAGAGATGAAGGAGTTATTTTGCAATTAAGAGAAGACAATAAAGATGATTTAAGCAGTGTTGTTAATATTGCTTTGTCCCACAGCAGAGTTGGTGCCAAAAACAATTTGATTTTGGCTATTCTTGAACAATATCAACAACCGGCTACTGACAGTTCTGAAATTGCAACATATATTAGACCATCTTTAAAAAAGATTGTTGAATTAGATTCTAGAAGCACTTCGAAAGTTGTACTAAAGGCTAGAGAGATCTTAATTCAATGCGCATTACCTTCTCTTAAAGAACGATCTGATCAACTAGAGCATATCTTGAAATCCTCGGTTATTGAAACCACATATGGTGAAGTTGGATTGGAACACTGTAATCCAAACTATGAAGTTGTTAAAGATGTTATTGACTCTAAATATGTTGTCTTTGATGTGTTAACACAATTCTTTGTTCATAGTGATAGATGGGTTTCTTTTGCGGCTTTAGAAGTTTACATTCGTCGCGCATATCGTGCTTACAGTATAGTTGAACTTAACTACAATGATGAACCTGGGTATTCACCTGCTATCTTTTTCAAGTTTATGCTACCTTCTTTGAGTCAAGCTGCTTATAACGCTGTTCCACAAGCACTAACCTCTTCGAATGGAACCAAAAGCCATGCAATGGGAAGAGCCGTGTCTGTTTCTGATTTGTCATTTTTAGCTGTAGGTGAAACTGAACCTTTGAGATTAGGTGCAATTTGCCCTGCTTATCATCTTGATGATGTTGAAGTATCAATGTCAACAGCTTTGGACCTTTATCCAAGAAAACCACAGGGCGGTTTAATAATGAATACCCGAGCAAGCAACATTTTGCCTCGAAGAGGAGAACAGTCTGCTGAGAAAAAACAATTGAGTAATGTATTGACTATTCCAATCTCTAACATTGATGGTTACGAGTCTGAAGGTGTTCTATTGAAACGAATCAAGGAAATCATTGATTTTTACAAGGAAGACTTGGAAGCATGTTCGATTAGACGTATAACATTTTTACTCGGTGATAAAATAGGAAGCTACCCTAAATATTACACATTCAAAGGCCCCAACTATATTGAAGATACAACAATTAGACATATCGAACCCTCATTAGCTTATCAACTTGAATTGGGTAGACTATCAAATTTCAATATTAAACCAGTGTTTACTGATAATAGAAATATCCATGTTTATGAAGCTGTTGGTAAAAATGCACCAACTGATAAACGTTTCTTTACTCGTGGTATTGTGAGAACAGGGAAAATAAGAGATGACATTTCTACTGCAGAATACTTGATCTCAGAAGCTGATAGATTGATGAGTGATATTTTAGATGCTTTAGAAGTTATTGGTACAACAAATTCTGATTTGAATCATATCTTTATTAATTTCTCTGCTGTATTCTCCTTACTTCCTGAAGAAGTTGAAGCTGCTTTTGGTGGATTTTTGGAAAGATTTGGAAGACGTTTATGGAGACTTCGTGTAACCAGTGCCGAGATTAGAATTATGTGCACAGATCCTTCCACCGGTATTCCATATCCGTTACGTGCTATGATCAATAATGTTTCGGGATATGTCGTTAAAAGCGAGATGTACATGGAAGTTAAGAACGCAAAAGGAGAATGGGTTTTCAAATCAATTGGTAAACCTGGAAGCATGCACTTAAGAAGTATCAGTACACCTTATCCAACTAAAGAGTCCCTCCAACCAAAAAGATACAAGGCTCATCTCATGGGTACAACATATTGTTATGATTTTCCAGAGCTATTTAAGCAAGCAGTCGAGTCTCAATGGAAAAAACTTGATCATAGAAAAATCCCAGAAGATTTCTTTGATTTTAAGGAATTGATATTGGAAGAAGGTGGTGAATTAATAGAAATGACTAGAGATAATGGTGCTAACAATATTGGCATGGTTGCGTGGATGATTAACGCAAAAACTCCAGAATATCCTAGAGGAAGACAAATCATTGTTATTGCTAATGATATTACATTCAAAATTGGATCATTTGGACCACAGGAGGACAATTTCTTCTGTAAGGTTACAGAATTGGCCAGAGAACTAGGTATCCCAAGAATATATCTCTCAGCAAATTCCGGTGCTAGAATTGGTGTTGCAGATGAATTAGTTCCTTTGTTTTCAGTTGCATGGAAAGATCCCGAGGATTCATCTAAAGGGTTTGATTACTTGTATCTTACACCAGAAGTAAAAGCTAGTTTGGATAAATCAGGTAAAAAATCTGTGTTAACCGAAAGAATAGTTGAGTCTGGTGAAGAACGCCACAAGATTGTTACTATTATTGGTGCCGAAGATGGTCTTGGTGTTGAATGTCTAAGGGGATCCGGTTTAATTGCTGGTGCAACATCCAGGGCTTATAAAGATATTTTCACTATAACTCTTGTTACTTGTAGATCTGTTGGTATTGGTGCTTATCTAGTCCGATTAGGTCAAAGAGCTATTCAAATTGAGGGACAACCTATTATTCTAACGGGTGCTCCAGCTATAAATAAATTACTTGGAAGAGAAGTTTACACTTCAAATCTACAATTAGGCGGAACCCAAATTATGTATAGAAATGGTGTATCTCATCTAACGGCAAGTGATGATCTTGCAGGTGTAGAGAAGATAATCGAGTGGCTTTCATATATTCCTGCTAGAAAACATATGCCAATTCCAGTTTTTGAGACTGGTGATTCATGGGATCGTGAGGTTGAATATACTCCAACTAGAAATGAAGCATATGATGTTAGATGGATGATCGCAGGACGAGATACTGACACAGGATTTGAATCTGGTCTATTTGATAAGGGATCATTCCAAGAAACATTAAGTGGTTGGGCTAAAGGTGTTGTTGTTGGACGTGCCAGACTGGGTGGTATTCCATTTGGTGTTATTGGTGTTGAAACCAGAACTGTGGATAACTTAATTCCTGCTGATCCTGCTAATCCAGATTCAACAGAGCAAGCTTTACAAGAAGCTGGACAGGTGTGGTATCCCAATTCTGCTTATAAGACTGCGCAAGCTATTAATGACTTCAATAATGGTGAAGAATTGCCATTAATGATTTTAGCAAACTGGAGAGGTTTCTCTGGTGGTCAACGTGATATGTATAACGAGGTTTTGAAATACGGTTCCTACATTGTTGATGCATTGGTTGATTTCAAGCAGCCTATTTTGACATATATCCCACCAACGGGTGAATTGCGTGGTGGTTCATGGGTTGTTGTTGATCCTACTATTAATGCTGATATGATGGAAATGTATGCGGATGAAGAGTCTAGAGCAGGTGTGTTAGAACCTGAGGGAATGGTTGGTATCAAATATAGAAAGGAAAAGTTGCTAGCCACCATGCAAAGATTGGATACCAAGTATGGCCAATTAAAAGCGGAGGCTGCTAAACCAGATCTTACACCAAAGCAATCGGCAGATCTTGTCGCCAAAATTAAGGAACGTGAAAATCTATTATTGCCTATTTATGCCCAAGTTTCTATTCAATTTGCTGATCTACATGATCGTGTTGGCCGTATGGAAGCCAAAGGCGTTATAAGAAAGGCTCTCAAATGGAAAGAATCAAGAAGGTTCTTCTTCTGGCGTATTAGAAGACGATTGAACGAAGAGTATCTGTTGAGAAGAATACAAGAGGAGCTGCCTAATTCTAATAGACTAGAAAGAATGGCCAGATTAAAGGCATGGTTACCAATAGATATTGAACATGAGAATGATAGAGTTGTTGCATCGTGGTTTGAGGATAATCACGTACAGATAGATAAAAACATTCAAGAGCTAAAGAACGAAGCGATTAGACAAAACATTCTTGGTTTATTGAGAAAAGATAAAAAGTCAACCATTAGTGGTATCAAGGATGCGCTACATACTTTATCTAAGCAAGAAAGGGATCATCTTATTAAGTCTCTTGACTTGAAATAAACAAGTTATAATAGTAGTGCTTTTTTTGTTTTATATAGTCACTATCTTTTCAATGCCTTTTTTTCATATCATATACCTTATAAGTATTCTATAATTAAATTAAAATGAATGTTATAACTATAATAAGTTTACATACGTGATTATTATTTTGAGTTAGCTCTCCGATATCATAGCATTGTTCTGTTGCAGTAACAACGATAAATATTATCACTAAAATTTTCTTCATTACCTATTCTGGTAAGCTTTGTTCAATATTTTCCATATTTTTGGCTGTGTGGAGTAAGATTTCTTCTATGCGTTAGTGTTAGTTCATTAGATCCAACACATTTTTCTTGATCTCCGGAGAATTATGCTTTCCTTCTTTTAGATGCCCGAATGACACTTCGCATAGGTTTTAAGGGATCTTCGAGAACTAAGGTGAAATATGAGATAATAAAGCTTGCTGCCGCTCGTAATTCATCTTCTGCTATACCGTGTGTTCAACCATATTTTGAATTTCTTTTGCAAACTCGGTAGATTTCAATTCTTCAGCGAAATCTTATATGAAATTTTCCTTGATTTTTTTCAATACTTCTTCTTCTTTTTAGAATTTTCTGTGGATCAAAAGGAAAAATCCAGAAAAAATACCTTTAGAGGGTCATATGGATACTGTAGCTATAATCTTTGATCTTGCCTCCTTATATATTTGTAACAAAATTCTTTTTTGGCGGCGGTTGATGGGATTTGTTACAAGCTTCTTTGATAGATGATATACTTATAAGGAAGAAACGATTCCTTCACCGTAATATCAAACCCCAATTGAATACTGGTGATTAGTTCACCTCTCGGATTAATTTGAGGAAAATTGGATAAAGTGGAAGACATCGTCCCGTTCTTCCGCCACAATTGTTTACCTGCTTCATCAACGTTAACGTTGCGAAGATATTTTGCATCCCCTGCTTAAAAATCTGTAGGCATTAATTTTCTTGTTCTTGTATAGGGAGTTATTGAGTGTCTTGCAATGACCAGTATACAATAACGTTTTGCGGAGCAATAACTTTTTGTTATCATGTTCCTTATTGACAAATTTTCAGATGCCTATTTCACGCGCTCCATCCTTAAAACACAAATATTCATTTTAACACGATTAGTTGGGAGCTGCCATATTGATATATATGATACCTCTATGGTCAAAGAATAGTGTAGATGTCTGCTTAAAGCGATTATCGTAACATAGTGGGAGAATTGAGGATAGCTATAAATTCTGGAAAATACAAAAAAGTTCCCAAATCACTGCAGCTCCATTTTTAAAATGGCCACTAAATCACCGCTAGTAATTAAGATGGCATTCCCAAAGACTCCAATGAATGAAAATCATTATAGAAACAAGCTTATATTCTCATCCATTGAATATAGGGGACAAAACATGAAGATGGTATATGAAAGTTAACGACTTTTTATTTTGTGTAAAAATGGTTGTGCAGTTAGTCTAAAGCGTTTTCGTGAGCTAGATCTACTGAGCTCTAATTAATCTTAGCAAATTTTTCATCACAGAAAAAATCACAGAGAGAAATTTTTGAAAAAGGGTTATCAAAATAACAAGATTGGGCAGAATTTAGTGATATTATCTATAATAATATATCTTTTTTGATTTTGTAACTTTTGGTTGCAACAGAGCAATGTTGTGGTATTCTGAGTCCTATTGACTGTCTACGGTATAACTTAATTTATGGAATGATTTACAATTGCTTGATAATAAATCTAGAGCCATCAATTCAATAACCTAATTAAACATTTTGAAATTTTACATAAAGTATATCATATCAGTAAATAAGAAATAAGTCAAAAAAACTTTTGAGTTTGGGTTAAAGCTCAAATTTAAAGCTTATGAACAACTACTGCATCTTCTTTTTCTTCTTCTTCTTTTTCTTCTTCTTCTTTTAAGATTTCCTTCCAGGATTCATTAAGAGATGGTTTAGCACCATAAATTTCTGGATGACGCTTTTCTTCGGAAACAGAGAGAGCCACAGCACCAACCACCAAAAGAACGGTTATACTTTGAGCGTACATTCTTGCTTGGACGATCTTTTGTGATTTTGTCATGATTTTATCCATATTAACGTATTCCCACGACCCCCACATTGATAAAGCCCAGGCGGCAGTGATGACAGAGTATTTATTTTTGTAGAGCGATTCCAAAAAGTAGTCTGTACGTGACAATTTGCTCATTCTTTGATGTTCTTTTAGAGCAGCATCTGAGAATTCTCCAGATTTATAAAGCATTCGATCGTATCTATTAGAAGCCTTTTCTCCAACCAAGACGAACCCAATACAAGGAGGAGTAATCGCGGCAGCAGATTTTATTGTGATTGGATACGACCTGAACATGGGGAGACGACGGTAGGTGAAACGGTACAAGGCAGCTGAGAGGACGCAACCAGCGGAAAACCCAGCAAGTGCGTTTATCGCGAGATATCGATTATGTGCATGGAGTTCTTCGTCTGAGAGAATTTTGACCATTTTAACTTAATAAGATATAAAAGTATACGATAATGTAAAAGAAGAAGGAAAAGGATAGATATAGGTTTATTTATAAACGTTTTGCGATGAATGGATTCAGCCAATGCGAAGTGGCTTATATCTCCATGCGCCACATCTGAGGCTGATCGTGGCGTGATCCGGGGCTAACCGTGGCGTCACATGCATAACTTGTGGATGACGCCACAGTGGCTCTATATTGCTAATAATTATCTTATCATTAACTATGTAGAATATATCACTCAACTAAATCCAGTTCCACTTTATCAAGCTCCTCCGCAGTTAACTTCACAACTTCGCCGTTCGGACTGTACTTTTTATAATACTTGTGTTTGTTCGCATTAAACACTCTTTTCAACTCTTCTACATAGAGGTCATGGTACTTTTCAACCTCTTCAGGTTTGGGGGTTGGCAGAAATGGAACGCTAATAGGGCGCCCCATAACAATATCAATCGGCCTTCTATAAGGCATCAGCCCAAAATCATAGTTGAACACCCCTCTGGCATGAAACAAGGGAATTGTAAACTGTAACTTCTTTTTAAGAAAGATTTGATATCTGCGGACGAACGACTGACTTTCCGTTGGAACAGTATCATAAATTTCATTCTCTCCAAACGCGTAAACGGGAACCAAGCAAACGTTCCCAACCTCCATCGCCAGCTTTATGAATCCTTTCCGTCTAATCAAAACAAGCTTGGTAGATGAAGGATGTGCCATTAAGCTTTCTTGAGCACCTCCAACTACAATGGTGATAGATTGTCCACGTCGTAACAGTTCCAATGCATTTAATCTAGCCACTGAAGAAATTCCCAGTGATAGTAAATAATCACGATAAATAGGTACCTGAAATTGTTTCACAAGAGTCATTGCACTCACCGGGATTCCGGGATATAATTTTGACCAGTTTGCCCCTTCTGAGCCAAATGCTCCCATTACTCCCATACTAACAGCACCATGGGGGTGATATCCAAAAAGATAAGTTGGTCCTGTTTTTGATTGAATTTTACATTTTTCCTCATCTAATCCATGACCTTTATTGAAAATTTTTGAAAGGGGCCATGACCATTGCTTATGATAAACGAGAACCTCTTTTTCGGTGAAAGTTGGCTCTAAATTTTGAGTTTTGTGTAATTTGATTGGGTAATATTGGGCAAAGTATTTCCATATTGGCAAACTTCTCATTTTCAGACTATATCTATCATGTGCATCCCCGTTAAGATGAGATTTGTCAATGAAAAAATAAATCTAGTATAGGATAGTTAGAAACAGTAGGTAAATTGGTGATAGTTATAACTTACAAGATAAATGATTATTATAGGCCATAAACTTGGATTGGCACAACACAATAGAAAGATGGTTGTAAATAAAGGGATGGAGATGACATGCCACAACACACTGAGGGTCTGCATTCTCCTCTCAGTCGGAACGTTCATGGGAGCAAACGGATACCTAATCATAATTAAAACAAGTGATGCAAGACGGATAAGGTTAGTGAAGAGTATTTTTTTAACCATGAACGCAAGATTACATACATTGTAATCGACATATTTAATCTAAAGATTGCCAAAAATGAATATGATATTAGATGAGCTGCTGATACGGTAAGATGATGGATTTGAACAATCCCAGAAATATCAATATCAGTAGTCTGATATGGAAAGAAATTGGTGAAGTTCTAATTTCTAATTGTGATAACGGATCCTGATGGATGTTTTGTTACAAAATGGGTTGGTGTAAGGTTGGATAACGAAGATATAGGCCCACCGGTATTACGGTATTATACGTAATTATTTCTATTATATGAATATGACTAGGCTATAGCTATTAGCTATAATGTTATAATTCTCTATGTTTAAAAACTTATAATTGTAGATCGCAGGGTTAACTATGTGATATTTCTATGTGAGGTTTGTAGATTGGGATTTAAAATGCTCATGAGCAAATTATTACCTTGTAGGTAATAGTATATAAATAGCAATACTTCCAATATGGACATCGTAATAAATCATAAACAAATTGGAAAATGAGTACTTCTATATCGACTTGCAGTTGTTCATGTAATTGTGACCAATACAAAAGAAATCCCTTAAATAATGCTGTGGTGAGAATCCATCCTCGAAGTCGCGGAGATCCCACTTCTCTTATTTATATTGATAGCGATTCGCAAACCAAAGAATCAACGATATCATATTCGTTTGAAAATGACAATAGCAACTCTGAATCTTTGGATCTTTCTCTGGAAATCTTGTGAGTAGAATTAATTATAACTGATATAAATATTTATCTAACTGATCCGAGGCCGGAGTTTCTAGACCAGATGGAGATCTCACGAAGGCCGCAATTGCCACGACCCAACCTATGTTTTCCTTCCGCTTCCAGTCACCAGCACACAACAGCCAAGGGGTTATCCGTCTTCAGAACTCTCTGAATCTTGACATTGTGGGTGAGAAGCCCATAATTGGCCGGGCAGCACGGCTTGTGGATTGGCAGGGCACGCTTGTAGGAGTTGGGGTGATCGGATGGAACTAACCATCCATAATTATAAATTTCCACAAATTTCCTCCGCTTTTCGCTTTTTCTCTTCCAAACTAAACAATGAGACCTTCTTTGATCCGACAAGCCAGGGTTCCTCTTATAAAGTTCCTGGGGAAAAGATCAATTCCAAGTATGATGAACTTTCGTTTAAAATTGTACCAGAACCTCACTAACTTTGTTCCAACCTTGTTCAAATAGCCCAAATTGACCACACCCCTCGTCCCCATCCACAAGACCCATCCCACACTTTGCCCTCTTCTTTTTTCCAAAAAGCCTCGAGCTCGAGTTCGGTCTCTTCCTCCCCAATTGCAGCGGCAGAGGGCGAGCTGTTTTCCACGTTGGACTTGCCCAAAAGATTCAGATACACTTCATTGAGTCAGAGTGAAATGGAAAACATAAATAGTGGTGCTGCTGAGATTCTTTACTAATTATATACATTTCCATATATCCCCATATATCATCAAATATACTCCATGTTCCAGTATTATTACTGTTAATTGTTAATGTGTGCCTGTAAATAACATACCACCTTGCGTAAATGTCATCATCAGAGCTAATTGCAACCTCTTCTTTTGATGCTTCAACAGATTTATACTCAGTTGGACTGCTTCTCTTCTTTTTAGTCTCCCTTCACCACTATTTCAATTTTAAACAACAATGGAACATAATCCTTATAAATGGGGCCGTCCTCGTGATGATGTCTATGGTGAATACTCCCACGAGATAGCTGATGCTCCTTCCACAACCAAATTTCCAACAAACCATACACAGAGACCCATCATTACTGGTACAAGTGTCATTGGTATAAAGTTTGATAAAGGTGTCATTCTAGCTGCCGACAACTTGGGTATGTGTGCTACCTTTCCATTGACTATGTTTGATTATTGCTTTTCTTTCAATTGAATATAATAATTGGGTCGCCACCCTCTGCTCGTTGCAATTGCTAATTTATTTGAATTATAGGTTCGTATGGATCTCTCGCCCGATTTGATAATTTGGAGAGATTGCTGGCTGTTGGAGATAAAACCGTTGTTGGACTAAGTGGTGATATTTCTGATCTTCAATATATTCAACGATTGTTAGAAGATCTTGACATTAAAAATGATTATGAAAATGATGGGCAGGTCTTACATGCCAACAATATTTATAAATACCTCTCAACAGTTCTTTACAACAGACGTTCTAAAATGAATCCTTTATGGAATGCTAGTATCGTTGGTGGCGTGGTCGATGGAGCTCCTTTCTTATCGTATGTAGATATGCTTGGTGTCACCTATTCTTCTCCGACTTTGGCCACTGGCTTTGGTTCTTATCTTGCTGTTCCATTGCTTCGAAAATTAGTACCTAATGAAGGTGATGAATCTAAGGTTACTGAAGAACAAGCTCGTAAAGTTGTTGATGAATGTATGAAAGTTTTATTTTACCGTGATGCAAGAAGTTTAGACAAATATTCAGTTGCAACTATTACTGCGCAAGGTGTTAGGTTTGATAAAAATGTGAAGTGCGAAGAGATGAGTTGGAGATTTGCCAAAGATATTAAAGGTTATGGTACCCAGACTGTCTAATATATCAACTATAGTTAATCATTTAGTATAAAATGTTCATATATTCCACATTTCGGTCTCATTTTGAATTGAATATTTAGTTCCGTAACGTATATACGTACCATGTAATTACTTTTTCCATACTATAAATTTAGATACTTTGTTTCCAAATTCCAATAAATACTCTTATCAATGTTTCAAAACTTCCTACAATTTGCTCAAGATTCGGTCTTTTATTGATGCTATAGGTTGTATGGATTCGAATTCAGATCAAAACCGCTGTTGTTCCTTGCCATTGTATGATGAGTATAAGATCTTATGGTTACGTTACAACGCTATAATTTCTTTGAACATGTTTAATTTCCATTTTTTTAATTAAGAATCTATTTATCAAATACATTGAGTTCATTATTGTAAATCTAATAATTTATCGATAAATTACTGTTAATGAATAAGTGCTACAGTCTACTCTGCCACGGGTAATCTTAGTAACAGTGTACGCATATTTTTTTTAAATTTACTTTTTCTCTTTTTCTCTTTTTCTCCTTACCCACAACTTTGTTATTGTGACGACTCATATTTGACTCTCTTTTTGGTTAGAAATCATCGTTATCGTGAATTGCGATGGAGTTTGATGCTCTGAGATACCTGGATAAATGTCTTTCCGGATCTGGGAGCGATGAAGATGAAGAAACACCAATTATCAGCACCAGATTCAGATCTAGACCTTTTCTTCAAAATAGTAATACTCCAGAAATATACTGTCCGAAAACTCAAAACATGACATATACCTCAAGAAAATGTATAAACCCATAGTACATGTCTATATGCCTAAGTTTATTCCACTAACCTCTCGGAATTAGGTGAAAATGCTGCAGAGATTTATTCCTCTAGTGCTAATATCCCTCCACATGTCCCCATTATCAAGAAATCCAACAAGTCAATGCCCAAATCCTATCCGAAACAAGCGACAAATGATAATACTAATAACACCCTGATAAATACAAAGTCTTCGGTGAGTCTATTGCCTGATAAATTTCAGTCCATTTTCAAATTCAATCATTTCAACGCCATGCAATCAAAATGTTTTGATGGCATTTATAATAGCGATGAAAACTATGTAATATCCTCCCCGACAGGTTCAGGCAAAACTGTTCTATTTGAACTTGCTATTTTAAGGCAATCTATGCTTGTCAGTAAACAACCGTCCAGTGGGTTTAAAGCATTATATCTTGCTCCTACAAAGGCATTATGTGAGGAGAGGTGCAACGATTGGACTCGACGATTTTCGGCACTCAACCTAACTTGTGGGGTTTTAACTAGTGATACGACAGTAGGTGAGGCTGATCGTGTCAAAAAGTCTGATATTATTATAACAACTCCAGAAAAATTAGATGTTATCACTAGAAGATGGCGTGATTACGGTAGACTGTTCGATCTTGTGAAATTGTTTTTGGTAAGTTAATTACCGTGCATGTCTTTTTCTTTGTTTCTTTTTTAGTTAACTATTAGATTGATGAAATACATATGATACGAGATCGTAGAGGGGCAACTTTAGAGGTTGTTGTTGCACGAATGAAAACCATATGCTCTAAAATTAGGTTTATTGCTTTATCAGCAACTGTTCCCAATATTGAAGATGTCGCTAGATGGATTGGTAGATCACAAACCTCAAACCACCCTGGTAAATACAATTATTCGAGCTTTTATTTATTGTCTTCATCTAATTATTTTTATCTTTTAGCTTGGGTCGAGGTGTTTGGAGAAGAATATAGATCCGTTCAACTCCAACGGCATGTGCTTGGCTATCAAAGTAACTATAACAATGATTTTCAATTTGATGTGTTTCTCAGTTCAAAGTATATAAATTTATTTCTAAATGAACATTATATGTATGCTCTATTTAACCTTTGCTGTCATAGGGTGGTAGAAGTGCTGAAAAAATATTCAAAGGGGAAACCAGTGATTCTATTTTGCCCAACTCGGAATATTGCTATTTCAACTGCAAAGCATATTGCTAAAAACTGTTTAGAGATTTGGCAGAAAAGAAAACCTTTGATTGGATCTGTAAAACAAAAAGATTTACTCTCTATAATGGAGAGCGGAGTATCATTCCATCATGCTGGATTGACTTTTGAAGACAGGAAGTCTGTAGAACAGAATTTCATTCACGGATCTACTAAAGTTATTTGCTCAACCTCTACTTTGTCTGTTGGTGTCAACCTTCCAGCATATCTTGTAATAATTAAAGGAACAAGAACTTGGAACGAAGGTGCTTTCAGAGAATATTCTGAATTGGAAATTCTCCAGATGATTGGTAGAGCTGGAAGGTATGTTTTAAATATATAATAATCACTATCAACGCAATTGCCCTATCTAAATTTTATATTTTTATTGACAGACCCCAATTTGAAAATGAAGGAATTGGTATGTTTATTAAATTTGTTATATTAGGACCATATACCAGATTATATTTACAGCTCAAACCATTGAACAGCTGTTATTCTCACTAGGCTGGAAAACAAGAATCTATATGAGAGATTGATTAAGGGAACAGAAAAGCTTGAGAGTTGGTAAATATTATAGTTGGTTGTTCTACCTACAATATCCATTCTTACACGTTATACATTTTATAGTTTACATGAAAACCTTCTCAATCACTTGGTAAGAATTGCAAAAATTATACTCTAATTGTTAGGAATCTCACACACAGTTCTTTACTATGTATATTACAAGGCAGCAGAGATATCTTTGAAAACTATATACTCGTCTGAAACAGCTAGTGATTGGCTTAAGTCAACCTTTTTCTTCACTAGGTTCAGAACCAATCCTAGTGCTTATCAGGTAGATGGTTTAAACTATGCTTCAGATATTGATATGGATACATTAATCAGGCAATTTTGTGATAAAAAAATGAAAGAGTTATTAGAAGCTAAAATTATTGATTTAGTCGATAGAAAATATATAAGTACGATTTACGGTGAAGCGATGTCGAGATATTATATTTCTTTTCAAACAATGAACTCTATCATACAATTGAAAAATGCACTATCAATAGGTGACTTGGTAAGTGTAATTGTTATGAATATTACATATTGTGGTTCATATTATGATCATGAGATGTTGTGTGATATTAACAGCTGCAAAAATATAGTTGCTCAGTATTGGTGATGCTACTGAATTTGGAAATGTGAAGTTGAAGAGACACGAGAGAAGATTATTTAAACAAATTAATAAATCTTCGGCAATTAAATATCCTATAAAACAAGATGTTAAATCGGATAGAGACAAGATCAGTATCATAATACAGGTACAAACATTTTCATTTTCATGTTCATTTCTCCTTTAAACTAATTTGTTTATTTTTCAATAGTATGAACTTGGTGGATTAGATTTCCCTTCTTATGAAGGAGCTTCAAAACTTTACACTGCGTTTAATGCTGATAAATATTTTGTGTTCAAACAACTTCAACGAATTTTACGATGCATGATAGATTGTTTTGTTGAAAAAAAGGATTATATATCTCTAGTAAATTGCTTGGAAATTAATAGGTCAACCTCAGGCAGGTGTTGGGAAAACTCTTCTATGGTGTTACGACAGCTTACAGGTGTAGGCTTAGCATATTTACGAAAATTTGCATCTCACAATATCTTATCTTTTAGTGATTTGAGGAATATAGACGTCTCAAAAATTGAATACTATTTAGGTCTCACTCATGGACGAGGAGCAAAAATTTTTGAGAGTCTTATGTCTTTGCCTTCATTGAAACTTGAAGGAAGGATTACCAGTCAGCGGTTTATAAAACCCCAAAAGCATATAAAAGTTAGTTTTGAGATTTCAGTGTCTTGTGAAAATGTCGGGAATTTGAAAAAACACAAACAGAATACGTCCTGTGTTGTTGCTTGCGGTCTTTCCACAGGCGAGTTAATAGACTTTAGAAGAGCTCCGTATGTATGAATCTCATAATCAACAGTCATTTGTATTAATTTTTGAATACCTTTTAGGCTATCAAAGCTGGAAATTTCCAAAAATTTGTGCTTTACATCAATAATAACTGCAGAGATTCAATCTATCGAATGTCAAATTCATTGCGAGGAACTAGGCAAGTTTTTAATTAATAATCATAGTCAACAAACTAATATTCATACTAATATTATAAATCAAGCTGGAGTAGGACAAAAAGTATCATTGAAACCTGAAATAGATAGTGACATTGCTTCACTCTTGCTTGTTCAGGGTAATCATAAGAAGAAGGTATCATGTGGACAACAAAGTCTTGATGACTTCGATGGTATGTTAAATCGATACTTGAATAATACAGTTTCAGAAGCTAATGTTTTTGCAGTACTGATTGATGATCCAGCTCTTGAGGAGATTGTTGACTCATTGAACCCTCCTCAAGCTCAGGTTAAAAAGAAAAGAAAAGGAAATTTAAGGTATTTATTAATTATGATCAGTATAAAAATAATGAAAATTTGGACCTCGGCATTAATCAGATTAAACATAACTCTTTAGAAGTGAAAGGCCCAATAAGAGAAGCACTGCTGGCACCAACAAAAATTCTAGAAGACAGAAAATTACGGTGCCTAATATAGATATAAAAGGAAAGAATAACACGAATAGTATTGATGATGATGAGCTTTCTCAAGAAAAAGAAGCGATTGAGAAGGAGCAATCACAGAATATATCCATTATTTCTTCTAAGCATCGAAACTCTACGCCCCAAATCTCCAGAAGTGGTAACAAAGAAGATCCTCCACTTTTCATCCAAATAGTTCAGGAAACCGAAGATCATGATTCTTTCTCTAGCAACTTAGACTTTGATGCAAGCCTGTATTTTCATACGTTGAACTCGGGGTCGAAGAAGCTTATGGATAAAGACAACTCTCCAAACCAAGTAGTTCATACCATTGTTAACATCGATGAAGATCCCAACCCTACATTAGCTATACCTGATGGAAAAGTTTTATCTGTTGCTGATTATGATTTTGAGTCTAACAGTTTTAGAACCGAAAATACCAACTCGATTTCAAAGCAATATTTGCCCGAGTCTAGCAAAACTAGTGTCATTTTTGATCAGGAAGATATGAATATAGAGAAGCACAAAAATTTAAATTCACCTAGACAAGATATACTTCTTGATTTCTTGGGGTCAGATATCGAAATTTTATAGATATTATGCTTAGCTATGAATATCGAAGCTAATTAAAAACACGTACATAATTCATTAATTTTTCTTAGCTATATAAATATGTATGTTAATCCTCCTGGTAGTTTCTTAAATCAATAGTAAGCACACGAGAACTATTTTCCGTTTGCTCCCTATATATTCCAACAAGAGCTTCCGACTTCTCAAACAGCCCATTCTTTAAGCTTATAACGATAAACTGGAATCCTGGACCAGAATGCTCTTTAATATAATTGGCTATTTCACTAACGTTAGCATAGTCTAGTGCCGCATCTACTTCATCCAACACAAAGAATGGGGATGGTCTATAAGAATGAATAGAGAATAATAATGCCAATGCCGCCATTGTTTTTTCTCCACCCGATAGTAACTCCATATCTCTAAAACGTTTCATCGGTGGCATAGCATGGAATTTGACACCTTTTAAATATGGCTCATCCTCATCTTCTAACGTCAAATCAGCAGAACCACCGTAGATGTTGGCTTTGTTTTTTGTTAGGTCTTTATAAACCTGGTCAATCTGACTAGAAATATGGTCATAAGCACTCATGAACTTTTCTAATCGTTGCTCACGTACTTCTTTGAACCTCGCTTGAACATTTTGTTCCTTTTTCTTCAATTTCATAAATTCTTTCTCGTGGCCTTTAATACGATTTTCAGCCTCCACCAAACGATCTGATGCCTTCATATTTGGAGTCATTTCTTCCATTTGTGAAGTTAATAGATTTATTTCTTCTAACATATCATGATCACGATCTTCTGAGGTGTCATTCTTTAATATTGTTGACAACGACGAGTAGTTTATTTTGAGATTTGAAGATTGGGAACTGCGAAGACCGACTGGGTGATCACTACCATGACTATCCTCTTCGTCTATAGTTCTTATAGCAGCTCCACCGACAGGTAACGCATCCAAAGAACCTTTTGACATTGGAATTTCGATGTTATCTATCTTACAATTCCGAAGAGTATTAAATTTATCGGCAATTTCTTTCTCTATATCTTCCTCTATGGCACTGGCATCACGCTGTGCCATCTCCCGTTTTTTGTGATAGGCATTAACAGAATCTTGTATACTAGCAATATTTTGTTGTTTGGAAACCAACTTTTGTTTCTCTTCATCCAATTCGCCAGTCAAAACTTCAATTTCAGATTCAAGTGTATCAATTGCCTCATTAAGTCCGTCCTTCTCGGCTCGTAATTGTTCTAATTGAATATGATCGAGATCGATCAACTTTTGTAAATTTTCGGCTCGAGAAGTGGTATCATTAAGTCTTTCTTTCTCAAAGTTGATCTGTGATTCTAACTTAGAGCGCTGTTTGGAAAATTTCAGCCGTTCTTGTGCTATTTCACGAAGTACACTACCATGTGAGGATTCATATTCACGGATATTGGCCAAGCCAACTCTATTGCAAAAATCCCCAAACACACGGTCTTCAATGACATCAACACTTCTTTTCGATTTTTCGAACTGTTTTGTAACGGAAGTATAAGAAGATTCTTCTTGTGTCAAAGATGTAGAAACTACTCTCACCTGATTGGTGTGATACTGCAACTCTCGTTGTCTGTCATTAATAGATTGTTCTATTGTCTGTAAATCTTCTCTCAAATAAGGAAGTTTGTCTTCAAGAATAGATAATTCTTCAAGAAGTTGATTTTCTTCATTATCAGAAACTTTCTTACTTTGTAAATCTTTCAGATCTCCAATCAATTTTTCTTTAAGTTTGCGCAAACCTTGCACACTGCTCTGTTCCCATCTCTTATTGGAGTTTTTTCCTTGACCACCAGTCATTAAACCAGCCTTGTGAATCAACGACCCATCCAACGCGACTGCTTTTACACTTATCTTACGCTCCCATCGCACGTATTTGGCGATATCTAGATTATCACATACGATTGCCGATCCGCATGCATAGTGAATGGCTCTTTCGTTAGCAGGATCGTAATCAACAACATCTAACACAGGCCTGGTACCAGGATCAATGTTACGCAACGAATTGTTTAAAGGAGTCACTGTAATCGTATCAAGTGGTATAAAAGAAGCTGTCCCAGCACGTTGCTCTTTAAGATAGGATATGCATTTTTGTGCGGTTGCTGCAGAATTAACCACGATTGCATCAAAATTCTTACCAAGAACAGTCGAAACTGCCAATTCATATTTTTTTTGTTTCGGTTTGCAAAGATCATGAACAAGACCTCTGACCCCTGGTATTAATCTCCTCATCGAGACTACATTTTCTCGAAGTTTTCTATCACGCTCACTTTCACGTTGATTGGCATTCAAATCAAGTAACGAATTCAAACATTCTTTTAATTTCTCATTCAAGTCATTTTCCTTGGTAGCAATTTGCTGTTTATCAGAACGAATGTTAGATAAACTTTCCTTTTTCTCATCAATCAATTGTAAGGTCTGGTTGTGTTTATGAGTGATATCATCTTTTTGCTGTTTCAATTCTGATATAGACAATTCCAAATCGGCAATTCTTGAGCGGGATTGCTCTAGCTTACTCTTCAAAGAATTCACCTTATCTAAGGCACTTTTCTGTTGTTTTAGAAAGGTTGTCATCTCAGATCTTTCCGTGGATGCTAATTGATTAAATTGCGCCTTGAGACGTTCATATTCTCCCAAACTATCTGCAGATAGTTCAACACCTGGTGTCACTAGTTCTTGTTCATACTTATTTGCAGATCTTTCAACAATTTGTAATTGCTGCTGGTAATCCGATAAATACTGTTTTTGTCTATCTATATCTTTGTTTATATCTTCTTTTTTCTTTTCCATCTGTCTCTGTTTACTTGTAAAAATCGAGAGCTTCTCATTGATAGGAACAATGCTGTTTTGCTTTTCAACCAATTGTTTCTCCTTCTTCCTGATGATCCGTGTAGATTTTTGAAGTTTCAAAGAATTTTTGGAATATTCTGAAGAAACAGATTTAAGGGTTGCTTCTTCACGTTTCAATAATGATTCGTCTTGTTTTACCTTGTTTTTAAGTGTATCAAGTTGATGCTCTAATTGTTCGCGTCGTTTTTCACTATGATACAATTTCCATAAATTATATATTTGGATTTGATCAGCCTGTTATCATTCTTGTTAGTATTTCTATTATACACATATTCCTGTTATCTTTAAAATTCTTACTCGTTGTTTGACAATCTGTTGAAATTTCTCAACAATATCCCTTTGTGCACGATAGGTGTTTTTTTCGGCATCATATTTTTTCTTTTTTGAGAAAGCATAAGATGAAGCAGATCTAGCCTTTTCCAGCTCATCTTTCAACTGGTCATACTCTTTCTTATATTCTACGGATCCAGAGATCTGTTCGATTAGTTTTGTTAAATCATCTGCTGACTGACTTGCAATTGCTTCAACATCACCTTGAAATACTAAGAAGTTTCGGGCCTTGATCAATATATTTTCTTTTCTCAAGACCTCTGAATATTCTTGAGCTGTTACCAATTTATCATTGATACGATATTCACTTCCCCCTGAGTTTGTAATACTAGAAGAAAATTTATAAATTAATAAAAATCAGATTTATAGGATAAAGATTTCACATCACATACCTCCTTTTCAAACGTAATAAGGATTTATCGTCACACTCATAGATCACCATTACATAGGCACTTGTAGGATCAGCCTGTGTTGGTTCATCACTTTCATCATTAAGAATTCTGCCACGATATATAAGGTCTCTTAGATGTGCGCTCCTTAGATGGCTACTTCTGATTCCTAGAACGAAGGAAATAGCATCCATCATGTTACTTTTTCCGGTACCATTAGGACCAACGATACTGGTGAAGTATGACGTGCCAAACCCAACTGTATTCAGCCCTCTATAGGACTTGAAGTTGTAAAGTTCCAATCCGTTGAGTCTTCCCATTTCAAATATGGTGTTTAAATTTGAGAAGGTGACGCGAAAGTCGCGTTTCTTGTTGTTATTCTGGCATTTACTATACAAAAGTATATTTCATCACAGGTACTTGTAACACTATATTTCTAAAGTCTACTACGTATACATGTAATTAAAAAATTATACTTTGATCCATTTCCATATAATAAGCCCATCTTCTAGTGTAACTTCTTGTTGTAACAACTCGTAACCTCCGATCCAAGGCAAAGCTATAAATCTGATAAACCATAAACCTGCTATTGCAAAGAGAATAAGCAGCCCCATATATGAATAAGGCAGAAGCCCTGGAACCGTAACTTTTGGAAATATCAGAGGAACAAGAATTATCACAAAAGAGACAATAATCACTAAACCTGTCCCAGTTAAAGATGCTCGAATTTGTCCCCTCACATCCGGATCCCTTTTCCTTACAATGAAGATTCCAATTGCTACCAGCAGAACGAAAAACTGGCCCACAACCCCTTCTACACTAACAATATAGCTGTAAAGGTCGCCGTATGGTAAAAATAAGAGGAGACTAGCCGTCAATACAAAGGACAATAGAAGTGCTGGCAAGGGTGTGCCAAAAGGACGGTTTGATGCGAATATCCGGGAAAAGGGTAAGAAATCCTCTCTAAACACTTCTTGATTCATCCTAGCAATCGTATAAGAAACCACAAAGACATTTCCACAAGCACTAATGGCAATCGAACAAGTTAAAATCATCTTACCTAAAATTTTCCCGAATAATTTTTCAAAGAGAAGACTTCCTACCAATTCTCCACTTTGACGAATATCCTCGTGTGGTATAGCATCAAGGTAAGCAACGTTTATAATATTGTACATTAGGAAGATTACTGCTAATGAAACAGGACCAGATATTTTCATTGTTCTAATAGGATCTTTTATTTCTCCTTGAATCGTATGAACTGAATTCCATCCACTACAGGAAAAAATTGCTTTCAACAAGGCAGAACCTAGAAGAGTCACATTTGTTGAATCTGGCATCTTAAAAAAGACCTCTTTAGAAAGATGTTTTTCGAGACCAGTAATAGAGGTAGGCAAGCACACCACATATGTACCGCATATAATCATAATTGCTAACAATAAAAGTTTAAGTCCACCCATAATATTTTGAGCAATTATTCCAGCTTTCGTATAAAATCCATGAAACATTGTTACTGTCAAAGTTAAGATAAAGGCTGTCAGCCGGACATTTCTATCGTTTGTATCTATATCAAATGCGTATAATAAGTATTTCCCAAATACTAGTGAATTTGATATGACAACACCAAATAGAACAGAATATACCCCAAATACCATACTGATTAATGTCTTTTGATTACTATAAATATATTCTAAGAACACCTTTGTGCCTCCATTTCTCTTCACTAATGTTCCAAATTCTAGAAATATATACAACCCAGCAAAGGCTAACACCTCGGAGATTAGCCAACACAACAAAAATAGCCAAGGTGATCCTCCAACATCGTTGAACATGCTTCCTGGAGTGGCAAAAATCCCAGAACCGACGATTCTTGCAATGAATATTACAATTGTTGAAAATAGCCCCAAATGACGCCCTTGAGGTAACACATCTTCTTCTAAAGCTTCCACAGGTAATTTCCAAGTTTCTGCAGCTGAACATAGAGGTAAATCACCATAGTTCGATGGTTCTAGGAGATATGCTGTTTCAGGATCGCCACTAGCGTCTGCTTCTCGTATTGTAGATATTGATATATTGGTGAGATCCGTTTTTGATACAGAATGCATATGTGTGAATGTAAATGTTATTAGACCTTCCAAGAAGCTTATAAAAAAATCGAGGTTCCTGAGAATGCAGATTAATGAGAAATTACAATTTTATGATTGAGATATAGAGTATATCATTGTTATTGATAAAATAGAGGCCTTTTGTTATCAAAAAGCCCTAGACACGTGAGATTAGAGATAAGAGAAACAAGATGGCACAATAATTGAGCTTGCGATTGGATACGTTTCTACAATTGCAACCCCTCGGGCTCGATGAATTTACATTGACTTTTCAAGATAATATACGACTTTAAAATCTAGTTTGAACTGTTCGTGTCTAGAAGACATTTGATCTTCAAATCTGTTCAATTCATACCAAGCCGTGTGCACGTGCATATAAGTGACACTCCATTAATAGGCTAAATATATTAATAATTAGTGTGCGCAATATTTAAATATTGAGCCAATTATTATTTGATTTGATTAATTATTATAAGTTATACTGTGTAACTACTGTCAGGAATTTGTGGAAAAGATAAGGATTTAAGAAAGATATTTGAAGATTGCTACAAGTTTTCACAATATAAAACTTCTAAATAGAATGCTCAATATCCAACTTACAGCTGGTCCAATCTACTCAACCCATCTGCTGATGAACGTTGCCAGGTTTTTACCTAATATTAATGGTGACGTCAGTCTGATCAGTTAAATTATAGATTCATCTTATTGTCCTACGTATACGTCAATTCAAATTATTCCGTTGTTTCAAGTAAATCAGTCGGTGATTGTACGTCAATTTCAATGTATGATAGTCCATCTGTAATATATATCAATAACGATATCGATTAATACCTTTAACTAATATTCCTAATGTTATAATTAATTATTAGGTTCATAATTTCACCAAAATTTGAAACCTGCCCATAATTTCTATCAAATGTATTGTATCAGAGGCTATTGATCCTTGTTAGTGTTCAATTAGTTATCCTCTTGTGCTACCTAGTGGTAGTTATAGCACTTCCCTTCTAAGCCTTCATATAAGTAAATCAATTATACAGTGCTAATTTGAAGAACACAAATGTACACCCGTCTCCAATTATCTTAACTTGTTATTGGCATATTACCTACCGGTATAACATGGTTAGTCTATAAAATTTTCTCAATCGCAAACAAATTAATAGCTGTATCTACAGTCGGTTAAAGATTAACCTTGTAGAGTATTCAGTGGCTGTTTATAAAAATCGATTTTTTTTTTGGAGGGGTTTTAGATTTCTCATCCCGGTAAGTAGAGACTATGGTAAAACAAGTATAAGGTTATTTAGGGATCAATAATAATATATGCTTACTCAATTTTGCATATTTCATAAAGTATCAACAACTAATAATAATCAGAATTTGAAAACTCCTTCCCCTCAGATCTCAATATCTTCAACTTCTAAATTTAAAGCGTAACATCATGTTACTACAGCAGTCATTATTAAACTTTCAGATTCAAAAACTCCAATTCATTATAACAATAATAATAATCGAACATATTTCGAGTGAACCAAGAATTAGAAATGTTTCTTCTACTTTAACCGCTCCAACAGCGTCTGCAAAACTGAAACGGAAACCAAAATTAAAATTAAAAGAAACAACAATTCTTAATAATACTTAATCAACAAAGAACAGTAGGTTGGTTTTGGACCAACCCATTAATATTCGCAGCAATTTCACCAAAGGCAAAAGTTTTATTACATGCCCATGGTTGGTTATCATTACGCACATAAGCTGGTCCATCGACACAACCACTCTATACACGTGTATTATCATCAATTGTCGTTACACCCATCTGCTTTACATGATTTAATTGGGTTTGTAACAGATACATAACGTATGACCATTCCAGGCACATGTTGGCACACACAGCAATCCCAATATCTTGTTGTTTCTTTAATGGTTCCTGAAAATCCATTTAAAACCTTTTCAAAATTATAAAGATGTTAGTCCAAACAAGATTTAAGATTAAATTAACTTGCAAAGCTAGCTTAAAACATTTTTAAAACATTTATTCAGCATTTTACTTTTGAATAAATTATATATTAATAAACCTTATATATATATATTATACGTAGATGTTATGATTTCGAGATTTGTAATTTGTTATTATTATGATATTAAAATGAAGATATTTCCATTCTTTATATAAATTTATATAATACAGTTAATCTTAAAGATTATATCACTTACTATATTAATTATAATGTGACTAAATGAGTGTGTCAGTATAATCTTATCACCACCCGTGATTAGTTATAAGTGCGTGTAATAATAATAGTATATTGAAGTTTGCAGCACAGTGCAGTTGGATTATATACAAGACTGTGTTAGTTACTATGTTGCCAACAATCCATGTTACATATGAGAAGAAATAACAATATACCAATTAATTATGCTGCAAAGTTCAATATAATATACCGTACGAATTATTATACAATGAAATCCAGTGTGTTTTTAAAGGTCTTTGATGCATATAAAATATTGGGGCCCTGATTGATATATTAAGGTTATATGTTATGTTAGTGAGGTATAAATGTGAATATGAATATGATATATAGATGTTTATATAAACGAGTGAATGTATAATAAGTCTTTTTATATATATATAGCCAAATTAAGAAGTAAATTCAAATGCGTTTGCTCTCATTTTTCCAATGCCTCTTAAAGCTATTTGATCCAAAATATCCCTATCATCTGGATTCTGTTTCCAAGCTGACATAAATTGATAATGATTTTCAGTATAATTTTCAGATAATTTGAACTCTTCTAGAACATCAGTACATTTTTTTATTCCTGCAAGTTGTTGAGTATATTGATTTGTATATTCTTCAGTGTTGATGAGTTCACCTAGATCCCAATTTTTTTTATTGGGAGAGATTTTATTAAATATTTTGCCAGATAATTTTGAAAAACATCTACTCAACATTTTATCATTAACCCATATTCTTAAATCAGAGTTATAATGATATTGTTGAAAATCAACGGTTGTTAAAGGATCCTTTTTATACTCTGAGTTTAAATGACCTTCAAAATCACGGGGTACATATGCAATGGTTCCTTCAAAAGAGGTTTTATAAAGGGGAGAAATTGATCTAAATTGGTAGTAATGATTATTTTTACAATTATAAGTGACAGCTTCTGCATTGGCATCATCAGAATTTGTTAGAGTTAAACCAGTAATATCGATATATAAACCAGTATCAATATCTATGAAACGAGCATCAATAAAGTTTTTACCATTCCCAAAAGTTCTTTGAATAAACATTGGATTAACTTCAAAATAATATTTGCCATTTCCATCTTGTGGATCTTCGAATATTATAGAATCATTAAAGTTTACGGCCATATATTCCAAATGGGTTATAGGCATTTGAACATCACCATCTTTGTCCCAAAGCATTGTGAAACCATTCCAATACCAGCCTAATAAAGTACCATGAGCAATCCAAGTAGTAACGTGTTCATTATTTGTGAATTTTAACCAAGCTTTAAATAAATGATGAATTGCAGCACCGCGCTGATCGAAAGTAAGTAAACCGTTAAAGAATCTCCAATCATAATGTTGACCAGTTTTAAATTTATCTTCAATTAAGCGACTAATTTCATGGAAATGTTTTCCAGAAGTTTCTATCTTAGGTTTATAATAATTTATAAGCTCAAGATAACCTTGTTCAGCGGAAGTTATGGAATTTTTCTGTTGCAAAGAATCCTTTATTTGATCAAGGTTATATAGAAAGTCTTTTTTTGACAAGGTATTTGATTGTGAATTACGAGACTCGTAATGCAAATTTTTCGTGAGCTCAGATTGGGAGATGTGATTTTTGTCGATTATAGAAGACAATAATTGAGTATTCATAGAGAGGATATCATTGGTATGGGCAGATGTGAATTCGTTAAATTGAGTTGCGAAATAGATATCGAAAGAGTCGTTTTTCTTTGATTTTTCGGAAACCGGAATAATAATATCTTTGTCATTTGACAAAAAGATGAGTTGTCTTGGGGGTAAGGTGTTGTATAGAAACATGTTACCAATGACAGACTTGATGAGAGTGTGGGCATGCTGGACTGCTATTGACAATGGGAAGCTGGTAATTTTGGTAAAGTCGGGGAACTTTTTATAGATGTCTCGATATTCTCTGGACAAATAAGAGTAGTAAAACTTTTGCCAACTATTTTGAGAGGTAGTTGGAAGAGCATTTAGTATGAGAGGTCTTAAGTTCCTAAGGTCAGCAAGATATGACCAATGAAAAGGGACGGATAAAGGGGCGTCCTGAGGCAGTGAGTTTATGTATTTTAGGAATATGGTGGGGCGAATTTCAGGTCTAGAATAGGTTGAGATGAAGTCACCATGGAAGAGGGAAGACAACGAATAAGTAGATCCGGAGTAGGAATCCTGTCGTGGGATGAGAGTGAATATGAGGGACAGGATTAACAGAAGCCCGAAGGAAGGAAGAAGCCGTCTCCGTATTTTGTTGGTGAAGAGGAGTTTCATGTTTGTTTGGAGAAGAAAGAAATTAAAAGGAGGTTGGAAAACATACGTACTAAAGTGTTATGCTTGGGATGAAATACTTAAATTCGAAATACATATTAATCTAAATATAAATATAAATATAAATGTAAATATAATATAAATATAATATAAATATAATATAAATGAATATGAGAAGTTTAATAAATCCAGACAAATCTACAATTAATCCTGAATTGGGTTTTTCCGATAGGGAGCACGCGTCAGACCCCGGAACTCTAATAGGGTTAGCCTTTCCAGCCGTTCGCGCGCCGCCATTTCTCTGTAATGTTCCAAAGTTGAGTTCTGAGTTTTTCCCACCTCCAAAAGCGCAGCCGCACACTCGCCACGTGACTCGCCACGTGACTCGCCACGTGACTCGCTGCGCGGGGGCGCCCGCAGCGCACGTGCGTACCGCTTGTCCCACGGGTCCGGCTGGCCCGGCTGGCCCGGCTGGTCCAGCTGGACCGGCTCCGTCTCCACAAAACAGCGCCGATCGTTTCCGGTCAGCCACAGTCGCGCCTCCTCGACGAACTTGAAGGCCCGGAACTCTCTGTTGAGAAGTCCTCTTTTGTACTCCTCCTGCAGAACAGCCTCCACTTCGTTAGGCACGAACGCGAGGCTCCCCTCGAATCCGGTTCCGGCCACTGGTGAAATGTCGCTCATCCGGTAGAAATGCCTGTTTTTGCAGTTGAAAATCTCGTCCAGCTCGGTATCCTTCGCCAGCTCGGTGGCCTTCTTGTGTTGCATGTCCGTAACCGCCAGCCCAGTGATGTCAATGTACAGTCCCGTTTCAACGTCGATAAAACGCGCATCGATCAGGTTCTTCCCGTTTCCTCTTGTTCTCTGGATGTACATCGGATTCACCTCGAAATAATACTTCCCCATCCCCTCTTGTGGGTCCTCGAAAATAACCGAGTCGTTGAAATTGGCTGCCAAGTATTCCAAGTGTTTGATTGGCATTTGAACATCTCCATCCTGATCCCACGGCATACTAATTCCATTCCACCACCATCCGAGTAGAGATCCATGCGCAATCCACGTTCTCACGCTTTCGTTTTTTGTGAACCGGAGCCATGCTTTAAACAAATGATGTATACTCGTCTTCCTTTCCTCATAGCTAAGTAAGTGGTCGAAAAACCTCCAATCGTAGTGATGTCCTGTTTTCCCTCCATCCTCAATTAACTTCGAAATCTCATGGAAATATTTATCCATTTTTCTTATTAACGGTTTATACGTTTTTAACATTTTATAGTGCTTTCTGCAATTCTCATCGTCTTCTTTTCCTACCAAATTTATAGTTTCGTCCAAGTCAAACTTAAAGTCTTCTTTTGATAATTCCAACGACAAACTGACTCTAGGATCATACCCGTTTTCTGTCTTCGGATCCATTTTAGTTTGTCCAATAATGCCTTCTAATAATTGTTGTGAACTTTGTTTCACCTGCTCGCTTTCATCTTCCCATGAGTCATCATAGTTATAAACCGCCGATGATCTTTTAACATTCTTAATATATTGTTCTCTATAGAATACATCAAATTCATCATTATGTTGTGCCTTCCCGCTAACCCGAATTTGTAGGTTATAGTCATCTTTCAAGAATATAAGCCTCTCTGGAGGTTCACTATTATATAAAAAGATACTTCCTGTCATAGTTTTCATCAATGTATGGTCCGATTGAATAGCAAGAGCTTTAGGATATTCCTTAATATTTCGGAAATCTAAATCTTCGTCATTTTCCACCATGTCCATGTCCATGTCCATGTCTTTATTCTTTTTATTTTGTTTTTGAATGGGTTCAAAAATCTTCTTTAGAAGAGAACTTTTTACAATTTGTTTCAGCCTGTTAGTAGAACTTTTAGTTTTTCTGGAGTTTTGTTCTTCTATTAACTGTTTTAGTGAAGATAAATCTGCCAGGTAGACCCAATGAAAAGGTGCTTGGTGAGATTCAACCAACCCTTTAAATTTCACACTACCTTTACCTGTTGTAGTAATATTATCGCTATAGTACTGGGATGAGATCTGAGGAGTTAAGGATTGTAGATATGATAGATATATATGAGAGGCATACTCGGGGTGATCAAATAAATTCATATATTGTTCACTGGTACTGGAGTTTTGATGCTGTAAATCTACTATATTATAGACGTGACCAAATATCGAAGAGTTTAAAGATAAATAAGTGATAATCAAAAGTGCAATAACAAAATATAGAAAAAGATAAACGAAAACCAAATGTGATTTTGCGCCGAAAGATCCTTTTGGTTTGACTATTACAGAACAGGCGGAAGACAAATGTTTAAAAGCCGAGTGCAGCATTCGCATTCTCATGATTACTATTGTCGTTGGGGATGAAGAAGAACACTTCACGCAAAGTTTTATACCAAATTTAAACTGAGATGAGCCCCGTGCGAGATAATTAGAAACATAATCATAAATTGACTGGAAATTGGAAATTAGAAATTAGAAATTAGAAATTCCTGCGAAATTCCTGCGGCTCCCTGTGCGATCCTCCCTTATTTTTTGTAATCTAAAGCTTATAATAATTGTAAAGAATACACCCATCCATCTTCCAACACGAGGAGTAAACAAAACATTTTTATAAAACTCCCAGTTTGTGAGCTTCACCAGAATTACCCCTCTACAATGGAAGACGTCCCTACACAACCCTTCACTCAGTCTCAGCCCCAGAATATACAGCCGAATGGAAACTTAGGTGAAAATGATACAATTCTAATATGTTCCCTGATCTGCACCACAAACAACCTCCCTGAAATTTCTTCCAAATCCCCTGGATCTCACGGGTCCTCCGAGACCCCATCGGAGACAAGACATCAGATGATAGAACTAAGGACTCGCAGAAATACTGACACCACGGCTTCCTCAAAATGGGAAAAGGATGAATGGTGGTTTGGGAGAAACAGAAAATGCGATTTCATTCTTAGCAGCACTGCGAGACTGAGTAATAAACACTTCAGAATTTGGCTCGCTAAAGACGGTTCTGGAAATGCTTTGATACAAGATTCCTCTACAAATGGTACTTTTGTTAATAACTCCCATCTGCAAAAACTACAAAATTATATTCTTTGTCAAGGCGATGAGATTGCCGTTGGTGTTGGTGTCAAACAAGATGAGATAAGATTTATCATAGTTTTTCCGAAAAATGAGGAAATATCCTCTGTAACTTCCTCCTTCGCTTCCACCACCCTTTCCTCTAACAAAAATCTTCATGAAGGAATTCATGCCATTTATGATATAAGAGGTGAGGTCGTCGGACAGGGTGCCTTCGCCACTGTAAAGAAGGCAATCGAAAGATCTACAGGGATAACGTATGCTGTTAAAATTATTTCTAAACGCAAAGTCGTAAATATTGGTGGTATATCTAGAGAACTGTCTATATTAAGAAGAATCAGCCATGAAAATGTCGTCCAATTGAAAGGCTTTTACGAAGATCTTCAATACTACTATTTGGTTATGGATTATGTTCCAGGCGGAGATCTAATGGATTTTGTAACAGAAAATGGTGCAATTGGCGAAGATGCTGCAAAAGACATTGCAAAACAAATCCTTGAGGCTGTTGAATATTGTCATGGTATCGGAATAAGTCACCGAGATTTAAAACCAGATAACATCTTAATAGCAAATGATAGCCCTGTTAAAATAAAAATTACCGATTTTGGCCTAGCTAAGATTTCTGATGCAGCTACTGTTATGAAAACCTTCTGTGGAACTCTTGCTTATGTCGCTCCTGAAGTCATATCTGGTAAAAAGGGGTTTCACTCTTCAAAACCAAAAACAGCTTCTACTTATTCAAGCCTCGTAGATATGTGGTCTCTTGGATGTTTGGTCTATGTTATTCTAACCGCAAATTATCCATTTGCCGGGAATACCCAAGAACAATTATTTAAACAGATTATTGCTGGATTGTATCCAGTACAACCGTTATTGGATGCAGGTGTTAGTGAAGAAGGTCAACAGTTTGTCGAAAGCTTACTACAAGTAAATCCTAATGATAGACCAACTGCTAGTGAGGCTTTGAAATCTCATTGGTTAAGGGATTTAGAAACTCAACCTGAAGATCCATCACAGCCTCAACAAATGGATATCGATGATGAAGGATTTAAAGTTCCGATACCCAAAAAATTGCCCCAGAACAACGATGAAGAGGAGGATCAACCCCATTCTAACGAAATAGTAGAAGATTCTGCACAACACCAAAACAATATTTCTGATTGTTCGGATGTTGACAATGAAGAGGTGGTTAAAGCGGCCGAATTAACATGTTCACAGCGACAACAAAGTCAATTGGGTAAAGAGCCTGAACAATTAATTGAAAATGAAAATAGTGTGATTGAACATGGGGAAATCTCTAATAAATCAGAAACAGCTGAGATGATAGAGGTGCCAAATGCTATCATATCACAGAACTCTAGATCTGTTGTTGGCGTTGGCCTACGTGATCTAGATGATCTGGACTCTAATGATACGCCACCTGGAACATGGGCAACTCTAACAACACTCTCTAAAAGTATTCCATGGAGAACCATATATATCGGTCGTGGAGTTCATAATTTTGATGAGCCATTCTTCCTCGGCCGCCATCCAGATTGCGATGAGAAAATTTCTGACCCAAGAATATCAAAGTGTCATTGCAATTTGATGTTGCATTCTGCAAACAGTGATGACGCCAGAATTTGGCTGCTTGATTACAGTATGAATGGATGCTCAGTAAATAATCAAACAATCGGAAAGGGAAAAAAGTGTCTGCTGGAAGAAGGTGATTTAATTAACATATTTTTTGATCCTGCAAAATCTGAATTTATGGGATTTAAGTTAAATACATTCCCCCCTTGTTCAAATCTTTCATTAACTCCTAGAAGTCGGCAATTACTTATAGTAACACAAACTCTAGAAGAGCTTAAAATGCGAGATTTGTTATTACTTGAAAAAACCGGACCCACTCCTAACACGAAGAGAAGTTTTTCGTTATTAAAACATAATTATGATGATCCACCTACAAAAGAGAAAAGTAGTAGTATAAATAAAAGAAGACGGGTTCAAAGAAGCACTGGTGCCACCAGTCCATTATAAGTAGTTCATGTTAGTTGAAATTATTATTTATGAAAGCATATATGATTTTGAATGGAATTTTTTTGTCTTTTGCAGAGTTTTTTAATTTTTTTTAATTTGTTCTATATTAGTTTTATACGTATACTATTTTTATAAAAAGTTCTAACATATTTGTCTTTTTAATTTCGAAGTGTTTATATAAGTTAAATCATCAGTTTGCCAAATTTAAAATTTTGGCTTATATGTTAAGTTTCTAACTGTTCTATAATTTATATATATCTGAATTTTCATATTTATAGTAGTAATTAATAAAAAAAAAAAAAAATATTACTAGTTTCAGAACCCCATTCTCCATCCTGAACATCAGACTAAATACCCAAATGTCTCTTATAAAGTCGAAATATTAAATATCATGATTTTTCCAAAATTTCGTTTAGCCTCACATTCAATTGATCATAAGTTATCTGACTTAACGGTCTCTCGTTTCTTTCAACTCGTTCATGTACCAGTCGCTTTTGTTTTGGGGTGGTAAATGCATCAGCCAAAAAGCCTCCATTTGGATTTTGTGACATTAATTGTAATTCTTTCCCACGTAAACCTTCGGATATTAAAGCTATATTTTTCAACCCCATTTGTGAAAAACTTGCAAGACCATCACGGACTTTTCTAACCGACTTAAGAGCTTGAATAATTTGATCTTTATCTTTATTACTTTCTTGAAGTTCTATAATTTCTTCTTCTTTATCCTTAAGAAGATTTGTTAGTCTTTCTTCTTCGTATGATGGGGCAGGTGTGGATATTATTCTCAACGATGACTGTAAAGGAGTAGATAGAATAGTTGGCGTACCGAAAACAGAGTTTGTTGTAGCATTTGTAGTTTGGGATAAGGTTGAATTATTGTAAGATGTACTATCTTCAGACACTTTCGATAATGAGTCTGTGCTACTATGGGAAGATATACCCGACCCGTGTTCAATAGTAATATTATTGTCTATAATAGTTTGATCTCCAGCAGGGGTTTCTTCAACTTCTTGTAAAGTATCAAGAGTAATATTGTCATTTTCTGTATCTTCAAACCCAACAAACAGTTTACTGTAACGTTGAGCTTCTTGTTTATATAAATCGGACTCTAATTTTCCAATATAAGTCTTATTATCTTCTATTTCTTTATCTTGTTTTTTAAACAATTCTTGAACGCTTTTGACTGCATAAGAAGCATTTATACCGACATCTGAAACTTCATCTTTATGCTTTTCTAAGGCTGTTGAAAGCTGTGTTAATATTGATGATACTTCTGATTTTAGTAGGGATGTTTCTAGTTCTGTTGATTGATTCTGGCGTATCAAATGTTCCATTTGAACTTGAAGAAGTTTTATTTCTGATTTTGCTTGGGCAAGTTCCTTAATATTATCATCAGTGGAGTTAGTTGGGGTATATGAGGAAAGGGGGCTAGATGAAACATTGGTAGTCACAACTCTTTTCAGTTGATCTATTTCTTCTCGTTGTCGTTCGATTTGAAGTTGAAGTTTTTCGACCATTTTCTGATCTACGGCGCCAGTTATAGCCTCATTTCGGGTTGCATGGATAGCGACATTTTTAGCTCTTGCAGCAAACCTAAGGGTATTTATTGTTTCGCCAAAAGCAGAGGGATTCGTATGCATTGTACAGAGGACTCTGACTAAAGATTCACCAGATAAGGCATTTTGTAATAATCTTGTTAATTTTGAGTTTCTATAAGGGATATGAGATAGATTACCATTTGTGATTTGAGAAGTTGAAAGCGAAGATAGTTTAGAAATGACAGTTCCCAAGGCAAGAAGAGACTTGTTGATGTATGCTCCTTCTTTCCGCCTTTCAGTTTGAGTTGTGGCTCGCTCACTACCAGCTAGGTCACATAGGCTCAGTGTACTATAACGTTCAAAGCCTTCGGAGCTATTTTTGTCAGTTGAAGAGACCCTAAGTTGTACAACGGCATGAGATCTTGAACTTCTTGCATTGAAATCGGTTGCACTTGTTCTACGTAGCATGTCACCTTGTTTTATTAAGGAAACGACATCTTGCGGGTGTTGAACAGTCAATTCTTTAAGACCTGCGGGTTTAACTTCACCAGTTTTCGGGTCGTCCCTTAATTTAAGATCTTCAGACAACGTTGCAGGACTTAAAAGGTCATTTAATTTTTCATTGTAAATTTCCAAATATGATACTTTAACAATGAAATCTCGATCGGGTTGGGTAGATATTAGAGAAAATAGAGAGTCAATTGCTAGAGGGATGATTCCTGGGTCAGTATCTGTTCCTTGCATTGAATGTGTTTTACCAGAACCGGTCATTCCATAGGCAAACACTGTGCCATTAAAACCTTCGATTGAGTTAATTACCAAGTCATGCACCACCTTATCATAAACGTCGGAATTTGGAATTATTCCGTGAAAAACGTTATCAAACGCAAACTCCCCTACGTCGGGGGTTGATATTGTAGAGTTTTCAGTGGAAATATCCCAAAGGTCGGAATGGTCGTCAGGGTTTGGGCGAACTCTAATAGAAACAGAGATAGAAGATTGGGAAGGAGCTGTTGATGGAGCCAGAGAAGGCTGTTGAGAGATACTGGTGAGACTTGAGTGTCGACTGGATAAGGATGAGGTGCTGCACCTAGAAGCGGCTCTTCCGAAAGGGCTCAGAGCTCTTTCTGGAACTAGGGAGCTTTGCCTGCGGGAAGGGATGGCAGGAGAGGCAGGGGTCAGAATGGAGGAAGGGCGATCTCTGGGGGCAAAGGGGTTGGTATATCTGGAGACCTGCGACAGCCTTGAGGGGGACTGAACGGGGACGGAAGGGCGGGAGAGGGGACGGCGATCCATGGCCATACACAGCTATAAATGGAGGTTTTGATGTGTTTTCCAGTGGGAGAAAACAAACAAGAATAAAATCTTATTGCAGTCTGACACGTGATCTCAGTTACAACACGAGATAGTGATGCTGCAGGAGTGCATGCGGGTCGCAGGCCTTTTTGCAGCCCAGAGAAATCGGTATCTTTCAACTTTGCCAGTTTATAATAATAGAACTTTCTCTGAGATCTTTTTGCGACACCCAGTTGAACTTAATATTGTCCGCAGATTGAACCCAGGAAGCCTCATGGAGCTCTTAGATCTCCCCACAGGGTTAGCCACACTTCATGTAATCTACACGGGTTGGAAATAGTGAAAATTAAATTAAACATTGGCATATTTATTATATTCGACTCTCTTTGTTTATATTTTGCGCAACCAATGGTGAATTTACAAAATGCTGTGTTTTAATTCACTAGCTATTTAATCCTTCGAAATCCCTCTTTCTCCAATTTTCTTTATTTCTTTGTACAAAATTAAATTTCTTCAATCATTTCCTCTCGTTCAAATGGCCTCGCAAACTGCACAAACGTCGACCTCACTTTGTGTTGATGACTACTCCATGGAAGGCTTAGTGTCTTTTGATTACATTTTCAAACCTGTACAGCTGCAATTGTTGCAAGATCTGGAGTCGTCTCCTCAGTCAGAACCACAAAGCTGCTCGACCTCATCTTCTCATCAATTTCCCGACTCCAAAAATGGCCATGATATCAACCCTATATCCCATTTAACAACTGTGGCTGATGGTAAAAACCATGAGATCACAATCCAAAACATTAGTAACATGAATACATCATCTCAAGATTCTCAACTATCGCTATCGGCTCCCGCTTCCCTGTACTCCTTCCCTTCATCACCCTGTTCAAATTCAACCGCGGCAACTGAAAGAGATAACCAAAGCCTCATGGATAATAATAGCAAGCCGTCAGTACATGCTCACATTAATACTGATCCTTCGACAGTACGTGTTGGTTGCCAGTTTCCTCTTACTCGAGTTTCGGCTTCATGTACTTCTGTAATTAAAGTTGCTATTAAAAAAATTAAAAGAAAATGCGTGAGATCTCTTTCCTTGCGTCGAAGCGATGTGCGTCTTGTTCACTATACCCATGTTCAAAGAAGGAAAAAACACTATGTTAACCATTCAAGTGCTATTACTTACATATTAGATGCAGAAAATACTTTAGAAACTCAACCTACTAAGCCTTGCGATTATGATGATAAACTACCGACCCCAATTGATCTTTATAATAATCAAAACTTCAACTACAATGCTAATGAAACTTACGGTCCTTATAGTTTACTGGATGATGAATATAAATCGGAATCTTTAGCTGTTCGAAATATTAATGCAGAGCTTTTCACATCAATATCTCAGAATAACTATAAGTATCATAATCGATTGAGTGCTTACTCTGTAGATGGATTTGAAATTGATAATTGTCACTTTTCATCTCCTTTACATCTGACTCGAGAAAATACACGAATGCAATTGGTGTGTACCAATAAAGACCCCTCACTGGACATACAAGATGATAATACCTCGATTAGTGCTGAGGAAGCTGGTGAAGATGCTGATTTCAAAATTTATGATGACAAAGATGACTTAGTTCGCTCCTGGAGTTTATATCTTAAAAGAGTTTTAGCAAATAACGTCCATAAAAGAAAGGAAATGGCACAATATAATTCTCTGGATCCAGATCTGTCTGGCACAACTCTTGGGCTGGATAACGATAATATAATTATAAAGGATTATAATAGTTCATGTGTTTATAATACGCATGATCATCATGACCAAATCTTATCAGGCGAAACCATATAACCTCCTTTGTAATTTCATTGGAAATCCTTAGTTTAAGATTAAACTTTCATGATTATAATTTATATTTTAATTTACTTTCATTTTTTTCTTCTATTTTTGTTTTAAAGTTAATAAATAAAATTAAATCCACGTAGGCTTATTCGAATTTTAACGTTCGTGTCAGACAAAAATTTCACCCTCTAATCTACTGTTAACCTAGTCTCTACTCTCTAACATTAATTGCATACTTTTACTAGCTTTTTCCCATTTTCCATGTATTAGTTTTTTTTTTCATTCAAGGTGAAGGGGCTCAAGACCCTTTTATTTTTGTTTCTATTTTTATTTTTATTTTTATTTTCTACTTTATTTTGCAATTGATTTAATTTAAACTCTATCATTAATATCAATAATTCTATTTGATTTGTATTCTATATAATTAGAAAAGTGGTTGTAAGGAGAGTTACATTCTTTCAAGCTTAGTTATTTACAATGCCATATTCAATCTGTCGCCATCAACTTTGCTGGTATTCAATGTAATATCTGCTTTGTTTTTCTTGTTATGATCAACCAAGGTGTTAAAGTTCAAGAAGTAATCAGCGACTGGTTTGGCATACCATCGATTATGTGTAGCGGTAAACCAGCCCAAATGACCCCCTAAATCAGTTGTTGCCAGTATTAAATATGGGTTTTTCTTAACCTCTCGATAAGGAATCAATGGATGGCCACTTATTGGATCATCTTCAGCGTTAAGAATAAGAGTAGGCGTGCGAATGTTAAAGATTCGATTAACACTTGAAGCCCATCTATAATAGGCACCCGCGCTGTTGAAACCAAACATTTTTGATGTCAACAAATCATCAAAATCATCAAGATATTTAAATGTATTCAATTTTGCCAATCCTTCGCTTATATTGGGATCTTTTTCGAAGACATCCAAATGAAGTGTGACCAGTTTTATGAGAGATTTTGTCATCACAGAGGAATAAACTCTACCGATTAGTGACTGGTGTAGGACGGTCGATGAGATATTAAGATCCCATGGATCGGCTAAAACTGCAGCAGCCTTAATTAAACTGTTGTCTCCTTCTTGACCCAAATAATTTGCTAAAATTGAAGCACCAAGACTGAATCCCATCGCATAAATTGGCCTATTTGGATAGGCCTCGTGGATCATTTTAGTGAAATGTCTCATATCTTCTGTCCAAGCGCCACAAAACAATTGTGGTGTAGAGATTTTGCCTTTAGCACATCCTCGAGAATTCAAAACGACACACTCAAAATTGTATTCAGGCGAAGACAAAATTGAAAGAACCGATCGAACGTAGGATTCGTAGCTGCCTCCAGTGAGTCCGTGTAAGGCAATCATGATAGGCTTGGTATCTTCAGATCGCATCAAATCAATCTCCTTTTCCGATAAAAGTCGGGTTCTAGGAGGTAGTTCATCTGTTGGGTCGGTACTAATGGTTTCTGGTTTAGGTAGGACAAAATCAGCAGAACTCACTCCACCATCTGGAAACTGAATAATCCTTCTACCATAATGAATGGTGTCAACGTCCGAAAATTTGTTTATAGCAGTCCATGCTGTTTGAAGATGATTGTTTCCGAGGATAGGACTCATCCACGTCATTGCATCCTGCTTTAGCTCTGGGATAGAGTCCACTAGCTCGGAATGCTGAAGATACTCATTAGATCCCGACTGTAAGGGCAAACGCACGGTAGTTGCTGCCTGGAATCTGTGAACGTATGATCGGACGCCAAATGGGATTAGCATAACTGTCTATATCTAGAGTAGTAACGATGGTGAGGATTATATTGAAATTTATCAAATATCAACCTCGGTTATTACCACATCACGTGTAAATATAATAACGTTACTCTCTACAATTATACAGCTGTACTGGTAATTAAGCTGAAGTAATTACTCAACTAACATATATAAAATGTATAAAATGATTATATATACCTATTTCGGTGGTTCTGGCTTTGTGACCACATAAATTTCTCTTCCAGTTCCAGTTCCACCCATAACTGGTGGAATAGGAGCCAATGAATTTCTTCTAGAATTAATTGGATCTCGGCATTCAACAATATGCTTCTGTATACCTTGTACTTGCTTGGTTCTCTCGACAATAGTCCCGATGCGATAATTATGAATAAAGGTTGAATCCGTAGCTACAGGAATTTGACTAGAGCTAGCGTCATGAGCTACAGGAGTATCAGTTAACAACCGCTCTGTTTCAGTGTTTTCTTGCCCTGTTTCAACTGCTGCTTGCCTGGAGGTTTTTCTACTTAAGTTCAATTGTGTGGCTTTTTTAATAGTATCCCTCTCGGAATTCCAAAGTGCGCCATAGTTTGAAGATTTGCGACGTGATTCCGTATCAGAAGTTTCAGGGAGCCCATGGACAATGTCTGAACTTGATCGTTTTAAATTCTTAATTTTAATGTTTGGAATAGTGGTTTCCATGGGGTGTGCAGCAGGATTCGAGGGTCCTAACTTAGGAGTGACAGATTTGCCCGTAGCCAGATCAACTGCAATTGAATTATTAGATTCCTCTCGATCTAATTGTTGTAATTGATGAAAGTAATAGGATAGTTTAGTCTTTGATAAGGGGCCGGGCTGTCTTCTTCTAATAGCATTGTGAACATCAACGAAAACATCAGATTCATCTATGATCTCTTCGCCGATTAATTCCTCGATGACATCTTCTAAAGTAACAACACCTAAAGCACCTGTTGGTTCCCCTGGAGTTTCACTTAACACTATCATATGCGATTTACCTTCTTGGAAATAGTTGAGTATATTCAAGCAAGAGGCGTCTGGTCTAGTTTCCGGAAGTGTGGCCAATGGAAATGAGTATATGGGGAGAGCATCTTCTGGATCGTAACTTATTAGAATTCTTACAAGTAACATACCAATAAAATTTGTAGGTTCATTTGGAAAGTAAATTGGAATTCTACTGAAGCCAGATTTGAGAATATCTTCCACTGTTGATTCATCTAATATTCTATCTGAAGGCATTGTATAGATATCTTTTATTGGAGTCATTACACGGCCAACCGGTTTATCTTTTAAATCCAAAACAGCGGAGATGATAGTGACCTCGTCTTCGCTAAGTCTTTCAAGAGCAGTTCCCATTGATTGGTGTAAGTTAACCAAAGATTTTAAGCCAGCACGTTTATATATCGTTCCATGATCTTCACCAAGTAAGTAGTCTAGTAGAAGGGCAGTGGGATAAGCGATTGGATACATGAGATACATTAATAACAAAACAAATGGAGACAATGTAGCACCTATTGACAATCCATATCTCACACAGACTGATTGTGGAATTATTTCTCCAAAAATGACAATGGAAACGGTTGAAAATACCACAGCAAGATAGCCTCCCCCGATGCATCTATCGAGGATGATTGGAAGAGTTTCATTGGTTATAACATTTCCTAAGAGTAAAGTAACGAGAACCCAATGCTTCCCTTTATTTAGCAAAGACAAGACTTTCTTGGCATTCAATTTTTCCTTCGGTTCTCCTGACTGTTCGATGACTTTCAGGTTGACGGAATCCTGGCCCATGAGAGCTAGAGTCAGGCCTGCCATCAGACCCCCTAGTAGAATGAGACAAACGGAAACAAGTATGTAAATGTAAAAGGCAGTGCCAGAGAGTTGGTGGTCATCTTCCTCTGATGTCGAAGGTTCCGGGAGATCCTGAAGCGTGATGGGTCTGGCGAGGACGGGAATCAGCAGTGACAGTGATAAGATGCTCTTGTATATACCGAACTTGTGTGAAGTCGATATCATCGTAGCAATGCAAGGTTAGGATTTAAAGCTTAATCAGATTCAGAGGTGATGATGAAAAGTCGAAAACCAAATTTATGTCTTTGTGCTGCAATTGCAATAGGCATGGGAATAAAGAAATTGGACTCCAGACTACGGTCACTTCTCAGGTCGCAAACCATCATCTCGTCTCCAGCAGATGCCATCAGAGAGCTCGTTCACAACTCCATCGACGCAAAGGCATCGAGCATTACCGTTTGTCTGAATCTGGCAACGCTCAGCTTCTCCGTTTCAGACAACGGCCAGGGACTCACTCCCGACGATTTGTCCCAAGCAGGAAACCCGTTCTCAACCTCAAAATTATCGGACCTGCAAAATGTGGATCTTGTGAGAACCTTTGGCTTCAGAGGTGAAGCAGTTCACTCGCTAGCCGCCATCTCACACCTCACCATGACAAGCCGACATGTCGACTACAACAGCACCTACTCCATAAAAATAAACTACGGGAAGCGCCTTTTCAGCTCGCCGGCGATCGTCTCCAGCACACATCACTCTAAACTGGAGGCACATGGAACCGTCGTGAATCTGAGAAACTTGTTTGCTTGTACTCCAGTCAGAAGATTACAAATCGAAAAACTGAGAGATAAGGGGAAGCTTTTAGAAGAAATCAAACGGCAATTGGTTCTGATACTACTAGTAAGACCTGAAATAGACCTGAAGGTTCTGCTTATCACCTCCAGTGAGAAACAGCAATTTATTGGTTTCTCTGAACAATCCAACTCAAACACCCCCACAGAACTGCTACTGCTGAGACACATCTACGGGTTGGATCTCTCTTCAAACTATGAGCCCATTTGTGCAAAGTATGGGAGTATCTCGGTTTCAGGGTTCATAGGTTTTGAGCCGGTACAGACAAAGAAATTTCAATTCATATTTATCAATGATCGTTTATATGATTCATCTAATACGCTAAAAGAAATTGATAATATCTTCATAAATTCAGATTTCTCTTGCAACAATTTAAGTGTGGGAAAGCCTTTCTCTTCACATCCAGTTCTTATATTCAAAATAACCACTCCAGTGTCAAGGTCCGATATATTACAACATCCCTCCAAAACTATCTTTAAGAGCGAATTTGAGGATGCTATACGAATCATATTATTAAAACTATGTCGGTCTTTTCTTTCTGTAAACAGCTACTCCGAGGGAAAATCTAAACGAACCTTAAGCTTGCACTCAAATGTAAACCAGAAGATTAAAGGGACTAACACTGATAATGATAAATTACCAATGTCTATTTCAAGTGGTCATATGATGAAATCTCATGCGAGAATGGGAAAAGTCGACCAATCGGAATTGAAAGGAAGAACTTTTTCTGAAAACCTACTCCATGAACATGATTCTATAGCTGCAGTAAGAGTAGCAACTAATTTCAACTATCAACCACCAAGCCAACCCTTGAGTTTGTGTTCCAGCACTTCAAGAGCATTGAATATCATACCAGAACACTTTAAGAAACATGGTTGTCAACCTATAAAAGACAGAGAGATAAAAAAGACAAAACTCTCTGACCCAGATCTCATTACATCCGCATTTTTTACTCCCAAACAATATGAATTGAATTTCAAACTGTCTAAAAGTCATCTCATAGATTGTACAGTTATTGGTCAAGTTGATAAGAAATTTATACTGATTACGAGCGGCACGTTACTTATAGTATTAGATCAGCATGCCTGTGATGAGCGTGTCAGGGTAGAACAATTATTGAAGCAACATGTAATGAATGCTGTTGATAATTACCATAGTGGTGCTTCGTCCGGTGATCTAATGAATCCTTCATTAAATCTATATTTTCCCTCTGATATTACTAACCTTCTCATCCTTCCACAATATCAGAAAGAATTTCGGTTTTGGAATATAATTTACAATGTTAACAGCACTGGCAATATTCAAATAACACATTTGCCCTTATTAGTAAAAGAGAAATTGGTATCGGATTCAACGTTTCTACAAAAGGGGATTTCACAACACATATATGATCTTTGTGAACGTCAGATATTACCTTTTAAACCACCTGTAGTCAAGAATCAAGTATCTGACTTTGTCTGGTGGAATGGTGTGACATGTATTCCTTCTTTCCTTCTCAATACAATTAACTCCAAAGCTTGCAGACAGTCTATCATGTTTGGAGACATTTTAACAAAGCGAGAATGTGAGCTATTAATTGGACAGCTAAAGCACTGTAGACTCCCATTTGTTTGTGCTCATGGAAGACCATCCGTGGTTCCATTGACGGATTTCGGCGAGATCAATTGTTATCGTTAATTATATCTAGAGCTTATCGTACAATTATCCTGTCTTATTAATATTATGTCATAGGGTAAATATATATTATAATTTTGCTTTATTTCTGTATGCTACACGATTATAATTATTGAATTAGTGACTGCAAATTTCAAATTTCAGGGGTTAAGAGGTAACTAGCTAATATAGTTATATTTATCAAAAGGAAGATATTTATATAATTGATTATCTTTAGAATTTGGATATTGATATTGAGGTATATCTGCTTTAAATTACAAAGTATTAATATATAGTAAATTTCATTTAAATTCAAAATTATTTCAAATTTCTTCTAAGCTTCATTTACCATAATTAACAATGAAGAAAGAGATTCTTGATATATTAATAATGATCTGTTCTACACAGAAAAAAGCAGAATTCACAATTCTAATGCTTATTCTAAAGTTCATTATGGAGAAATTTACATCTAAAGACATTGAGAAAACGGTTAATTCGGCTAGAGACAGTGACACCAGTCCTAAAAAGAGCAGTGTGTCATATGCAGGAATACTCAAAGGGTTATACTTGCTTGTTAGTAGTCGTAACAAGGAAGACTTTGAGAAAGCCGTTAAGGTTATTTGGGACAATAGAGCTGGTATTGAAGCTGGAGTTAAAAAGGCTCACCAGAAATGTAACGTTTACCGGGAGAAGAGATCGGTAAAAAAAGAAATGAGGGCAAAAGAAATGAAGGACAGAGAAATGAAGGAAAAGGAAATGGAGGAAAAGGAAATGAATGAGCAATGGCAAGGAACGGACGAAAACAAGGAGGAAACTTATAAGGAAGATATGGAGGAAGATGTGTATGAAGTGCGCAAAAATAAATCTAGTGGAACCCTTGATTTCCTTTTCAATTCTGCTGTTTCTGGCGATACGACCAGATTCAAAAACGATTTGAAGTCTGTGGCCAAGGAAAAGTTTTCGACTTGGACAGACTCCTTCAATGGGTCTCAGAAAACCGCAAACAGCCGTGGGATATTTGTGAGTGAGAGGTCGCTTACAGGTAATGAGAATGACTTTAATTTTGATAATGTTGTTTGGAATCATGGTAGCACGTTTGATTATAATGCACAACAACAACAGCAACAACGACAGCAGCAATTTAGACAATACTCATCATATCCGTCGGGATCCAGGTCGTATTATCAAAATAATAATGGCTATAATGCTTTTGAAAGATCCAGTTATAGTCGTGGTGTTAGAATGCTATAATTTTAACCTTAAATATTTGTTTTATATTTAAATATGCCATTTTAGTGAAGAAACTCGTGACTTCGTAACAAAATTTTGTTAACAAGGAAAGAAATTGTTATTTTGACCACACACTTAGGGACGATGTCTAAACCGTCCAGCCCTAAAAGCGAAGACCATTTACACAGAAACTATGTAGCAACAGGAGGAGAAGCTGTGATTTGTGGTAGCATATCAGGAATCCTATCGAGGTGAGTGGTGATGACATGAAGCACAAGCCAAACAACACTAACATAATCCAAGGTTTGCAACCGCACCTTTCGACACAGTCAAAATTCGTCTACAATTACAGGTTGAGGCGAAAAATGGGAAATATTCTGGTCTATTGAAATCGATGAGATTGATTGTCCGTGAAGAAGGAATAAAGGTACCTTTTTAAATTTTGTGGATTATATTATTTTGTTTATACGATGGAGTTCTAATATTGATATACTTACTGTTTTAGGCATTATGGAAAGGAAATATACCTGCTGAAATTTTATATCTTTGTTATGGTGCGGTCCAGTTCACCTGTTATAGTGCTACAAATAAGCAACTGAACACTTTGCAACAATATTATGGCTTTAAACTTCCTGAATCAATCCAAACCTTTGTAACAGGTGCTGTCGCCGGATCAGTTAGTTCTCTCACTACATATCCTTTCGATTTACTTCGGACACGATTTGCAGCCCAAGGAAATGGAAATAAAAGAATATTCACCTCGTTGCCACAAGCAATTGGGATTATTTATAAAGCAGAAGGAGTTTCTGGATTTTTCAAAGGTGTTAAACCGGCGGTGTTTGCAATCACTCCGTACATGGGCCTATTTTTCACCAGTTACGAGGCTATGCGGCGACTTTTTGATAATTATCCGATCTTACCTGGCACTTTCTCGGAGCCTGTTTCGAGTATTATAGCTACGATTGTTGGAAAAGGTGTGATATTTCCTTTGGATGTAGTAAGAAGAAGACTACAAGTCCAAGGAATTTATCGTCAATACTATCTGCAAGAAATACCAAAGTACCCCAGTAGTATTATACAGTGCTTGAAACAGATAATTGTTTATGAAGGAATACGAGGTCTTTATAAAGGGTTTTTAGTTGCGATTATTAAATCCGCACCAGCAAGGTTTGTTGAACATTTGTTGGGAAATATATTTAATAAAAATACTAACATATCTTTTTTTAAAGTGCGATTTCTATTTGGGTTTATGAAGAGTCCCTTCGAATGCTTCAAGCATATAAACGTTATGATACGCTTATATAATGTCAAAATTTATAACTTTCAGCCAACTTATTATTAGCAACTACCTGCTGTGTTATTTATTTATTTAATGTGATAGACAAGGAATCCAATTACAATGTACTATATAATATATATATTTATACTTATAGAGTAAGATCATGATAATTCCATGAAATGAAATATAAAAATGAACCAAAAATCAAATGCAAATATAAATAGAATAAAAAATTAATAAACATAAACATAAAAATAGAAATAGAAATGAAAAAGCAATCATTGCAAGGAAGTGAAAACTTGGAAACTTACAATATTCAATATAATGTACTGAACAGATCTTCTCTTCTATGGGGGTTGTGTCTAAAACTATTAGTATCTCCCAAGTCGTTATTTCCTGATTTGTGCTTAAACGTGAATCCAATAAAACTGTGAGGAGGGACATTTCTATCTGCCAAGTTCTCTATTTGGAACTTTTTATCCATCACTTCTTTATATTTTTCCATATCTTTTTCATTTGAAAAATCATCAAAGTAACCAGCATCCTCATCGTCATCCAATTGAGGTATAAAAGGGGGAGATCTTTCTCTGACATGAACCCAATCAATATCAGCAAAATAAGGGAATCGTTTTATTTCTTCAAAAGATTTGACACGATCCTGGAAGGTTGTTATTAAACGAGAAATGAGTTGCCATGTACGATCACTAAAAACAAATCTACCATCTTCATATTGAGGTCTGCGTAACGTTGTTCTCCAATTTCTTAAATTGTGATAAGTTTCTTCTGGGCTTCCACCAGCAAATGGAGGATAACCAACTAGGGTTTCGAACAACATACAACCCAAAGACCAATAATCAATTGTATAATCATAGTGTTTTCCTTGTAAAACTTCAAGAGCCATATAGTCAGGAGAACCAACTATAGAATTTGCATATTGAACATCTTTCATTCTCATGGACCTGTATAATTTTTGTCGCTCTTTGACTGACCTAGTTGGAACTTTCAGATCTTTGACAGCATTTAACTTCAATTTCATGCTTTCGATTTTCTCATTTGATACAGATCCAGCGGCAAGACCAAAATCTGTGAGTTTAATATGGCCTTTTGAGTCTATGAGGAAATTTTCAGGTTTCAAATCACGATGTGTGTAACCAAGATCGTGCAAAGCACTAACAGCTGCAAACATTTCACTTATATAGAAACGAGCATGGGGAGGGACCAAAACTCCAGTGTTGTTTAGCAGGGTACGATAATCGCCACCGGGGACAAATTCCATAGCCAGATAGACATTGTTTTGATCCTGAAAAGCGTATAAGAGTTTAACTAACCAATCCGATCGAGTATTTGTCAAGATATCTCTTTCAGTTAAAACATGTCTTGTCTCATCTAATTTCATAAGCAATTTTTTGTTGAGAACTTTCAAAGCACAAATTTCACGGGTATCCGATTTTCGAGCTAGATAAACCTCTCCATAACCACCCTGGCCGACTTTAGTTATCAGTTCAAAGTCCTTGTGTCTGGGTTTAACTCTTCGTTTGCGCAGAGCAGCTCTTTCTCTGCCGCAATAGGATTTCCACTGGACCTGTAGTTCTTTGGGAGGAAGGTTTGCGATTGCATCTGTGACAGTGACCATTCTTTGGCGTCGGTTGATGACATAATCGAACAGATCGTAGTAGTATTCCAGGAAGTACATCTGACAGACACTGACCAGACGTTTTGTTTTGGGGAGGTTTGCCTTGACGTAGAACTCTCTGGGCAGCGAGGGGGTTGCAGCCACCGGACGAGTGGGAGAGTGGGACGGAGAGTGGGCTGGAGAGTGGGTCGGGGAGGTGGATAGAGTCACAACATTTCCTTGGACAGCACCTGATTCCTGGACGGTTTGCAGTTTGTTCTGGTTGGATTCTCTGTTGGGGAGGACTTGATCGATGTTTCTGGAGAGGTCGGGAGCCGGGATGCGAAGATCCTCGACGCCACGGGTGATGCGGTCGAGATGGGAGGCCATTCGAGATCTGAGATGATCCACAAGCAGCGATGAAAAAGGTTGGAGGTTGACGGACGGTGCTGGGATGTACGCGTGGTGGGGCGAGGACGGCGTAGACATGGGACCGGCAGGGCAGTTGAGCAGCACTTCCCAGCTCAGAGCTTTCTCCAAGCACATGTTCGCAAAGCTCTCCGCCATTCTTCTGTGCTGCCAGCCGCGTCGCCAGGGCCTCCAGGACACCCCGTCCCCCGGGTCCTTCACAGAGGAGACCCTCACGGCCCCTACAAAGCTGGCCCAGCTGTCCCGGCGTAGCGTCCACCTGACCGACCCGACCCCAAACGTCCTGCCCCATAGGCTGTCCCTCAAACTGGAGCGAAGTCCGGATCCGGCTGTGCAGCCTGCCATCTTCAACGAAAAACGCGTTTCCGAAACCTCCCAGACCCTCAGCATCGACAACCAGGGCGATCAGTACACTGCTAACACTGGTAACACCGCACATACCGCACCTTCCCTTGCAGGAACCGCCCGTGATAATGATGATACTCGTGACGATCTCGACGTCGAGGAAAAAGTCCTCAGCGAAGAAGAAGAGGAAGAAGATGTTGACGGCATCGTCGTTTATACGTCCTCCGTATCGGCTGCGGACCCAAATACAAGTATGAACGCTATTGACTCTTCAACAAGGCTGGCTGAAACTCCTGCCATTACGACCACCCGGACGGTTTCAACTTCAGATTCAACCACTTCTTCTAATGATTCCTCAAGCTACGAGTTAGAACTTAATGGTACTCCAAGTCTTTCATTACGACCGCCTATAACTCCCCTACAAATGGGTTTAGGTGCTGCCGACGTAGAAAACTTCGCCTTTATGGATATTCAACCTGGTCAAGTCACACAATCTTCAGGCTATCTACTTCCCCCAGTCTCTCCACTATTTAAAGGACGCAAATGCTTAGTGCTAGATCTTGATGAAACGCTCGTTCACAGCAGTTTCAAATACTTACGATCCGCTGATTTTGTCATACCGGTGGATATAGATAGTATGGTTCATGATGTTTATGTTGTTAAACGGCCTGGAGTTGACGAGTTCATGAAAGCTGTTGGTCAGCTATATGAAGTTGTTGTTTTCACCGCAAGTGTATCTCGTTATGGTGATCCTTTACTAGATATACTGGATACCTCTAACTCTGTACATCATCGTCTTTTCAGAGAAAATTGCTACAATTATCAAGGAAATTTTATAAAAAATTTATCTCAATTGGGACGAGATTTAAAAGATATCATAATTTTGGACAATTCCCCAGCTTCTTATATATTTCACCCTCAACATGCCGTGCCAATATCAAGTTGGTTTTCCGACTTACATGATTGTGAACTGTCTGATTTAATCCCATTTCTACGTGATTTGGCAGTAAAGCGTGTTGATGATGTTAGTGTTGTACTCGATGTGAGTATATAATTAACTGTTAATTAATTAATGGCTTGCAGCATCTCTCTTTTATTAATTATCAATCTTATTTTAAATGTTTTTTTTTTTTTTTGCTATTTTTTTCTAGTCTCTATATCTATTTGTTTTATCTGTTAACATCATGACTTTTCATTTTTTATATATTTTCATCGGTTTTATATAATGGCTATTATTCTCATTGGAAATCTACACTCGCCTTTCCAAGTTTTAATATTATCAGGCTGTATAACTGGAATCGCAATTGTGTATACTCATTTATTTTATATGCATGTGTACTTTATATCAGATTTCTATCTACAGTTATAATGTCTCACTAATAATTTTGGCTGCCTGTTTATAAGTCTCCAACACCTTTTTACATTTCTCCCGTTCTATAACCAAGTTTTCATCCTCAAATAATAGACTATCAAAAAGAGTTTCTTTATAAATTTCACTGACCAATGTATTTTGTACCGATTCCCGACAATGATTTACTAGTAAACACATGATAGCTTTAGGAACTTGATCTTGAATCATTTCCCGAACAATATCAAAGTATGAAATAATTAAACGACGAATAAGTTCACATTCCATTATTTCACTATCTGACATGCTTGTGTCACTGTTTATATTTAACTCATCAACCGATTGACTTAATGATTGGTGATGATCATGAGCTCTACCAGAATTAACTGAACCAGGTAGAAACCCAGGTTGTTGTTGCTGTCCAAAACTAGTAAGTACTGAGTTAGCACCAGGCTGTTTATTTGAAGTAGTTGAAGAAAATTGGGGTTGACCATTCCCGTTATCAACACCATTAGCATTATTATTTCCTCCAAAAAAGTAGTTGAGGAATGATTCTTTATTTTCAGACCCAGAGTTTCTATCTATTGAGGTTGTTTTAACAGCATCTCCTCCAAGTAACAAATCATTTGTTTCATCACTTCCATTTGAAATAGAATCCTTACTACTACTAGGCCGTCCTTTCGATGCACTTCTATTTACATTACCTTTTTCTTTATCATGTTTTTCATTTTCTTTTCTTTCATTCTGATCTTTAAGAATTTGTTGACGTTTCAACTGTGATTTCTGAGCCTTTTCCTTTGCCTGTTTTTCTTCCATCACCATTTGCATAGCAGAGGCTGCACCTATAAATTGTGGATGATTGGTATTAATGTAGGCACGGTGAATTGAAATGAGGGATTCAACATAACTACATGTTGGCCCAAGTCTAACACGAAGTAAGTCTGAAACGACTGCTATAATTTTAGCTTTCAATTTTGGATATCGGTCAAGATCACCGGACCCACAGTTATGACATATTCTCATTAGTTCTTCATAAACGAGTTCAACACATCTATTGGATGGGCCTTCTAAAAGCTTAATCTGAGGTTTGACAAGTAAATCAAAGGCAAGTTCTGGGACAAAAAGTGAGGGTCTTGGACCAGTAGAGTTTCTTATTGCAGTTCTAATGTCTGTAAGACTTAAACTTTCCAAAGCATTAATGGATTGTATAGAATGACCAAACACTTCGTTATATATATAGTATATTCTAGCACCACCACATAATTCTTTTGTTGAAATATCTAAAGAAGTTCCCTCAATAGAAGAAACAAAGTTATTAGCAAAACGGGTCATTAATTGTAAAATGAGAGTGCCTCGATGTTCTTTTCCAGAAAACAAAGCATCACCACCATACTGAGCGAGTTCTTGTTCAGTTTGACCAATTAAGGTGTTGAGCCTTGCTTTTATGTCAGGTAGTCTTTCTCTAATGTGATTAATTAGAGTGTTATTCAAAGTTTTGGCTAAAAACGAGGTACCACATTTATGAGAAATATTTCTGTAGACAGGGTGATTTTGGAAGAACTCCGACTCACGAGCTAGAGAGTCTCTTAGAGAAGTTGCAGAAGCAATATCCTGTTGAGAACGATTGACTACCCCAATAAACCCCAATTTAAGAGGATATACTCTTCCAGTTAATATTTCCAGGGCGTTTGTTCCATGGTCCATAAGATCCATTTTTGTGAGTATACCAATGGTACGCTTTCCCTGTGGATCCACTTGACGAGCTAATTTCAAAGATTCTGAATTGACCAGATCATCAGTTGCAGGAGAAACGGCCAAGATAATACTGTTGGGTTTAGCAATATATTCAAGTATAAGGTTGCGAATCTGTTTCTCGATGTCACTAGGCTGATCACCAATTGGCAATTTAGTAAGGCCTGGAAGATCGACAAGGGTGAGATTTAAGACATGGGGCGAGTAAATCTTGAGGTTGATAGGTAATCTGTTGATGCCTTTATTACTTCCAGCAATACGAGCAGTTTCCGATTCGATTTCGCGTCTGATAGCAGCAAAGTCATAAAATCTGCTTCCTGGGATGTGAAGAAACTCGCCGTATTCAGAGGTGTTTGTGGGAGAAGCAGAAGGGTGTGAGGATTTATCCAAGGAGATGTGCCTCGATTGATCTTCGTGGGGGGATCCAGTACTAGTTGTGGGATGGGGGGTGTTGATGAGCTGAAGAATCAGCGGACGGCGCGTGACAATGCCTGTTCCACGGGGAAGAAAGTCGCGACCAACTGAGAGAGACTAGTTAGTTAAATGGAGCAACAAAGATTCATCTGTTCAGGAGCATACCGATATTCTCCAGAACGGAGCTCTTGCCGCAGGATTGGGAGCCCACGACAACGACCTGGGGGAGGTCGATGGTGTCCGAGCCGATTGTGTTGAACACCAGGTCCTGCAGTCTGTTGACAAGCGGAATGAGATCCTCGAGCGACGACATCTGTTTTGATCTTAAAAGGTGGCGAACTGAAGGAATATTAGACGTGTGTGGAAAGAAATAGCGTCACGTGTCGCCAGGCGAGATTACTCAGAAAACATTGAATTTGTTCTTTACTGATCAATACATCACTAATAAATGGCGTTTTTCGGACTCTTTGGAACCAAACCTGCTGCGACTGTGGACACCCAGGACCACTGCGATGGTATGTGGCTGCTCGCCTCTGTTTTCCAGGGCTCCCACTAACACACTTTTTCCAGTTAAAAAACCCAAACCATGCTGTGTCTGCAAAGACGAGAAGTCTGTGAGAGACGAGTGCATGCTTCTGTATGGCCAGGAATCGGATAAGTGCAACGATCTTGTACTCAGCTACAAATCGTGTATGAAAGGTTTTGGCTTCACCATCTAGTTAGAATTGAAACGAATCAGCTGTAAATAGTTCAAACCTACCATTTCTCTAATATCGTGCCATAATTCTTTAATTTTTGCAATATTAATTGTAAGTAATCAACGTACTTTTACATCCTCCATTCTCCAATACTAGTACAAAGTAAAATGGGAGTACTCTCCAAATCCATCAAAGTTGCCCTGGTCCAATTGGCCGCCACTTCCGACAAGGCTTATAACCTCTCTAGAGCGAAAGAATGGATTACAAAGGCTGCTGCAAACGGTGCTGAGCTGATCGTCCTCCCAGAATGTTTCAACTCCCCTTACTCCGTCACGGCCTTCCCAAAGTACGCTGAACTGATCCCGCAAGGTGACACAACCGTATTCCTCTCCAATCTTTCCAAAGACCTTGGAGTTCTTCTGGTAGGAGGCTCCATCCCTGAAGTTGAGTTAATTGGCAATGTCCCCAAATACTACAATACTAGTCTTTCTTTTGGTCCCGATGGCGTCATTATAGCCAAACATCGCAAAGTCCATTTGTTTGATATTGATATTCCAGGCAAGATCTCATTCAAAGAATCCACAATCTTGTCTCCCGGTGAAAAGGCAACTGTCTTCAACCTGCCCACTTACGGCAACGTGGGTCTGGGTATATGCTACGATATCAGATTCCCTGAATTGGCAGCCATTTCAGCACGATCCCCGAACAATTCTTTTGCCCAGATTTACCCCGGAGCTTTCAACACAACTACCGGCCCTTTACATTGGCATCTTCTGGCTCGTGCAAGAGCCGTAGATAACCAAATATATGTTATCGTCGCTTCTCCAGCGAGAGATTTGTCTTCGGATTACCATGCTTATGGTCATTCCTTAGTCGTCGATCCATATGGTAAAATCGTCTCAGAGGCTGGAGAAGGTGAGGAGATAGTTTACGCAACTCTTGACCCTCAAATTCTCGAAACTATCAAATCTGGAATTCCAATTAGTACCCAGAGAAGATTTGATGTCTACAGAAATATTGCCAATGATGCCAAAGTTTCATCAATTTAAATATTACATATATTACTCTACATACGGCTTATAGAAAAACTAAATAAAAATAAAATGAACATGAACAAGAACATGAACAAGAACAAGAACAAGAAAGTATAACTAAAGGCTTCAAGAATAGTAAAACCCTTCTTCATCAATCTCCGAAATATCTGCCTCATCTGAAACAATTTCCTTTCCTTTCTTTATGTCCCCATCTACTACATCCATCATTTGAATTTTCAATCTAAGATCCGTCAAAATATCAACATGTTGTCTTGTCATTTCTGAAAGATTTGGCTTTTTGATTAGTATAGAGAGCCCATCTGACCATTCAAATCCCAATTCTGCTTTATTCGTGAAAAACGTTAGCAAATTAGGTTTCTCTCCCCTTCCTATTAATGTTATTTGTTTATAAACACTTCGGCTTGTCAAATTGATAAGTCGAATACCTGGTTGTAGATGGGAAGTTGGCGTAATATCTTTAGAAACTATGTCTAATACACTGTTGAGATCAATTGACTTGCATTCAGTTTCAAATTGTGAATAATATGCAGGTCTCTTTAAAAACACCTTATATAACAAATTTTGCCGATTAGGTGAAATTGCACAATATATTGCTTTGGCATCCCGGAATTGTAATGGGTTCTCTGCAAAACCCCAAGATCCCCGCATTAGAGATAAAACCCGTTGCTCTTTAATAAAAATTTCTGTTTCTCTGGCATACCTGCTCTCCATGGCTTCAAGATCGCGCCGCCAAGTAATCATAGGTTCTTTTTCTTCTTGTTGTAATTGATATTTTCGCAAATCTTGATACGACATTGCTCCAAATAAATCTGCCAAATCCTCCACCGTAGCTGTATCTGAAAGCTTGAAAATTACTTCTGTAGTCAAAACCATCAAGAGATTTTCAATATTGCAAAAATCTCCTGACTGTGCTTTTGCTGCCTTCCATATTCGGAACAGGTTCGCCATGCCATAGAAATATAATGTGCTCCACGCAAGAATAAAGTTTCTCAATACTTGTAAGGAAGGCCACGCTCTTCTCTTATGGTTCACTTTGAACAACGTAACTAAAAATTTAGTGATGGATGTAGCTGCTAATATCAAAGGAAGACAATATTCCTCATCTGTAAACATTAATTGTTCGGTATATGGCTTCTTAAACATCAGATTTTGATCTTTTAAAAAGTGAATCAGATCTAAAATATCCAAAATAGACATTTTTTTCGATAAATATTTGGATAGAGCATCTGAAAGCCCTTCAATTTCCCATTCAGAGTCCGAGAATCCTGCCTTCTTCCAACCTTCTCTATTATTACATCCTAGTGTGTCTCGAATCAATTGTAATGTCTCAGTTGCAAGCGTTTTATGACTTTCGTTTTTAAGATTCAATGGAGTTGCGTGTGCGGTTCTTAACACATCACGGTAACAAGACATGTATTCCATCACATCGCTGTGTACGACTATTAACTTGTCTTCGATCATATTCTATAATAATATTAATGTAAGTAAAGGGAGATGTTTCGTAATCAAAGGAGAAAGTTACTTACCATGAGGGATAAATTAAACCCACCTTCTCTTATCATTATAAGGGGGACAAGACATCGATCAGTTCCATCAAATAGAGTGAAGAATTTGGACAAGAATTTCATGAAAAGGCCGATTGTAGTGGGAGATTGGCCATCCACGCGTTGGGCAAGCAACTTGAATAATACATCGGCATGACTGTCGATAGAATACACAGTAGCATTGTATACTGGATCGATGATTCCCTTCAATTCCAAGCCTGTTAGAAGGACATTGATAGCAGCACAGAGTATGTCGATATCGGAATCAGCCAAGCGTTGTCTAAAAATCTTCATTCAACTGTTAGTTGGTATAGATCATTGTGTTTGACAGATAAAAACATACAATAGTGAAGACTTGACCCAAAAGTTTTTCATCGTTCAGTTGTGGAGTTGAGGGATCGCTGAATGCAAAAACCTGGGACACCCCATTAATACATCCAGCAATGTCGGCTGTATTTTGTAAAATGTTATCCATAAAAGTACAAATGAACAGGTTGCTCTGTTCCTTGCTCAGCTTTTCAAGTTCAGAATCCTGAACTCTGCCGAGATAACGCAATATCGTGGTTACGTCCATATTTGTAGAAGACCGGTACATTCTGAGTTTACTATCGAAAGATGGTGGATGGTTGGAAGGGAGTTACTCGTTAGCGTTATATATATATATATTTTATATCACACCCTATATTATCGACGCCTTGGTGCAATATTAAGCTTAAGGTTAAAGTTTTAGTGAATGTTTGTCTCACATCAAACGGTTTTACGTCACTATAACTTATACATATGAAATCTATAGTATAATATGTATAATGTTAAGAATAAGTATAATCTGGGAAGTCTCTATTACACCGGAATTAACTCTAGAAGATGGCCCATTCAGATGGGATGAAGTAACGGACCACAATGATAGATTTACCTACAAGGAGCTCTCGTATCGCGAGGGGTCTCTGATCCAATTTCCTGTCTGACCGTTCTTTACAGGTATCACCACAATTCTATGCTAACGTTACCATCTCAAGAGAATTAACAATATTCCTTTACCACTGGTTGAAACGATTACAATATTAATATTTTTGGATATGTAATGATATTCCTTAAAAATATGAGGAGATTCTTAAATATATAATGTTTAAACTAATAAAAATTATAAGAAAAGAATGTTGCATGAGGAAGTGAAGTCCTCCATATCAACAACATCTAATATATACTTTCATTTCTACGTAACTGAGTTTAGTTCTTACTTGATTAGATATAGCGTATAATCGTACAAGTGGGAATCAAAAATTCCCGTATCTCTTTATCAACACAATCCACCCAAAGTCACCCTCACTTGTATATCGTTATTACCAAATTTGGTGTTTGGTTCAAGCCCCAATTCATCAGCTCCCTTGTTGGATCATATTAATGTGCATCATCTGATTCATCTGATTCGCTTGAATCATTTTCTAGAAGAAATGAAGATCTATAAGACTCAGCCCGAGCGGGAGGCTTAAACTGCTTTGCTTCTGCTTCAACTTGATCTTTCAATTGAGACCCAATATTAATAGGTATACTAACTATTTCAGTAGGTGTTCCTCCTTCTGAAAGCATATTATTGTCTGTTGAACCTGCACCATCATAATTCGAATAATTCGATGTATGATATACTTTGTTGTATTCATATCTATAATCATACCCCCGACTTGTGTTTGTATTGTGACTAATGGCGTTGGAAAAATAATCAGGTTCCGTCTCAGTATTATACCCTTCTAATATCTCCTCATCATCATCAGTTGGATTTTTCAGTGTGGTGGCTGGAAGCATGGTTATTGTAGAGAGATTGTTATTATTATTTTCCTTCATCGGAGATAGGGTGAACCCAGATTTGTGCAAAGAGCTGGATGACCCTGATCGAACGTTCAGAAAAAATCCTCCTTCATCCTCGGAATCACTATCAGAATCACTTACTGGTTCTTTAAATTTATTTTTCATGTTTTTGAAATCGTGGTCATCGGTTGCAAAATCATTATCCTCGAATTTCTCTATCGTATCTCTTGGTACATCAACAGCAATACACTGTTGAACTCGATTATTGAAATGGATATGGCGATCCGATTTGCGTAGTGAAGATGTACTCGACGTTAAAGAGGAGTTAGCTGTATTGAACTTTCCAAATTCTGAGGAGGTTTTTGAATTTATACTTAGGGGTAATTCATGTCTAGTAGGATTAGCCTTATTATTGCCATTAAGTAGACCATTTAGGGCTTTTGACGAATTGGAATAAATACCATTTTTTATTCTAGAAGTGCTTAATTCATATGAATCACTGTCAATTTGAATCCTTTGTCTGTATTTGTGGTGCCTGGCATAAGAAGAGTCTTGTTCGTGATGTCTAGCAGAGGAAGAATCATCATCATGACTATGTTGATGAATATGGTCGGTGAAAATTCCTCCATTGGATACAATCATTTCAGGAATAGTTTTCTTTTTAAGAATCGACTTTGTCGGAATATCTGTCTGTTGTGCTTGAGCATCAATGGTCCTAGTATCTGTATTACTATCAATGGTATCAAGAAATGGGGAAGGCTTTTGCTCGTTATACAGTGGTCCGATTAACGATGTAATATCACAATCTTTTGACCAATTTACAGACTCTGGAGGAACAGTTTTTAAGTTGTATTTTGATTTAGTCCAGCTTCTCCAACTAGCATTTTCTAATCTTGCACTTTTAGCAACATTCCGAGAATTCATTACAATATATTTCCAGGAAGCGAATATATCGCGCTCATTCCAGTTGTGAGAGAAGTAATCAACATGCTGAGCCGGCTCATGTTTGATGGATGAATCATCTGGAGGTACCGTAAGGTCCACAGTTTTTTCGTTAAAGATATGATGTGTTTGATCATGATTATAAGCAGCTTCTTGTGGTTCCAGTGGGATTAACGGCTCTGGAGTTAAGTCGGATTTCTCCACAATAGTAGGAACGTGACCCGATGATTTGCCAGATGATTTGTCAGAAGGCTCACCACAAGGGTTAACTGAGTTTGGCAAAGTATTGATGTCTTTCTCAGAGTAATTATTTGCTTGTTCAATGAAGTTGTCCAGTATTCCTAACGAACGGGTCCGTTTGAGGGCAAACGTAGTAGCAGCAAAGGTCTCATCGTCAGCGGCCATTATGGCCTTTGATCTAGAGCTATCATCAATATCTGAGTTTAGCGATGGATCCGGGACCCCCTTTGACCGTTTTACGGAGCGATCTAATTTGTCATTCATGGTTAGGCTGCCCAAGTATTCAAGTCGAAGTAGCTGAGATAAAATAAGAAACCGATTTAATAAAAGTACTAAACGGGTATGAGCATGAGCATGGAGGTGTACGGGTTTTATAAATTTATTAAATACACACAAATTGTATTATTGCTATACAAGAACCCCAGCAAAACTAAGAAAAACAACTAATAATGTACAAAGTATCATATTCATAACCAGATGTTCAAGTAGATTATAATTCCTGCGAGGTCTTTCCCTTCGCACTCTTCTTTGGAAGCAGATTTTGGTGAATGTTTGGCAAAACACCTCCTTGAGCAATGGTAACATGTCCTAATAATTTGTTTAATTCTTCATCGTTTCTGATGGCCAATTGTAAGTGACGAGGAATAATACGGGACTTCTTGTTGTCTCTAGCAGCGTTACCAGCCAACTCCAAGATTTCGGCAGCAAGATACTCCAAAACGGCTGTCAAGTAAACAGGGGCTCCAGCACCGACTCTCTGTGCGTAGTTACCCTTTCTTAAGAGTCTATGGACACGGCCAACAGGGAAGGTTAGACCAGCCTTAGATGAACGAGTTTGAGATGTCTTTGCAGTAGCTTGAGCTTTTCCTCCTGATTTGCCTCCGGACATGATTAATAGTGTGTTGATGAGATAATATGTGGAAAAACCGGTGGAATCTATCTGTTTTTATAAGCCCCGTAGCGGTCACTATCCAGGTCCTGCAGAACCTGCACGATTGCTACTTTTCCTCCATTTTCCACTCCTCGTTAGGAGCCCCTATATCTGGCCCTGAGTATATTATGGTCCGGGTGTCTTGCTGTTAGAGAGGGGTGTCCTGCTGTGCCGATGAATGGTATAAATAAAACAACAATTCCCCTCCAAATTGACCAATTTCTCAATTTACTATCGATTATTAAAATGGCCCCAAAAGCAGCAGAAAAGAAACCAGCCTCCAAGGCTCCAGCCGAGAAGAAACCTTCCACCGCAGGCAAAAAAACCGCTGCACCCGTCACTGATAAGAAAAAGAGAACCAAGACCAGAAAGGAAACTTACTCTTCTTATATCTATAAGGTCCTCAAGCAAACCCATCCAGATACTGGTATCACCACCAAAGCTATGTCCATTATGAACTCTTTTGTCAATGATATTTTTGAGCGTGTTGCTTCTGAAGCCTCAAAACTTGCTGCTTACAATAAGAAATCTACAATTTCCTCTAGAGAAATCCAAACTGCGGTTCGTTTAATTCTTCCTGGTGAATTGGCCAAACATGCTGTCTCTGAAGGTACTCGAGCTGTTACAAAATATACTTCTTCTACTGACTAGGTGTTTTGAGATTTTTGTTTATTGGGTAGTACTGGCTGATGTATAGTACTTTTTTTTTCATTTTGCGGTTATCTTGTATAGTATAATGGAATTAATTGTTATCTTTTTATTTGTTAATTCACAACTTTCAATTTGAGGTTCACTACTAGTGAGACTTGTATCAGGTATTCCCTCCAGTTAACGGCTATCCCAGTCTTGTACATGTATTGCCTAACTTTATGAGTGAATGGAATTTGTAGGTGAATCTGTAGTATCGTAACTCCTGGACAAAGATATTCGGGGATGTGGTCTAGCTAATAGAGATGCTAAGTGGTTTTAAATGTATATGCATATCCAAATGTGTGAATCTGTGATATCAGAAGAGTTTACAATTGCAGAAACCTAAGCTTATTATGTGATTTTGTAGTTTCGATACAAGACTTACAGTAGTATGCGTAAATATCGGCCACTTGTAGACTTAAATATTCGACCACATGACGCAATAAATATTCGACCACCCTTTAGATTAAATATTAGGCCACGTCATGTATAAAGTTTCGACCACTTATGGAATAAAGTATTCGTCCATCCTTTCTGAATATTCGACCATATCTTGAGTTAAGTATCCGACCACTTTTTCAATTAAATACTGGGCCATATCTTGCATAAAACTTCGACTGCACTACAGTCAATTTGTGATCAGCATCTAAGTTAAATATTCGGCCATGTCATATATAAAGGTTTGATCACTTTTTGACTCAAGTTGACCACACCTTGAATTAACATTCGACCACTCTACACTAATTTTCGGCCACCTATACTTTCAAACTGTTTACCTCGACCACCAAACTCGAACTCAGTAAGCTCGACTGAAGCTCTACTTTTAATTCTGAGAAGGTCGAGCTGAGCTTTTTTTTTCTGTTTTTCCTTTTCTTTTTTTTTTTATGATTCAAAAAGAATTATTTAAATTATTATTATAGGGCTTTTCTGTTAGAATCATATTTCTAACTATTTAAAATTATTTCAATATCTATTCATAAATTAAATATATAATCTACTTATGAACCAGCGTTTTTGCCACTAAACAGGTACTTTGGTGGATTCAAACATGTGGGAATTAACGATTCCCATATTTATACCCTAGATTCACCCAAGTAGGAGGTTATGTTTGAGTTTGTGTTAAATATCTAAAGTTATGATACACCAAAGAGTTAAAGGCCGACAAATATAATTTAAATATACAGGATTACACATCATATCTATTTATAAATTTTACGTATATAATACTATATAATATATATAAATATATGTAATACTAGCCTAGCTATATATATAGGTGAAGAGTGAGCATAAATACAACATTAATTGCCTATTTTCAGGATTAGATTATCCATATTTTCTTCATTCAAATTATTTATATTTTCCTGAGATTAAAAGCGTCTACCATGTCAAGCCCAAATCTTTTAAGTGACTGCTGGTTTTTCTACAATTATAATAAATTAGCTTTAGAGGCTTCTTGTAGATTTGAAAATTGCAGAGAAACCTTGAGCTCCATTAAAGCTTCTGGTGGGGCAATAGGTCGACTATATAATCTCCTTAGAAATAAGCATGGGCAGGATAAAGTAACATGAACATGCTCGCTATCGATGAGTTTAATTCCTTCATGGGCTACTTGTTGCAGTCTTCATCTTTAAGGGATCATGTTAAACCCAAATCATCCAGATCAATGATCAAATATTTGAATAATAAGGTTCTCTAGAAAAAAGGTGAAGTCTTGAATAAATTGAGAAAAGAAAAAACTATTTCAAGTATATCAACCGATGAATTATCTTACAACACAACTTTTTATTGCAAAGGAAAGATTCACCCATCCACAAAAACAATGTAGATATTATTTCTTCTACATTCGAAATTCTCATTGTGGAAGGTGGATTACTTCCATTATTCAACCACCACATGAACATTGGCTGCATAGCACACATCATTAATTTGGGAACGGAGAGCTTCCTCCACGTTCGTAGAATTGAATCAGTACAAGCAGCGACTTCTAGCGATTTGGCAATTCAGAATTTAGTGAATGTTAATTAGAACAGACGATTCTTAAACATGTGTTAAATAAAATTAAAACACTATGTTCCAAAATAAATAACTCGTCGCTAATCAAAAGTTTTACATGAATGGCAGGGCAGCGGTTTCACCAAAGTTATACATGCTCACCAGCTATACCCCAACCCGCTGGTTGAGCAGCTTAAAATGCCTTAAATCGGTTTTGGTCAATGATGAAGCCCCAACCTATTGCTACCTCGGATCCCGAGAAGAACTGTACAGTTTAAGTGAGAGCGATTTTACGTTTGCCGAAGAGATCCATTGCACCTTACAATTCAACGAAGGGTTAATGAATATTTGCTCCTGTGGATATGGTACCTTCTTGTCTTATTTTGCGGTTCTACAGCTTTTCATGCGTGCTTATTACTAAGTGGAACTCCAATAAAAACGTACTACTATGAGAAGGTTGAAGAAAACCCAATTCTGATATTCACCGTTAAACTAATCCCACCAAAGTTTTATGAAAACAAGTATGGAATTATCGACTCAGAGACCAGAAATACAAGGTGTCCAGAGCGGTTCAAAAACAACATTTGTGAAGAATTTCATAGATAGGAATAGAGTAAAATTCTTAAAATTTTAATTTTAATAGGTAAGATAAGTGTAAAATAAAAGGGTAGAGAAAGAAATCCTGAGGAGGATTTCTTCTCTTTTTATATTTCTTTTTTACTATGTATTCTATATAAATAAGATAATTATATAATTCTAAATATAGTTTCAACATTCT